>CM076573.1:406330677-406656794 GCA_034641835.2 Pinus albicaulis
TCGCGCAATTCAACTTTTTCAAGCTTTAACTTTGGCCGCTATCCTTTAAAATTTGGGGGCTGCGATGTACGATAGTGATGTGGCACTCATCGCATCACGACCAAAATAACATAGCTGTTACACAGTAATTTGTCACCGTCCCTACCATTCCCCGTCCCGCACAATGGAGGACCCATTATGTGACCTGTGAACACTGTCATGCCTTGAAAACATCATCAATGCATCCCTCTGAGTATGAGCTTCATTTCCCCTTGAGACATCTCCTTGCAAAACTCATGAAAAACAGCTCTTTTTGCATTGGCGCGAGTAGACAGTTCAGTGCTCGCGCCAATCAGGGAAATCCTGTAAAGAGGTCGCGCCACTTGGCGCTCTGTCATAGAGCAGCAATCGCGCCACCCATTTTAGGGACTGTTTTTTAAATATGGATGGCGGAGGTTGAGTTCAAACAAACTCACAACCATTGCCTATCTTGAGTTGGGAGGTTTGGCTGCGGGAGTTCTATGGAAGGGAAGTGGTTTTGCCACCTTCTATGGAACCTTCCTTGTTGATAAGGCCAATCCCATAATAATAGGGATCCCAACTCCCTCCTTCCCCATCTATAAAAGCTTGCTCAGATCCATGGCAAGCTAGTCTTGAAGTGCTGAAGCTTTGCATCTCCCTATTCCCAAGTGCCTTTGTGCTGTAAGGAATCCCTTCTTTCCCTTAAGGCCCATTCAAGCGAGGAGACCATTGTTACGAGACTCTGGAGAGGTTTTCCCTTTCCTTGGCGAGCTTTGCGAGACGTGGACGACCGGAGACCCGTTCGAAGGAAGTTGCGACGTCAGAACTTGGTTGTAACTTCTATTCGTTTATCATTTTAATAGATGACTATGATTATGGTTCCACTCCTTTTTCCATCATGTTAATGCGAGTAATATATTTTCTGACCGATGTTTAGTTATGTATGCTGGTTCCTATGCATGTATCTGTTCGTTTCTTCTGTGTGCAGGTGTTCATCCACGGAGATCGTGGAAGGATTGTGATCTGCCAGGGCTGAAGGACGGGGACATCTCTTCTTCAGATCTCGCGTTGGAATCCAGGTAGGCTCTTATCCCAAGTCTTTCATTCGTAACTAGGAGCTTGCGTCATAGCATTGTTTGTTTGTTGCTAGACCCCTGCTGGGCTAGTAGGGATCGCCTCTGTCCGCAGAGGGGATTTACCTCCTCAACAAATTGGCGACCATACTGGGGACCGTCCGGTTTTCCTTGTCCCGTTTATGATTGGTTCGCTTTGATTGTTTCTCCTTGCTTGATGAACCTTCTGGGTTGGATTCTTTCACTATTTTAGCTTCTTGGTTTGCTTAGCTTGTATTGGTCTACTTTCAGAGTAGCTTGTTTTTTAATTTTTATTGGAGAACTCGACTGGCGCGGGTTTTAACCCGACAGTCGCGCCACTTGGCGCTTGTTGCATTTGTCTGTCTCGCGCCAATCGGCCTCTGGCGCCAGTTTCAAGGCCACAGTCGCGCCACCCCTGTGACTTTTTGAGTTTCTTCATTTTTTCGCTTTTGGAAATTTGACAGTATTTTCTTCTTGATTTTCTGATTGGCTCGAGTGTGTTGGAGTCTTGTTTGGTAGGTCCCAGCTATCCTTTGATTTGTTTGCCTGCGTCTGCTCGATTTCACGATTTTGAGCCCCTAGGGCATCTAGTGGCTTGTGCGATCGAGCCTCCATTGGGAGTTTTGGTGTTCTGGTGTCTTTTTTGTCAACTTGTTGATTGATTCTCCACGCTCTCTTGCCGAGTCTTTGATTGTTTTCCTACGTCTTTTAGGTAATTGTTTCATTCCTTCATTACTGAGGTACGTTGCCTTGCTTTGGACCCAGTCTGGTCATCGGAAATTTCAAATCTTTCTTCCTTTTGAAGACTTTGGTCAGTTAGAATTTGGTTGCTTGCTTCGTTGAGTGAATGTTGTTTGCTTCGCTCTCTTAGATATCATTTCTCAAATTGTTCCTTTTGTTTTCGGTCTGCATTAGCATTAAACATTGAAAATAAAAAAAAAAAAATATATAATCTCTTTTTGCTTTTGTTAAATTAGTGCAAATTCTTTGATCTTTCATATTACTAGTGATTAGTGTTTGAACGAAAAGTGTGCAATTGCATTAGTTGCAGTAGAGACATTCTTGTTTGTATTCCGTTCATTTCGTTTTGTATAAAAGCTCTTAACTCTCATTTAACTAGTTTTCATCAGGCAATGTTGCACCGTGACATATAGCTTGCATTTGGAGGCACTACATACGATAGGGCCTTCAATTTGAAACTTATTGAAGATCCATTTTAATAAAATTTATTCAAGGGTAACCTAAAAACATTGGAGCAATGCAACATATTTGAAAGGTCTAGGCTAGAGACGTGTTCGGCGTCGTTAAACCTAGCATTTATCGTTCGCCTCTTGGCTTTAGAACGGCGCTAGTACGGACTAACGCTCCCGAGTACCGTCGCGTATAAAGGGGGAACCTATAGGTTGCCAATCATTTATCCACTTAGAGGCAAGGTCTTTCGCCTATACACCTTGATACACCGAACCCGGCAGTGGGGGGAGACTGCACCGCACGTACGGAAGTCAGCCGGAGTCGATTTGTTTCATTTTTGAAACCAAGGTGTATATTACGGTTCACGGATATTTGGTACACCCTTTGTGCCTAGTTTTTCTGGCTTGATCATTTGGTCTTTTTCGACACCCTAAACTTGAAAAGTAGTCAAGCGGTTGTCCTTTCACGCTTGTATCAACCTAAGAAGAATAGAGTCATCTTTTTATCGTTTCTCGACTCTTAAAATATGAAGCATTAAATTTCTTGCACCAATGTGGTAAAAATTAATCACCCACGATTACACGCACCTTAGATATTGCTTACATTGTGGTGTGACCGTGTGCCCTTAACTCTTTTTCGGCCCGTGTGTGGTTTGAGTTTGATGGCAACTTTTCGAGAGTTTACCAACCAAGGAATCCCCTCGAAGGAATCCACAGTCATTTCCTCCTTTTAGAAATGTTGCGTTGCTCCTTACAGCGCGTTGTCCCTTCTGGATTAATTTGTTGGGTTGCTGTTTGGTTGTTCTCAACCTGTGGTTCCGAATGTCTCCCTCAAACAGGTCGGTTCCTCGACGGAACAACATCATGTTGATTCCAAGGTGGACCTCTCCCCCTTCTTCGCACCATTTCGTCCTCATCTTCTACTTCGCACAGTGAAAGCTGGATTCGGTAACCGAGGTGGCTAAGAAGAAGAAGAAGACTAAGAAGAAGAAGTCCGATAAGCGAGAGCTAAATGTCTGACTACGTCTAAGGAATCTCCTCTCGATATTCCTTCAACCTCCTCCGGAAAGTCCACAGTTCCCGTGCACTGTTGTGCACGCGGGGAGACCATCTTCTTGAGGGGCCTGCAGACTTGCATTCCCAAGGTGCTCGAGCGCGTTACTTGACCACCACGGGTGCCTTTGGCTTCCGAAGTCAAATTGAGGGCACGTCTTTGGGCTAACATTGATAAGGACTCTAAGAAGCGGGGTAAGATCACCAATCCTGTGGGAATTGTGTGAAGGCTGCAATGCCTTTGTCACTCCTGGATGAAGCCAAGCGAGTCTTGGACAACTTGATCGATTTCTGCACCACGCCTTCCACCTGGTTATAATCGGCTTTGCGGCAGGTCCTCTACCGGCCAGGTCTATGGTTGGTCAAGAGTCATCCTTGGTCGATCCCACTCCCCCGAGAAATTCAAATTCACGAATCCGGCCACGACCCGGCCATTGGTCATAGGGATCGGTTGAGCCCAGCCCCGTCAGCGGTGCACCGGGTCTTTTACGTAGTGGATCTCACTCCTCATGTCCTTCTAGTTTCTTCGGATTCGTCAGACTTGGAGAAAGATTCTCTATCCCACGTACTTCGAAGCCCCTCCTCCGCCTCCCATGATGGAGGCTCGGAGATATCCCCACGCCTTGAGATGGAGAGTCATGGGGAAGCACGCTTCCGTAACATCGAGGAAGACCTTCGCATCTCGATGGTAGCCCCTCGAAGTAGTTTGGTCGCTTCCTTCGTGGAATCGATTTGCGAGTTTCGCCTTCCGTCTTATGTGCCTTTCGAGATCATGATCGGGCTCTTGGTCTGGTTGTACCAGCACCATTATAGACGAAAGTGCGTAATTATTCTGTCTTCTTCTGGCAAGCTTTCGGTTCTACACTTCTTTGTTCGCGAAGTCTTGTTGTCATTCAATAGGACAGGTGTCGATGAGGATCCTTCCAAAGGAGTTACCAATTACTTTGGGAGGAAAAGCTTGTCCATATGGATGTGATGGTCGTTCTAGGCCCCTTGGATTTTCATACGCTCTGGGCGATTACACCTATGCCATGGGAGCGCTTGTCTCCTCCCTTTTCGTGGCTTTGTTTTCCACATGGAGACGGTGTGACCATTGATCGGTGTCATTCTTTGGTCCCAATGTAACATGCGGTCATATCACCCCTCTGGTTTTTATCCACCCGTTGTATCTTGCTCCCGCCAGGTCTTCCCTATGTGTCACCCCTCGTGCGTAACGGTGATGATGCGTGGTGCATAATGTAGGGGCATTGAGTCCGCGACTTCCGGGATGTTTCCCTTCCATCGGTCTGGAACTCTTGGAAGCGCCGCCTTCTTGTTCATTTTGATGTAGAGTCGGTTGAAACATAGTTTTATACAGGTCAAGCTCTTTAAAAAATGAAACTAGGATCTTGGAGCATAGTTCACTCCCTTGTGTCAAGCTCTAAAAACGATAAACAAGGCATTGAGGGATAGTTCTTTTAAGTGTGTCAACCTCGTTAACATAATGAAACACAAGCATATTCAATTCGATTTTGTCGGTTCGGCTCAAATCTCGTGTGTGTTGAATCTTGCTCATTTCAATGTGAGTAGGCTTGGGGGGCATGTGCCTCGATTTGAGACAACATGTTTGGGGGGACATGCCGTCTTTCTTATTATCAAGCATAGTTTGTGTTTTAAGCTTTCGTAAAAATACCTTCGTTTAAACATAGTTGCATATGTGTGTGTTCATATGTGCTTTAAGCTTGCGTAAAAATGAAATGTGTGATTAAATGCATTGTGTGAATACATTTCGCATTGGGTCGTTTGTTATGTGATACATTAGATTACATACATATTAGAAATTTGCATGACATATAGAAAACATCATCACATGTAAAGAAAGATCATCAAAATAGTCATATGTATATATATATATGTGTGTCGAAATGTTTGCACGTTGTGCGTCGCATAAAACTCAAAAACAACATAATTGTGCTAATACATCCGAACACGCATGTCTCTCAAAAAATAGGTGTGGCTAAATACAAGACTAATCGGCATGGTGCTCATGATAGCACGTCACGCACTAGCCGCCTCGGGATTCGATGGAACGGTTTGAGACTCCCAGGTATGGCGAGTACTCCATCGATCGTACGACGGTCGGGCATAGTCGGGATCCCATGGACGATCCCCTCGGGGTTCGAACCGGTGCCTCTCCTCCGGTGCCTTCCCCATGGATCTCGGGGGCGAGTTGTGTCCTCGGGGAGATAGGAGACATCCGGTGGTCTCTCGGTCCTATCTGCATGCCTATCTAATTGTGTTTAGACAAGTGTGTGTTAATAAAAAAAAACATATAAACATAAAATCAAAAATATGAGGGTCTTACCCCGACTCTTCGTCAGTCGTCTCCTTACGTGGCCGGAATGCAGTCCTGTCAAGAGTCGGTTCACTTGTCTAGGGCAATCTTCGACAACGATCGATTGAAGGCGTAAAACTAACCACACAGAACTCGGGCTTGGGGACATCATTGCCTTATCCCGGTCCAGGCATCATTCTTTTGACGAGCCATCGCTCTGTTGGTACCGAGACTCGCCACATGGGCCTCTTGTACACAGAGGGATGGTATCCATTCAGGTGGTGACCATAAAGATGGAACCATACCCAAAGCGCGATTTGTTACGTTTACACTTTGTAAGGCACCTTTCATGTTGATCGTGACGAGTTGTTGCTGACCATACGATTGAGGGGCCCGCCATTCGAGACGATGGGGTTGAGTCTTTGTAGCCTCGTGCGGTGCTGCGATCCGGCAGCCAGCATGTGTGTGGAGTACAACTCTCGGTGCTAGGTCGGGGATGGTTGAGATGTATACCTTCTTACTCCACATTCATTTGTGCCCACGGCACACCCGCGCCATTACTTCTTCCATCTTTTCCCCGATGATGCTGCTCCCCGGTCGATGCAGGGATTGGACACACATTTGCGGAATGAAAATCGGTAACAAAATATCTCAGTGACATAATTCCAACACACAAGTACCATTAGGATACTTGGTCATTTTTCATCCCGAGTTGATCGGATATTGGGGAGCTGTTGCTTCTGTTAGCGAGGGCGTGAGAAGAACTTTTTTAAGCCACGATCTCTCGGAGAGCATTCCTTGTGCTTGGCTTTGCATGGCCTCTTCGTCCTCATCTGCCGTGTTCTCGTTCACTTCCATTCGATTGCCATTAAATTTGTTTATACACATTACCGTCCAAACACGATTAGATCTTTTGTAAACACAAAATTAAGTACAGCATAAGCACGTGGGGTGGCGGAAATTTAGGTTCCGCCGGCTGGCGCGGGCCCTTTGGTAAGAGCTCGGTGGCGCGGAGTAAAGTGCCGATACACTTTCCCTTGGCCGACCCTAAAGATTCAAAAGTGCCATGGGAGGCCCGATTTCTAAGGAAATCATTAAAAAATGCATGAAAAAGAAAAGAAGAGGAGCGCCTCTTATCCACGGACGAAGGCAGATAGTTTGCACAGTTGATGCACTTAATCAAGTCGGAAAGGTCTGCTCCAAATGGACCATTGCTCACAAGGTAAATAAGTAAAGTAATTTTATTTTTACCATTGGACATATTTATCTTTTCGACATTAAATGAACTTTAAAAGTTATTTTTGTCAAATATTTATATGTATGTCGAAATGGATTTTTACGCACATTGGGTATGTGCGTGACGAGTTTTCAAACTTAAGGTGGAAACGAGTTGTATTTTATGCTTTTCGGACTCGAGTAAATACACGAAAAGTCACTAAGGTCATCTTTCAGCTACTGACTCTCTAAATATGAAAAGATGTGAGAATGTCGTTTCAATCTCGTTAAATGGACACGAATGAGCATTCACCAGTATAAGTTTAACCCTTTTTTCGGGGTGAAGTTTGGATCGATTAAGAAAAGAATACCCTAGCCTATCACGACTGGGAGGTTCCCGGATATTGTTTTCTACCTTTTCGGATGCGAGAGACCATTGAAAGGACTGTGGAGTTTTCTTTTCTCTTGTCTTTTCAAACTCTCTAAACATGAAAAAAGCCTTGAGTTCTTCCTTTGTCAGGACTGGGCCCAAGCCACGATGACAGTGGATTAATCGAAATAGCGTTCCTCGAGAGTTTCTCCTTCCTAGGACACAGAACTAAATGCTAGAGATGGATTCGCCGAAGAAATGAACTTATATCTATTTTATGATATCCCCTTCAAACTTGTTATCAAAAATAATTGGGGTACTCGCCGAAATGGTGGGGGAAAAATGGAACCATCGTCGTTGTCGTCGGCGATTATGTCGCTCTTGAACATTCTTGTCACATTCATGTCGGGTTGGGGACATCTCATCTAAAATTTGCTTCACTTTGCTTCCATGGGTTTGGGTAATCTCTTTGACCTCTCATCTGTTCAACGCCTCGTCGCCACAGCCTTTGATCCGTTGATGTCCAAATCTCTATGAGTCATTGTCGTGCCGTTTATATGTTCAAGAGAAGTTGGCCTACGCAAATATCAACCTATCTATTTCTCATATGATCTGATTCACAACAAAACATTATGTTCCTCTGTCTCGTGTCGATGATGTGGGAATCATTATGGCCTACCTTCGATCAAGGTCACTTGCTGTCAGCTTCAACTCCGTATCCGAGGGAGTTGGTCTAGAGAGATACGATGGTACCTTGGAGGCACCATGCCTCGATAGCGGAGTTCGTCGCATTCGACGATGAAGTTTACATCATTGACTTCCGTCCAGAATATGGGTCTCTAGCAGAATCAATTAAGCCATCGGCTACATTCAATCACACGCCGTGGGTGTACACAACGAGTACCTTGAGGACCATTGTGTCATTATTGGTGGTTTTCTCTCGGCGATACCGGTAACTGACTTTCGTGTGTTGGTGGTAATCGGGCGATGTTCTTGCATGTTAAACATCATCTCACACGTTCGCATGCTAGAACTTGTACTTATTTAGTTCGAGATGGAGCGCAAGACTGCAGATTGTGTCTATTACCAATCTCCCAGTACACGGTGTGGATTTTTTATCATTGTGTACATGACTCCCCTTTGATTGGTCCATTTAACGACCATACAGAGTCTATTTGTTTGATCTTAGTTGGATAGGCTACACGCCCATACCCTAGATCGGATAACATACTACGTTCGGATGGTACCGTCCATACCATATATATATACATCATGTACTTGAGATATCGGTTGTATCTTTACGTACGCGGGTTTTCCGACGGCGGGCCTTCGGTTGGACGTGTTTCTCGTAAAGCATTTCACCCCTCTCTCTCTGGACTCCTAATGCTTTGAGGGCATCATTACCTGGAGTTATTTTTCACCGTCCCTACCCATTCCCGTCCATATGATAGAGGACAAGTATGGCTTTGCGTGAGCAACATCATGCCGCCCGAAAACATCATCGGTAAAACCCTCGGGTAGCAGGCTTCATTTCCCCTTGAGACATCTCCTTGCAAATTCCATGAAAAACGGCTCTTTTTGCATTGGCGCGGGTAGACAGTTCAGTACTCGCGCCACTCAGGGAAATCCTGTAAAGAGGTCGCGCCACTTGGCGCTCTGTCATAGAGCAGCAATCGCGCCACCCATTTTAGGGACTGTTTTTTATATATGGATGGCGGAAGTTGAGTTCAAAACAAACTCACAACCACTGCCTATCTTGAGTTGGGAGGTTTGGCTACGGGAGTTCTATGGAAGGGAAGTAGTTTTGCCACCTTCTATGGAACCTTCCTTGATGATAGGGCCAATCCCATAATAATAGGGATCCCAACTCCCTCCTTCCCCATCTATAAAAGCTTGCTCAGATCCATGGCAAGCTAGTCTTGAAGTGCTGAAGCTTTGCATCTCCCTATTCCCAAGTGCCTTTGTGCTGTAAAGAATCCCTTCTTTCCCTTAAGGCCCATTCAAGCGAGGAGACCATTGTTACGATACTCTGGAGAGGTTTCCCTTTCCTTGGCGAGCTTTGCGAGACGTGGACGACCGGAGACCCGTTCTAAGGAAGCTGTGACGTCAGAACTTGGTTGTAACTTCTATTCGTTTATCATTTTAATAGATGACTATGATTATGGTTCCACTCCTTTTTCCATCATGTTAATGCGAGTAATATCTTTTCTGACCGATGTTTAGTTACGTATGCTGGTTCCTATGCATGTATCTGTTCGTTTCTTCTGTGTGCAGGTGTTCATCCACGGAGATCGTGGAAGGATTGTGATCTGCCAGGGCTGAAGGACGGGGACATCTTCTTCTTGAGATCTAGCGTTGGAATCCAGGTAGGCTCTTATCCCAAGTCTTTCATTCGTAACTAGGAGCTTGCGTCATAGCATTGTTTGTTTGTTGCTAGACCCCTGCTGGGCTAGTAGGGATCGCCTCTGTCCGCAGAGGGGATTTACCTCCTCAACAATAGCTGTGAGCACTTCAGCGAAAACCTTAAATCTTGGCGATTGTGATATGTCATAACGATATCGCATCACAATGCAAATAACATAACTTGTGAATCTTTATGGGTAAACATAAAACCTTGTGATGTGCGAAATCTGCTTGTCACATCGCATCGCAAATAACTTATCTTGCAGGTGGTGGAAGGTAAAATTAAAATGTTGCAAAGTGCGCATTGCAGGTGGCTTAAATGGTGAGTGGGAAATCTTGCGAAGTGCGATGAGGTTGTGGGTCCCATCGATATCGCATTGGTGGAGATTTAAAATTTGGTGAAGCGTTAAGTGGTAAAACTTAAGTGTTGTGGAGTGCGGGTTGTGGGCACTTAAATGGTGGGAAGTGCGGTAAGTGAAAAATAAAGGTTTTGCAAAACTACAGAGGGTTGCAAAGGTTTTCCAATGTGGTTGGGTTATATGTCAGTTCTTTCGGATATCGCATCGGCTGGGATTCAACTTAACGACGGAAAGTCTTATGGGTAAAACATAAAAGTTTTGGGCGGCGAAGTGAAGGAAAATTGTACGTAATCTGGGGGTTGAGAAATAATAAATGCAGAGGATGGCTTGGTAAATGGTTTTATGTTTTGCATGAAAACGCCTCCGGATCTTGGATATCCTACTTGTTCTTCTCTGCACAAATTGATGGAATTGTGGTTTGCGCCACTGCTTATTCATGGAGGTGGTTGGGAGTAAAATTCCAACACTCCATCTTAATCACAAATGCTACCATCAATCATTCCTAGACATTTTCTGAGATATATTTTGTGACGATATGAGCGAACTGTTCCTCTGTCCTGCAATATTGCAAAATAATCTCACCATTATTAACCAATTCTCTTATAAAATGATATTTTTCATCTATGTGCTTTGTTATCTTATGAAAGAAATAATTCTTCGATAATGCTATTTCTGAGCTATTATCACAATAGATTGTGGTTCCTTTGTCTTGCTCATGAGATAAATCTCTCAACATTCTTTCCATCCATAATGCTTGGCATGATGTTGTTGTTGATACCACATATTCTACTTTTGTTGTTGATAAAGCAATTGTTTGTTGCTTCTTGGAAGCCCATTAAATGGCTCTCGATCCCAAATGAAGCACATACCCAGATGTTATGTTCCTATGATCTACACTTCCATCCCAATCACTGTTAGTGTAACCAATCAATATAAAATCATCAGTTGAGGAGTATAAAACAACTCACTCCTTTTTTCCATACACATACCTCAATATTCTTTTAGTTTCTTTCCAGTGTGTCTCCTTTGGTGTCTCCATGAATATGGAAATTAAACTTACAACATACATAATATCAGGACTAGTTGTAGTTAGATACATTAGACTACCAACTATGCTCTTATACAATCTTGGATCGACATTCTTGCTGCAATCTTCCTTGCTTAATTTCAACCCCATAACAGTTGGAGTTACAACTGCTTTGCAGTTCTCCATGTTAAACCTCTTTAAAACTTCTGCGAAATATTTTTCTTGGCAAATAAAAATTTTCTTTTCATTTTTCTTTACTACAATGCCCAAAAAGTATCTCAATAAACCCAAATCATTCATTTCAAATTCACTCTTCATGACTGCTTTAAAACCAAAAATGAGAGAAAATTCATTGCTTGTGAAAATTAAGTCAACTACATATAAAAAAACAATAAGAATCTTACCATTATTTTCTTTAATGTAGAGTGTGGGTTCACGATCACATTTTCCGAACCCATTGTCTATCAGGTAAGCATCAATCTTGTTGTACCATGCTCTTGGTGCTTGCTTTAGCCTATAAAGATCTTTCTTCAACTTGCACACTTTGTGCTCTTTCCCTTAAATCTCATAGCCTGGAGGTTGTTCAACATATACTTCCTCTTTCAACACTCCCTTCAGAAATGTTGATTTCACATCCATTTGGTAGACTTTCCACTTATGATGTGCTGGTATGGACAACATTGTTCGCATTGTTTCCATCCTTGCAACTAGTGCAAAGGTTTCTTCATAATCACTTCTTCCTTGCTGCTACTTGTAGCCTTTCACAACAAGTCTTGCTTTATGTATTTCTATTTTGCCTTCAGCATTGCTTTTGGTCTTGTAGACCCATTTTACTCCAATGACTTCTTTAACTTGTGGGAGGTCCACTAACTCCCATGTATCATTCTTCTCTATTGCTCCAACCTCTTCATTCATTACTTCAATCCATTTTTCTTCTTTTATTGCATCCCTAAAATGAATTGGGTCATCAACATGAAAAAATAAAACAAATAACTAATTCATACCATTATTATTATCAGCTTCTTGCTCAGAAATTTCACTCAAATTCCTAAATCTTGGTCCTCTTGGTGTGCTTGGAGTTCCAGTTGAACTCGAGGGATTTTTTGATCCCGGTGGTGTGCTTTGAGAAGCACTTCCTTGATTTTTCAAGGTTGTTCTATTTATTGCTTGTGGTGTGCTCTGTTGTGTTTGTGTCAGTGGAGGAGGAGCCACTATGGAGGAATTATTTGCTACTATGCATTCCTCTTATTCTTCGTGAGACAGACATGTCTTCACAGTCAATGTCTTCTCTAAGCGTCCATCCCAAGCTTCTCCTTCAATGAACTACACATCTCTGCTGATTATAACATTCTTGATGAATGGATTACATAGTTTGTAGGCATTGGATTCATCACTGTATCCAACAAAAATACACTTCTCTCCACTGTTGTCCAACTTCTTTCTTAATTGATCTCGGACAAGTGCATATGCCACACATCCAAATACTTTCATGTGAGTGAAAAACTTCTTTGTTCCACTCCGTTCTTCTTCCAGAACTTTTTTCATAATAGTTTTGGTTGAACATCTATTTAAAATGTAAGCTTCACCATTTACACCTTCTGCCCAATACTCATTTGGCAAGTGTTTTTCCTTGAACATACTTCTGACCATGTCCATGATGGTTTTGTTCTTCCTTTCTAAAACACCATTTTTTTGTGGTGTATATCTTGTGGTAAACTGATTGTGTATTCCATTTTACCTACAAAAATGTAGGAAATATTTGGAGATGTATTCTCCAGCTCTGTCAGTTCTTAACACTTTTATGTAGTGTTCACTTTGCTTCTCAACAAGAGCTTTGAAGTGGTAGAACTGTTCAAACACTTCACTCTTTTGTTTCAAGAAATAAACCCATGTATTTATTGTATAATCATATATAAATGTCAAGACATAGTGACTGCCAGCTAAAGATGGTGTTTGCATTGGTCCACACAAATCTGAGTGGAAAATATCTAAAGGTGCCTTTGCACTTATGCTCTTTCATACTGGAAAGGATTCTCTTTGTTGTTTTCCCAAGATGCAGCCTTCACATAGGCTGTCTGGTTTCTCAATGAGTGGTAATCCCTTTACCATCCCTTTTCTATGCAGGAGGTTCAAACCTCCTAAATTGAGATGTCCAAATCTCAAATTCCATAACCAGTTTTTGTCTTTCACTTCTTCTTGGAAGACCTTTTGTGTGACTACTGCTACCACACCTCCTTCCATCAAGTCTGCTCTGAGCTTGAGAGGAAACATCCTATCCTTTGTCATATGCCTTTCTGCAATGACCTTTTTACTTGGAGGTATGTCCATGATTGTACAAACATCATTGTAGCCCTTTTTCACGAGCCATCCAATTCTTAGAAGGTTACATTTCAGGCCAGATACATAATATACATCGGGCACAAAATTCTTTTTTTACCTTCCTTGATAGTATTAATACTCTTCCTTTTCCCATGACAGAGAATTATCTATCAGTCCCTATTGTCACTTCATATTTCACATCTTCATCAAGATTAAAAAACATCGCTATGTTTCAAGTCATGTGGTTACAAAATCTTGAGTCTAAGAACCATACATATTCATGTTTTTCTTCTACTACATTACATGTTAGAAGCACACTACTATGGTTCTGATTTTCTTTTGAAAAAAATAAATTTTTCCTATTATTCATGTCATTTTGTTTCTTTCTACATTCATTGGCATAATGTCCATATTTTTTACAATAATTAAATTGGATTTGGGATTTTTCATACCTTTTCCTTGTGCTTGTGTTGGCTTGAGCCTTCACTTTGATTCTGGGTGCTGTCCCTTCCACTTTTGCTTGCAGGGTTGTTTCTTCCACATCTGTGTTGGCTTCTTTCTCTTCCTCAACCTCTACCTTTTCCAAAAGACATATGTTTCTTGAAAGCATTCTCTAATGAGGATTTTGTTATTGTATTCAATTTATGTTCCTGAGATACCAGGGATGCATGAAGTTCATCCATCGTAAATATTGAGAGATCCTTTGTCTCTTTAATTGCCACCACTATGACATCAAATCTCGAGGGTAGGCTTCTCAAGATTTTCTCCACTATTCTTCTTTCCCCAAGTATCTCTCCATGATACGTTATTTGGGTAACCTGCCCAATCACACGAGTGAAGAATGAGTCTATGTTATCAGACTTTTCATATAAAGAGTTCCAAAATCTCCCCTCAGCATTTGCAATTTTGTTGTCTTCAGCTTCTCGATGCCTTGATAGGTTGTCTTGAGAATATCCCATGCCTCCTTGGACTTTGTTACTACTACAATCCTTGGGAATATGCTCTCATGTACTGCTTGGTAGAGATAGAAGAGGGCTTTGGATTCCTTCTTCCTATTATCTCTCAACAAGTCTGTTTCTACTGCTATCAAAGCAGCCAACGCTATTGTGTCTGCTGGTTCTTGGGAACCTTGTTCCACTAGCTCCCATATACCTTGTGAAGAAAACAAGACCGTCACTGTAACGGCCCAATAATCATAATTCTTACCATTGAGCTGTGGTAATTGTGGATTTGTCAGGCTTGTGGCCACTGCTGTCATCGTGACTATGTGAAACAAAAAACCTTCTTGACTATATAAAAAGATAAAGATTTTCACTGTTATAAAATCTTTCTCACCGCTAGAGAATTCTCCTTCTACAAACATATCGTACAAATTTTTCAATAAAGAGATTTTGTTCTTTTACTGAGAGCCTAGACCTGCTCTAATACCATGTTGAAAATTTCTGAATACAAAAAGCAGAGGAAAAATGTGTTTCCCCACAACACAAAGACTTCAAATAATTGTGGAAATAAACAATCATACACAGAGAACATAATACGCAAGAGAGGAACAAACTTCTTTGTCAATTCCATCACATTACAAAACGAAATTAGATGAAATTTTAATACGAATGGCCGAAGCATGTAAAACATAATCTAATCAATGCGATTTATTTTTGAACGAATGTTCAACAACTTCTCGTAATTGGGCTATCGAAAGACCCATTTCTTGATTAAATCGGCATGCAGGGTGCATTCTGAATTACACAGGAAAACATGTAAAAACACGTTCAAGACACAAATTGGCAGATCTCAAATTTTATGCAATGTGGTTCTGGTCCACATTGTATCCACGCAGTTCAGTGATTTCAAGCTTTAACTTTTGGCGCTATCCTTTAAACTTTGCGGGCTGCGATGTGCGATAGTGACGTGGCACTTATCTCATCGCAACCAAAATAACGTAGTTGCGGGCGCGTAGGAAGAAACCTTAAATCTTGGTGATTGTGATATGCGATAGCGATATCACATCACAATGAAAATAACATAACTTGCGAAACTTTACGGGTAAGCACAAAACCTTTCGATTTGTGAAATGCGCTTGTCGCATCGAATCACAAATAATTTATCTTGCGGGTGACGGAAGGTAAACTTAAAATGTTTCAAAGTGCACATTGCAGGAGGCTTAAACGATGAGCAGGAAATCATGGGAGGTGCGATGAGGTTGTGAGTCGTACCGATATCACATCAGCAAAGATTTAACATTCAGTGAAATGTTAAGTGGTAAACGCTAAATTTTGTGATGTGCAGGCTGTTGGCACTTAAACAGTGGGAAGTGTGGTAAGAAAAAGAAAAAGTTTTTGCGGAAATAGAAAAGGTTTCAAAGGTTTTGCAATGCGTTTGGGTTATATGAGTGTCCTGCCAGATATCTCATTAACGGGGATTTAACCTAATGATGGAAAGGCTTATGGGTAAAACATACAAGTCGCGGGTGACGAAGTGTAGGAAAATGGTAAGTAATGTGGTTGTTAAGAAACAATAAACATAGAGAATGGCTCGATACTTGGTTTTCTGTTTTTTGTGAAAACGTGTCTGGATCTTGGATCTTCTACTTGTCCTTATTTGCACAAAATTGTTGGAATTGTTGGCTGTGCCACTTCTTATTCATGGTGGTGAATGGGAGTAAAATTCCAACACTCATGAAAGAATAATGGAAAAGGATTCGATGTCTAGATTCACATCTATCGATCCCATCTACAGATTTTTTGTCCGTTACAGAACATTTCATTCCAACATCTTCTAAAATATTTCCATTGCCTCGTCAGTGAATCCATATTGTGCATATCTTATGATCATAAAATTCTAGGACACCATCTTTGAATGGTCATTTTAGCAGGTACTTTACCTGCAACAAAAATTAGGGGAAGTTATTTTCCCATGGCTTCTCCTTGTGAAATTCATGGTTTTGAAAATGGAAAAGAAGTGGGTCTATGATATACTATGAGTTGGATCCATTCATACCCTATTATCCTTAGGATTAGGACCTTCTCTACTATAATCTGGAATTCCATTGTGCTACTTGAATGATAGTTTCCCTCATGGATACGAATGCACTTTTATAATAATGGTACTTCGGTACCAGTGTGTATGTTTTCCTTCATTTTAGTTTAGATATACCGTCTATCCTTCCAAGCACAATATTTATTGCTACTTGTTCCACAAACCTATCCCATTAATTATGGATATAACACTAAATTTCCACTTATTATTTTTTCAGCTACTTGATAGATGATCATAGATCCTGATCTCTCAAAGGATCTGATGACTTGTCTTACTAGCATACATTCTACAACTTCATCATTTCTTTTTAATTAATTTCTATTAATCCCAAAGTAGAAACAACGAGATTACAATATTCAGATTATTACCTTTCACTTCTTGATATAAAATACGATGGTAAAAGTAGAAACAATGATATTACAATATTTAGATTACAAGCTTTCACTTCTTGATATCAGATACGAGGGTTATTTAGGTGTTTTTTTCCCTCAGCATACATACATCAATCCATCCTTTGATTTTATTTTTCAATACATCCTTCAGTGTTATTTGTAATAATCGAATAGCTACCCATTTTCTCTTTCTTGTGATACAATCACTATGTATTTCTCACTATCTAAATGGTTAGATTCATGACAATTCTTATTACGACATATAGTCGACACAATTAATGTTGAATTTAATTTACATCCCTGCACTAGGCCTTTCTCCTCTATGAAGAGATGATTCACTACCATTTTGGGAATAAGTGGATCTGGAGAGGTTGAATTGTCTGGGGGTGAGTTCTTATGCTAAGAATCTTTTTTTCTTTCTACTGACAGAGCTCTTTGAACTAGTTCATGGATTTAGATCTATCCACATTCTAAAATTAGGGACGGAATGCCTCTTCATGAGAAGGGCTTTCATTTTGAATGTGACGAGAGTCTGGGCACCTTCTGCACCTGAACATTGTATACTCATAATCTTATGCAAATATATAATCCTTACCATTGTACTTAAGGATGATTTTATCTAGCAACCTATGCTGAGGTCTACTTCCACATAAATTTACATCAAGGTGATAAAATCATTTCCCATTCTATCACCTATCCACATTGATGAATCAACCAATAGAATCATTGATATCATCTCAGATCTTTTTCTAGATCCATTGAAGGGGAAAATTTAGCAGTGTAACCACCACACAAAAATGCATAGATTTCATAGTTAGAGGATCAAACTCCTAGAACCATGGATGGATTGAATGACAACCTCTTCCCTACAATTGATGGCCCTTGTTAAAAACCTTTGAAAATATTCAATATTTCTAAAGAAAACCTTTTGAACAAAACATTAACTCTATATTATTGGACCAGTTAAGGTGAAGCAACTCCCAAAGGGAGGACGATGATAGCCAAAAGTTGTTCAACATGCATACGATTTATCATTATTTATACTATGCCACCCTTAGCTTCAAGATATCATTATCTAAGTCCAATGATGGAGACTCAGAAGAGTGTTCCACCACAAACTATTTTCCCGAGAGCGAGAGAAACGATTTAGGGTGTTATTCGAAGATATAATCTTTGTTGTCAAAGAAACCTCGCTACCCCTAGATCCACCTTTCAATTTTCGAACTATTCAAATGGTGGCGTACCACTTGATATCATAATCTCCAAGGAATTTTTTTTATATTTAGTTATCTCCCTCCATACAGAAGTTGAAACTCCCCCACAAGGATTCCTATTAGTAATTGAATTTTTTCAGCTAGTGCAAGCACAAAATTTGCAACGTTGACTTGGAAACAAAGGTACTCTCCTAACATGGATCTAACAAATATTGGAAATTTTTGAAGATCCATATCCCATCACCTCCCATGATGCTTTCATCAACAATGTTGTGATCGTCATGAGGGGTATTTATTTCAATCTTTTCAACAATCAATTTGATTATTACTTAAACCCTCTCTTTCACCAACCCATAGACATAGTTCTAAGAATTCATCACCAAACATATCTTGAATATCACCATCGAAGCCCCCACCTGTCTCGTTTAGTCATTTCATCAAAAAATTTGTGAGCAACCGAAAGCCTACATAATTAGAGTATGTCTGAGGATATTTGACACTAGTTTTCAAAGGCTCCCATATCATGAGTGAGAATCTCATTCATGCTTTTCCACAAACAGTTTAATGGATTTCATGGTTATCACTAGACCTCCTTCCTCTGGATCACCCTCAAAAGGTCATCTAGGGTTAAAACCCCATACAAAAACACCTTCCACAAACCATCAGGGACTTCCTAACCTCTACAACAATTTTCAATGACAAAAAATAAAATCCTACTAGCCACATTGCCTTGGGATGAGAGCAGTCCAGTTCCCATATAGAAAGAAGCCAAATATCATGTGGAATTTCCTTTGTAGGAATGCCATTAAGGGAATTTGGGACTCAATTAGTTGTAGCCAGAAACCTCTTATAGCCTTTGTACAATTATTAGCACCTCCAATGCAAATTATGACATTTAGATCTGTAGCGGTGTTGCTAAACCACTTTTTTTGAAAGCTAAAAACCTTAGTATTCTTGACAGCTTACATTGTGTTTTCCCCACTTCTTTATCCAAATCTTCAAAATAATCGAAAACTAAATTGTTACCACTAAATATAGGGATAATTGTATGAGAAGAACCATTTGAAAATTGTTCAACATAATCTACAACTACATTGTTACCACGAAATATAGGGATAATTGTATAAGATGAAGAATTTGAAAAGAAAATTCATATGAAAAATATTGGAATCAAGGATTCATATAAATTTTAAGTTGGAAATCAAATTTTCATGGTCGATCTTGTCAACCATATTTTCCACCTTCTCTTCACCACTATTTGATTATATAAGCGAAAGACTACTTGTTAACATATCTTGTCAAACATTTTTTTGTGCATCTTCTATACACTCTACTCTATATGACATATATTCTTAAAACCTCCATGCCTTTTTGTATTATCCAATTCTTTATGAGATCTATTCATAAAACGTGATTCTTTTTGTTTATCCCATGCAAACCTAGTATTGTAATGTGGGTTTTGATAAAAATTTAATGTACCAAACCATCAAGAGACCAAATTTGGTGTCTCTACACAATGATTTTATTGTTAAGTCTACTAAGGCATACATACCCTACCCCCTCTAGTTCTAAACCAGTGACCTCTAAGAAGGAAACATATGATCTTAATGATTAAGTCCACTCAACATATATTAATTATCTTTATGCGTTTTTGAGCTCTAATATATCATCTCAGTTCAAAGAGTTTCTTACATTTTTCTTTTTTTTCTCTCCTTTTGAGATAGTGGTCTTGTTTAAAACCGCCATGTTATGACCACGACAGAGAAGATGGCTAGCATTAGTGAATTTAGGTGTGATATTTTTATATCTACAATGTAGCTTGAGAATTTAAGGCTGAAAAGAATGTGAACTCAAACAATGTAGCTTTACAAGTTAAGGTTGAAAAGAGCTAAGCTTTATTGAAATTTTCTTTTCCTAAAACATTTTATAGATTAAAAGCCCACACCTAAAGTATCTATATGTATCCGTCCCCAAAAAATAAAGTATCTAAATGTATCCATCCTCTATTTTTCTCGCAAGATCTTGGTTGTCAACAAGACTACAACATAAATCAAAATAGAAGAAAGATAGAAACACTATGAGCCAGGATGATGGACTAAAGCTGAGAAATGCATGGAAGCCATTATCAATGAAAATGAATAACAATCATGATGAGTTGATATGAATATAAATATTATAAGCATGACTATTAATAAATATTTAACACATCATGTGATAACATATCAGTTGTGATTTGTGATCCCCTTAAAGATGGACTTACTTTGAAGTATGTAACATTGTGTTGAAAATTATGAACAATTTTTCTATATATTTTCCAAATATTATTTGAGACTATTTTTCAGATTAATGATGATATAGAATAATTTTTTGGTCGAATTTTTGACTCTATTAATGAGATTCATCTATAGGACGAAGGTGAAAAAAATAGATCATTCAATGTGATTAAATAACGATGAGATGCATCAAGTTCCAAAATTAGTCGGTAGGACTATAATATTATTTAATAAAACTAACCATAAGGGCTAGTTTTTAATTAATTAGTTGTAACTAATAAATTCAATGGTAAGGATTTATTAGAAAATTTATATTAAATATTAATTAATAAATTAATAAATTATTCATATTTATTCATGGAGTTGTTTATGGGGGTTGAGGAATTTCCTAGACTACCAAATGTGGCTGGAATCCGGGAAAAAGAAATTTAATAAATCTTGTAGTAGCAGTGTTTGAATCATGTTTTAAAAGGTGGAAATGGATTCAACACCATCAAAAACCTCAAGGGCACCCAAAATCTTGAAGTTTGATAGCTATAACCTTGATTTATAAAAATCTCTACATGATCTTTAAAATATCTTGTCCTAATTTCCATGATTTTCAGGGTAGAAAAGGAGGCTAGTTATAGTACGAATTTAACAATATTTTATTAAAATTTACATTGGCAGTTATATTTTGAAAAACTAATTTTGTCATAATAATTTATTATAAAATAATTCATTTAAATGAATTATTAAATGACTATTATTAATATTTTTAAATTATAACGCTAATAATAATAATAATAATAATTAGTATTATATTAGCCAAAACAATGAATACAAATAAATAAAAATTAATAAATAAAAATAAAAATAAAAATAAATTAGTTTTTAAAAATTTGAAGGAAAACGTTAATTTTAATTCAATATGATTCAATATGAATAATTTAAAAATTTAAAAATTAACATTTAATATAAATTATCCAATAAATCCTAACCATCAATTTTATTAGTGACAATTACTTAACTAAAAGCTAGTTCTTATCTTTAATTTTTATTAAATAATATAATAGTCCTAATGGATAATTTTGGAACTTGATGCATCTCATTGCTATTTAAGCCCATTGATTGATTTTTTTTTCACCTTAGTCCTGAAGATGAATCTCATTAGCAGGTTCAAAATGTCGAACATAAAATTATTCTATGTGATTAATCTAAAAGTTAGCCTCAAACAATAATTATGCATAAGAAAAGTGTGAGATGAAAAAATTTCCAAACATCTCACCTATCTTAATGGACTCAGACTGTCAAACTATCATGTCTCAGCATGGAAGATAATGTAGTTTGATAAGTTAATATTGACAAGATCTAAACAGTCTTCGAATTTAGTTTTATTAAAATGTTGTAGAGATGAAAATATCACACTTAAATTCAGTAAGTGTATCCATCCTCTCTGTCATGGTTGCAACATATCAATTTTCAACAAGGCGACTATATAAAAATGAGTCTAAAAGAAGCAATTGAAATAGAAAAAATAAGAAACACTATGAACTGGAATGGTGGATTAAAGCTCAACAACATGTGGATATGATTATTAAAGAAAACTAATAATGGTCATGGTGAGCCAATGAGAAGATAAATATTGTAAGAATGGCTATTAAAAAACATGAACATATTTCTACAAATATTTCGGAAATATCATTCTTGTGATGTACACACTCTTTCAAAGTAATTATCTTTTACTAAGTTTGTTGACTTGTTATATACCTCGCACATTCATCCTAGCCATGAAATAAACTATGCAAACACTCTCAGCAGTTACTCATCCCCAAACCTAAAACGACAAACATTTTCCTAAATCCATCTATGGTACACAGTAAATCCTAAAAATAAACAAGGAAATTACCATTACTCAAAAAACATATAACCTATTATCTCTCAACCCCCATTATGTTGCATAACCCAAGATAGTACACCCTTTTCATCACACCCATACTCCATCAGAATATTCCACTTCCCTACTAGGGCTTACAAATTAGGTTGGATTGGGAGTATCCAAGCCTTATGACATCCATATATTCCATCTTACCTCAAGGATCTCTACGCACACTCCAAGCCCCACACGAGGACACCAGCCCCCAAATTTTTCCCACAAGGGTTGTAGCCTTTGTGAGGGAACATGAGTGAGAAGGAAATCATAACGAAGACCATATATGATCCTTAATGCATAATATATACACACCCTTTGGGTAGACACAATTATATCTCAATTGGTTAGCACCACTAAACAAGAAACTTTAACCATCAAAATGGACAATTTCGTCTATAATTGTCATCACATTTAACATGTAGATATCAAAGGAATAAATATAAATAATAATAATAAAATACATACCATGACAATGTGAAAACATGGAACCAACACAACTTAATAGCATGGAAAAAACTATAAAGAGCCACTACTTACCTTTTACAAGTACACCCACTAGTTGTATATTTTGGACTTTCCTCCCAACCATAGACTCAACTACTACATCACTTTCAGCAATAGATCATGCTCAATTTAGTGCTATGAATCCATAAGAATAAAGGATTTTCTAAATCCATCTATTACATAACTGGCACTAAACATAATCTCATGAAGTTACAAACCTTGATATCACTCCAAACTATTATTTTTCATCCATCATCAACCCATATAACCAAATTTAGTGCATACCCTTCACTCCATCCATATTCCATTGTATTGATGAGACCAAATTTTCTACCAACGATAACAGATCTCATCAGTGTAAATTTCCAAATAGACGCTACACTGATTGGAAAAGGAGTCCCATCCACTATATTGGCCTGGTTGTCGCCTAGTTTTCTTTATGATGTGCTTTGTTCTAAATGAGAAATATGTAAGAAAACCAATACCACTTTTGACTAATACAGGTTAAAATTTCTTTGTGAAATTCTTTAGAAATAATGTCTGTAAAAAAATGCGACTAACAAGATAAATAATTTTAACCTTTAAAAGAAAAATATTAGCATACTCTCATAAAGATAGATGTGAAAGAGAAATATTCATTTATCAATTAGAAACTAGTTTGCAATCAACAATGACTATTAAGACATAAAATAAATACAACTGTAAACAAGATGTGTGTTCTAAGTAATGAAATATTTCATTTCTTTAATGCAATTGAAAATGAACACATACCACCATCAAATCATAGAAAATTCTCATAACACTTAATGACACATGAATGAAACGGTCGTATGAATCAAAGATATTTTTAATATTGAGTCAAAAATTTTAACTGCAAAATTACAAGAAGTATTCACTAAATCCAATAGTGGAGTCTTGAACCTATTTCTTTCTCAAGAGAATAACAAGCTCTCTATCAATGAAAGGAAAGACACTTCTCTGGAAAGTTTCCTAAACTCCCCCCCTTTAGGTGTATGAGTTTGACACTGGTGAACTCCCCTGTTCAACTGCATGAGAGTACCATCATCTTTTCACTGTTGGCTGCACTATATGTGATTGGATTTGATTATAGAACTGAGACAATCGTTTGAATGTGGATGACCATTTCCAAGGGTCGATCCATTCATAATGTATCTTCGATCTGGCTCATTTTTGTTGTTGGTTGTGACCTTTTGCTGAGGAATGGTTGGGTTTGCCACAATGGGGACAAGGATCGAGATCAAAACACTAATCTTCCATATGACCGGTTCTTTGACAATGAGAACACTTTGGTTGGACTTCAACTTCAGGTTGCGTAAAATTATGTTTCTCTACAACTTTGGGTGGTGTGCATTGTTGGTTGTCTGCAACTTTCTTAGAACTTGATGAGGTGAGTGGTGCAAGAAATCTTGCACTGACGAACTTAATTGGCTTGGAATAATCTAGGATATGCAGGTTGGTGTCATCATTAACATATCCTAATCTGCATCGATGCTTTTTACGTTGAATTTATTCCCATGTCTTGACAATGGGCTTGAAGAAATTGGAACTGGAAGAAATTTTACACTTGAAGTTGTTTGAATGAATGAATTATCATCTGGATGGTTCAAAGACTTGAAAGTATCACTCTTTTCTTGCAATTCAATCCTTCTAAGTTGTGACTCGAGTTGAATAAACTCAATAGTTTCATGTTTTTGTTGTAGATGTCGTGGAAGATCAGCAAGAGTGTCTTTGCTGACGTGCACCATGTATTCATCAGTGGAGATGATCAAACTGTGAAGAATGTTTAACAACTGAATATGTTGCACCATCTAAACTTGCGCACTTGAAATCAGGCTCTCTTGTTGTAGATGTCAGACTTTGAACTGTTTCACTTGAATAATAGGCTCACTTGAATGTGGCTTGAATGGCACACTTGCTTGATTTGTTGCTTATTGTGCTTGCTGAGAACACTTGCTAGAATTGTAGAATTTTCTCGTTTAAACTCTGGAATTCATGCTTTCTTGATGATCGCATTTGTTTAAGCACTCACTTGACTTACTTGATGACTTCACGCTCACTTGAATGACTAGCCATGCTCGCTTGATGTTTATCTCAACTTTCTTGATTGATGTTAGATTTGAACTTGTTTGGTTGCTTTGATGATTGTTGCAAAGAACTTCACTCTACCTCGGTTGATGGTTTGATCTTTGTACTGACTTCATGCAAATTTATTGAATGAATACTCACGCTCACTTGCAAGAGATGTAAACTTGTTCCTTTTTTTATTTAAAAACTTATGCACTCACTTAATTTTGTGTAAAGGAAGGGAGTCGAACACTGTCGACAATGCGCCCAAGAAAGCTTACAATGATTCACTTTAAAATAATGAATTCACTTGTCCTCTTAAAAATTCATTAACAATGAATTTTTAATGATTCACTTAAAACAATGAATTTGATTACAAGTTCTGAAATGGATTTGCAAGAATGGTGATGTAGAATTTTCTTTGAAATGCATTAACTTGACTAAGTGAATTTGTTGTTTGATGTAGAATTTTGATGGAGACAATCGTTAATTAAAGGTTGTAGTTACACAAATACATGTGTTGAGCTTGTAGCTATGTGTTGTGCTTGCTGATATTGAACTTTATGTATGTGATATTAAATGAAAGTATTGATGTGTCACAACTAGACACGAATAAAAAATCAACAACATGAAGCCATAAAAGAAATGTGCCATCACAAACACACATGGTGTACCTAAGATCCCCTTATTCAATTTCAGGCGGATCTAGGACACATCAACACCAAAAAAATAATGTCTTTATTGAGTATTGAGATCATCAACCTTTTATATTTTACAACATTGCCACTGAAGCTTTCTCAAACAATGAGAATACGACGCTTGGAAATTATGGAAATAAAAGTCTTCAAAAAACATGTGCACTAATCTCTCACACCTTATTTCTCCGAAGCACACTTATCTCTCCAAAGATTTCAAAACATCACCCTTATTACTCCAAAATAATACAAAATATTCTTATCACTCCAAATTTACAAAATATGCACCTTATTACTCCCAAAATTACAAAAACCTTATTAATCCAACCCATTACAATCTTCACCCTTATGACTACAAAAAAAATAACATAAAAAATATTCCTTCCACCCCTTATCTCTCCCAAAAATCACATTACTACCCTTTTCAATTTTCCATTAAAAAAACATTTTAATGGAAATCACTTTAGAAAAGTGAATTGTTTTCATATTTTTTTAAAGCACACTCTATCTCTTTTATCATTTTATGACTCCATAAAAGCACTTCAAATAGATTCTCACTTATACCTCCACTCTATTAATGCATCGTCTCACAAAATGTTAATAAAAGAATTTAATTTCTTTTTAAACTCATATGGAGTTATTTTACTAAAGTGAATTAAAAATTGAATTCACTCTTATGGAGTCATGTGAAAAAAAATGAACGAACCTCTTGTTTGGAAAAGCACCTTTAAAAATATTCTTGGGAGAGGTGGCTTAGTTCACGTTTGGACATAGCAGAATCTTGGAGACTTCATGCACACAATCACAAATTTTCTGCTTGTATTATCTTCTTCTTAATATCTAGTTTTGGTCTTCTTCGGTTCTTTTCATGTTCCCTGCTATTCGGCCTCTAATGAATCACTGAGATGGAAATGAACATTGGGAGGAGAAAAACATTGAATTCAACATATTACCTGTACTTAGCTGCCCGCTGACGTTCTCTCTACTTTTACTAATGGGAAGTATATCAATGTACTGGTATATACACAGTAATATCATTTATGCCATGAAATTCACACTCATATTGGCTGTTAGTGTTGTGTATTAAACCACCCATACAATTCTTCGTCTAATGCAAATGAAACTTTAGCAATGATTTTGCAGCTTCAAAAAAAATAAAAATATGTTGTGCGTCTAGAGGTCAATAAGTACATAAGATTGGCTAAGGAAAACCTTGCTCACAATCGAAATTATTTGGCATATTTTTAAGATCTTATACATAGGAATGACGAGAAAATTACTGCTCTCAAGTATGAAGTATAAGCATATAGACATAGGTTGTTGAGTATTGGTTTTGATCTGTGGATTGAATTAAAAACATCGGCTATCATTCTAATCTCAATTTCCAGTAGGTCAAATCTGTAGCTTTTCCATGGCCGAGGCCTATTATCTTCGTGGGTGTGTTTACTGAAACAAACACAATGTTGGCTTTAGCAACATGCTTCTCAACATCAGAATTGAAAAAGAAATTTTCTTCGCTGTGCACTTTGAAACCTTCATCAACGCCACGTTCATAGATCGGAAGTTGATTGCTCCAATAAAAATCAGATTGACGACAGACCACAGTCATGACTCCATGTGACTAAAAAAATATTAAAAGGATTAAATAATTCCAACCATTGGAATAAAAATCCCATATATCAATGAGATTTAAAATCAACAAAATATGTGGGAAAACTGCAATCTACACGTAAACTATTCATTTTCAAATAAAACACAAACAAGCTCTGAGAAGTCAATGCCATGAATGATGTAAGAAAAACTAATAGCAGAATCTTAACTGTCCAGAATTTTTCATTTCGTACCTGCATGAATTACAGAGGTCTGCAAATTCTCCCGAGCGTAGAATACATCCGACTCTCCATTTCTTAGTCGATGCAGCTCCACATTTAGTATTAAAGAACGCCTTTGAGGTGGACATGGAAGTTGCCATACCATTTTATTTTCTTCACATTTTCGAATTGAACTTCAACTTGGAACGAGAAAGATTACTGACTAAGAGTGACATCGATTTCCATGTAGAATATCATCTGTACACGTTCGCATTCACCACCCAACACACCAATAACTCGCAAAAACGCTCGTTTCACTTATCATATTCATACCCTCGCCATGGAGAAATGGAGTCAAGTGCTCAATCATTTGCTGGTCAATTCAATGGAGTTTTCCAATAACTTGTAGATCACGAATCTCCTTCTCATATTTACTGCAGCATTATCGTAGCTCTGATACCACATGTAGATTCAAAAGTTTCCTCAGACACATACCTTTATTGATAATGGAAAAAGATTACATAACAAATTATAGGATTTTACAAACGTAATAATGAATTAAGAAACTAACCTATTTATAAGTTCTATGTTCTAACTTAATCTAGTTATGAATCACTTGGAAAAGCAAAAAGTGTCCATTTACAATAAATGACCTTCTAACCATTCTACTAACTTTACTCCTATTTTAGAGCCTAGGAAACGACTCTATTCTAGAGTCCTATTGTTACTAACAAAATACTATTTCTAAGTATCTCTAATATTTATTAAATATTCTAATTTAATAAATATATTTATCCTAACTTGACATTATTTAATTTATGTATTTTTGGATTTCTAATTACCTTTATGAAAGAGGCTAACAGGTAATTTTTTAAAAAATGAGGTGACCTTTCACATCTCACTATGAATCTTGGACTACCCTCATGAATTTTTCACTTCCATGTGACTTTTAATTTTATTTTCAAATTTATAATTACAAAATAAGTTATTTAAAAAATTACAATAAAAATAATGAAAAAAAAATGCATTAATGTGAGAAGTTATGTGATTGGCATGTTTGATGTTTCAATGTGAAGCTCCTTAGTAACATAGGTGTGACACACTTTATACTTAAAAAACATATCAATCACTTCCTAAGATAATTCCCTATCATATCTCACCTTCTATTCCAAAGCATCATGTAGCATTGTCTTTGAATCTCGTTGCAACTTGTTCAGAAGCATTGCTATATTGGTGTGTACCTTGGTTGGTTCCATGACATACTAAATGATTAACTCCTTTTTCGCTTCCATGTCCCTTTGTACAGTCCCTTTTCACATGTGATATAATTATTCTCACATTTCTTGTTCAATCTCTTCTCCTAGTGTTACTTATCATGGTGCACCAATATATTTTATCTTGTATACTCTAACGAGGGATTCTAATAAAATGTGAAATCTATCATAACTTTATATTATGTTAATGATTATTTTTCTTAATCATTAATGTGATTTCACAAATATTCTCACTTCCACCATATCTAACTCATCCTCTAGTCTATCCTTCGTAGGTTTCTCTGTTGGTGCATTGGGGTAATTTGTGCTCCATTCCTGACTAAAACATATTGCTCATAGAGTTAATATTATTAATTCCCCCCTTTTTTCTTATTCATTTTTCATGTCAATTAGGGTAGATAATACCTTATGCAATATTTTTATTTCATCATAAACTTGTCTCATGACTTTCTCTAACTCTTTGATCTCTTCATGATTTATTGATTGCAAGTATTTTCTGTTGGAGATTGTAGTCGACAGACTTTTATTTTCTATCAAAATATGCTCGTACTCCTATTAGCTGCTATCTAATTCCCCCTTCATTATTTCAACCTCCTTAGATAAGTAATTAACATTCTTCTTTATTTACACTGTGATTATTGTGCCTGTAGAAGCTATGGTTGTAGGATTGGTTCTTTTATTTTTTACAGTCTCCCTTTCTAAGATAAGCAAGAGAAGCCTCCCCAATGCATTAGGATAGTATTTTATTCTCTCTTAATGGATACTGAACTTGAATTGATCAATAGCGAAGTTTGAGATATCTTCAATTCTATCTTCCTGTTGTAATTTTATGCTCATTCCATTGATCAGAAGATGCCCTCTAGTAATGGGTGTTCAAGGTTGAATGCTTAATGTAGGAACAATTGGTTCATCTTCCAAGTTCTTCAATTTAATTCCTTCTACCTTTTTATCAGTCACCTCTTTGGTGACTGATTCTTCTCTAATTTCTTGGGCATTTCTTCTTCCACTTTTTTCTTTTCTCTTCTTATTCAAGTTGTTTTCTTTTCATCTCCTCTTCTTGTTTTTGTTTTTTTATATCTTCTTATTCTGGTTTCTTCTTCGTGCCTTATTTCTTCTTCCTATGTTCCTCCTATTTTTTCCTCTCTTGTTCTTATTTATTCTTTGTTTCTTCCTCTTTCTTCTTCCTCTCATCATCCTCTTTTTGTTTCCGTTTATTCTCTTCTTCTACTAGCTTCTTTACATATATATATATTTTAAGCTACTTAAGTGTTTCCTTCTTAACCTCTTGATCCTACTTCCTTTTAAGTTCATCCTTTTATTTAGTGTCCATGTTATCTTGGGCTTCTTATTCCTGATCATCTGGAAAATTTGTAAACTTGGATGGTCCTACTCCTTTGGTAGCTTCAATCGCTTTAAGAGTGTTCAAGTAATTCTTGATATTTTCTTCTTATGGCCAAAATTTTAAAGCATACATCGAACTATATTTTATCTTTGTGCACTCTTGAGTGTTGATGTCTCTAGTATCATATCTATGATATCATAACTCACCAAACTTGAAGCACTCTAATTTTTGCGTTTCTATGTCTGCGGCTTTTAATTTTTTCAAACTATATGATACTACGCATAATCGAAAGATAAGCCGAAGAGACGTCTCAACATTTTTGAGTGAATTAGACAAACCTATAGAAACTTGTCATGCAACCTCCTACATTACTACTTTGTATGTTAAAAATAGAGGCCATAGATGTGGACTTCTATATGCATTGAAGACTCATGTGAATGTACAATCAAGAAGAGTGAATCATTAGCAATCACTAACAAGGATTCTCTTCCTTTCTTAGAAAGACAATGTGGTTCAACATAAAATATCATCTGATAAAATTTGTGGTTAAATATTTAGTGATATTATTATATACCCCTGTATAAATCATCTCACACATAAATTTACAATATCTGTGCACAGGTATTAAATCATTGGAGAAAGTCTATTTCCATCCTATCAAAATGAACTCCATTTTTTCACAAATTCCATCTAACAAGTAGGAAGAAAACTTAGGTTTCTCCCATTGTGTTGTGGTTTTATCCCTTCTGTAAGAATTCATCAATGATTTTTTTATGAGATTTTATCAATTGAAGATGATCCCTTTGGTGTGGCAAGGATATACCATGTATACCCACTTCTCTCCAAGTAATTCAACATTTTACCTTACATAAATCATACAACAAATCACCATCAAATATTGAGACACTCTCCTGATTATTTTGGCATTGTATCCCTTAAGGCCTCTATTTTGATTTAATGGGCTCCTTCGACCATGACTTGAGGATTTATTTGTTCGACTCATGGAAGTCAATGTACCATCTCTAATTGAGATACTATTGTGGCTTAGGAATTTTGTAATACTTGGGAATATATTCTAGATGATATGAAGCCAATGTCACACCTTTATAACTCTAGACTATCATGTTATCATAGTAAATCTATTGACTAATCCATTCTATTATTTCATAACAAGGAATCACAGGGGTACGTGTAGCTATTTTATAATACTTGGATGTTTTGATGTTAATAAAAACATCTATATATGCTTCTCCCTTAGGAAATTTTTTCCCTCATAAACTCCCTTAATATCTCAGCACATGAGGGAGATATCAATTTGTGAACTGATGCTCAGAATTTAGGACTATCGACCACCCCTTGAATTTTTCTCTCAATTTCTTCTCATGCTCACCCTTTCCTCATTATTGGTGCCATGCTTTCAGAAGATGAAGCTATATTGACATGTTGTGAGTCTATTGTCCCTAAAATCTCAAATATATTCATTACAAATAGAAAATTTTAACTTAAAACCCTTTAATGTACTCTCTGTTTTGTTTAATGTTTTCCTAGAAAAACACGATCCGATGGAAATCATAGTTGTGATTCTTAGATATAACGTTGGTTTGGGTGCAGTCGAGATTTTCAACCATAGAGGGGTTAATGAAAAACGTTATTGGCTAGGATGTGAAAGCGTGTTAATAATGATGATGGAGAATCTATTAATCCTTTCGAGCCTTTTTAGACCACATAAATAATAACATGATGCTTCGGATGTGTTGGCAAGACAATTAAATGTACAAATACAATAATAATAATATTCCGGCTTCACTAGTATAAAGAGGAAATGATGTCTAAAGCACACAAGTGTTATCGCTATGTGTATTGCAATAGAGATTCATAAGGTTAGCGAATAATGAAATGGGTTCAATACTCAAAGTGTGTTATTTTGATAAAAGTTGAATAAAAATCCCTTTTTGTGGAAATAACTGACTAAGAGAATGCTTTGGATTTACGGCATGTGATCGCGATACAAGCGATATCACACTCAGGTTTTATGGTGATGTTAACCAAATGGACAATAAGCTTTAGGTTTCACAAGAGCACCAAAAAGAGAGGTTATTAAATCACATGGTTGGACAGTTAGCTAAGAAAAATCATAATAAGAGTTTATAAATGAGGGGTTCAAAACTTTTTCCTTCTGAGAAATGATTATCTGATTGGGAAATTAGGGTTTGGTTATGTATGATTAGGATTTTCCAAAGGCAGTGAAAGGGTAATGGTTAGAATTTAAATTCCCCATCTATCTATATATATATATATATATATAAATATAAATATAAGAATTAAAAATTCCACAGGAAAGTGAAAGATCAGAGAAAATGATAAAATAACATAAACCAAAATCAAATACTCAAAACACAAATTTAAAGGTTAGAGGATGGTGTCTACATTTATTTGGTTGCATGGGTACACTCAAATGTTGTAATGAAAGATGAAGAATCTGCATTAAAAACCTATGTGGAGAACTCCAAACCCAAACAAGTGAATGATATGAGATACGGTGTGAACCACTTATATAGTTTTCTTCCACATTTGCATGGGTAGGTGAAATAAATGCATAATCACATTTAGAAGTATGGTAAATTCTAAGATAGTGCGACATGATCTTCAGTGTAATATTAAAAATAAAATATTGAGTTGGGATTTTGTTTTCAAAGGTGCACTATGACTAAGAAATTTGACTACTATTTACTAAGACATTTGCAATCATTGTTTTGAGAATTTAATAAGGGGGCTCGAAAATTTTAAGATGCAAAAAATTTTGGGGTTGTTGTAGTAGCTACAAAAATTGGTGATCCATGGGAAAGACCTCGAAATCTCTATCTATTCCTTTCTTATGATAAATTTTATCCTTGGGAATTATTTACCATCCTATGAATCCCACGAGTCTTTCTATTTGACCCTAGTTATGGTTTTAGTATCTTTCATTGCTTTCATTACTTCAACATATTTCATAAGTATGTTTCTAGGAACCAATTGTTTTGATAGGTGAGAAGGATAGTATATAATTGTGAGTTTAAAATGTTCAAAATTTTGATATGAATCCTTGGTCTTTCTTTATTGCAAGCAAGCATCCATAGCTCTGACAAAGTCACTCAAGAAATCGCAAGAATTTCTTCACTACCAATGAACGCCCATAGCCCCAATGAAGTTGTCTACATCACATCTCTATGTAAGAATCCTTTCATGTTGTTACCTTTAATTATTCAAGGGTGGATGAGGGATCTCGACTTATTTGGCGGGCAAGAGAAGTTGTTTCTTGTGTTATAGGGATTTAAATATTTTTTTAAATAGGTTTCCACGCTTTGGTATTTATATTTTTCCCTTTGTTATAAATTGAGTTTACATTTACATCAAGTTATTATATTTTAATACCTATTCAAGAAATAGATATCATATAATACATACAGGGTGGCATAGTTAGAATAGATTTTTCCACATGATATGAGTTGTATTTTTCATTTGGATTTCATTAAATTATAATATATTCATCACCAAACTAGTAGAAGGAGGTATAACTTCAGCTAATGGTTGAATAGTTACCATAATAGAATTTTGAAATTTTTACATAATATCATTGACCCAAGGAATTTCTTCCATGCAAGATCATTATTTATGTAGAATGACTTGACAACAAGACCAAAATTAAAATGCATCAAAGAAAAAAGTAGAAGGAAAGTGACAATGTGACAATAGGGATATGTACATACATAAAATAAAAGGAACAAGAAAAAAGTAAACATATATAATATGTACACCTGAATATTGCAGCCTGAAATCTCTTATTGGATGTATACTTAGTGTTCCAATCTAAATTGTGTAAACGATGTATATATAGGTCAAGATTTTCATGAATTTGATACCCATTGATCGACAATGATTGTAACTTGGTGTGTTTCCCCTTATCTTTGTCGGATTTTTCCCACTGGAAGAAAATGTATCCCTCATGAAATTCCTTATCTCCTATAGAATTATTCTTAAACGATATATTTAATATGTCTCTAATGAGTGGAAAATTTCCACAGTCTTCTGCCTCTCTTCCTCTAAATTTAGAAGAGTATCAGTCATGTTCTACATAATCAGGCAAGGCCTACCATGTGATTCTTTGGATAAGTGAATGGTTGATAGGTAGAATTTGGGTGGAAGGATCTCTTCCTTGGAATAGACATGGAAATAAGGTGAAGTGACTAGAGAAATTTTTGGTGTGCTAGAACCAGCTTAGAGAGATTTTATTAAAGCATTATGCTAGTTCCTATGTTGGGTTAGAACTGTAATTCTCTATAATACTGAATGAATTTTTATTGGTGGATTCGACTAAAACATTACCTTGATGATAGTAATTTGAAAAATGGTTCAATAAAAAACTATTGTCAAATGAAAAATAATATAATATTAACGATGAAAAAAATGTTGCATTATCATAGAAAATTGAGGTCGGTACACATAACCTGGTAATAATGTTCGGATTAAGAAAATTGATTACTTATTAATCACCCACTTTCCTTAATGGTAAAAATTCAATAAACAGTGTGAAATAATTTTTCGATGATAAAATATATCGATGCTCCTTTAACAAATCAGGAATAATTTCACCTATGAAATCAAAGCCCCATTGTCGAAGAAATTCTTTGCCTACAATAGGTTTTAGTGTGGTGTCTTATTGTCATTCTCTTCGTGAACACGTTTGACAACTCAATCACTTTCTCGCATAAGAATGAGCATATTCGAAAAATGTTAGGCTACAATATCCTACTCTCGTGACCTTGTACGTGGTGGTTTCACTGGCATAGTTTCCACATGTTGGTCCATAATGTAGTTCTTTCAAAACATTCTTTGAATCAGGATAATCTAAAAATTTTAGCAAAACCCCATTATGATGTTTTCAGAACAAAACATCATGGAGATATTGATAAGATAAAGCTTTCAACCTAATGGCCCTTTTTTTGGTTGATAAATGAGGAGGAAAATTTCCTTGTTCCAAATTGTCCCTAATGTCTATGTATCTCGACGATGGCGCACTTGGTGAGATGACATAAACATTAATATACATTTCAGTTTCCCACTCCTACCATAAAAATATATTCTTCATGCGGACTTGTGGCTTCACCAACAAGCTTACAAATGCCATTTCCTTTAACTGTATGAGATGGCTTGAATTCTAAGTCATATTCTTGTAGATAGTTCATTCAGTTGGCAACTGGTTCTCCTAATTCTTGTTGCACATATAGAGATATAAGTATTGAATGAGGAACAAATACTATAACATGATTTTTAGAATATATGGCTTGGAATGATTATCTACTTTATAAGTACTATAAGGTTGTTTATTAATATATGGGTAATTTAAATTTGAGCATTGCATGCCTACACTCATGAATGAAATAGGATGTTCATTCCCTTATCATATTTCTCAATGTAAGTACAACGACTAATGAGGAGTTTAAGGTGAATGTATAAAGCACGAAATATTACTCAAATTTAGGGCTAAAAAAGGTTGGAGCTTCAGCTATTTCTTGTTTAATTTTGGAAAAATATACCTTTTTCTTCTTATTCCATTTGTAAATTGTTTTCCTTCTTTATTATGAATTGCAATAGTTTAACCATTTTTTCATGATCTGAAAGAAATTTTCGTAGAAAATTGATTTTCTGAGTGAGGATTGTGTTGCTTTCTTACCACTAGGATATGTATTTTGAGTAATGGGTTTAACTCATTTAGTATCAATATTAACGAAACTTTCTACAATTATATGCCATATTATGTTTACTTCGGACATTGTTGAAATGCTTTTCTTTGGAATAAGTGATATGTCGTACTTCTTTCACTTCTCAGAAATTTTTATTATATGATTTAAGTGATAATATATTTTCTTTGAGAATATGGTAATATCATCAAGATAAACCACTACACTTATACCACTCATCCCTAATAATGCAATATCCATAAATCTCAAAAAGGTAATTCTTTCATTAATTCATCTAGAATTAATACATCTACAAGAAAAGGTACCCCATTTCGTCCTGAAAATTATTTTATGTCTCTATGACTCTACTACCAACAATTAGTTATGGCTAAAGAACACATCTAATAATGAAGGCCCCTTAGCACTAGATAATGTTTGTATTATTTTTTTGATCGATGGAACCACATAGTTATCTTTATCTAAAGCTCGATTGAGATTATAAAAATACACACATAATCGAATTTCCCCATATTTGTTTCTTACAGGGACTAAGTTTGAGACCCATGTAGAATGTATTAAGCTAAAAATAATTTGGGCATCCAACAACTTCTTTGAATCCTTTTATATTAAGGGTTTAAGTGTTGGTTATACCTTTATTAGCATTTGTTAGAATGGATTAACCTCATCCTTCATTTGAATGACATGCTGAATGATCCTTCTAACATGGGTCTTAAGGTCTTCATAATTCCATGCAAAGACATCTCCGTATTTCTTCAATAATTGAATAAATTCTTTTATTTCTTGTGGAGAATAGCAACTACCAATATTAACAAACTCTGGGTTTTCATTTCTCCCAAGGTTTATATACTCATGAAATGGTGTTGAAGATTAGGTATTCATGTTAGGGGTGCTTTAAACTGATTATAAAAAAACAAAAAGATTTTCTAATGAAAAAACACCCTTGGCCATAGGATTATCATCACGTGCATTAGCCCTTCCTTGTAATGCTTTATCATTTTCATCTTTATTGATGGAAACATATTTGAATATATATTTATTAGATACAAATCCCAAGATCTATTGATCATCATTAAAAACATGAAATCCTAGTCACATTATGAGGGATGGGAGGTTTTCAAAAATTTTCTATAGAAAAATCGTTCGTAAGTGGTGTGAATTAGCATATGAATTGTCTAAAGTATCTACTCCAACATTACTAAATCTTGTTGGTGTATTAATATCAAAAGTGTTAAAAGAATAAATTAATCGTCATAGCTCATTTTGTTAGTTTTTAAGCTTAGGATAAATACAATGAATTGTATTACATACCTGCCCATTCAAAATCTCAGAATCACCTATTGCGTTTAAGCCTTGTACCTTTAGGTGCATAGATTTCTTTAAGAAAAGAAATAATTCTTCATATTTTGTGGTATTTTTGGTGCATTGGAACTCAAAATGATAAGAAACAAAGTACTTTTTTTTCCTTAAGATCAACAAGGATACAACCTACACCAGTTCAACCCTATGTTAAGATCCATCATAATATAGAGTCCACAAGTAAGTATTTACAATAATATATAAACTAAGACTATTTAAATATATAATACATGATTTATTATCCTTATTTGAAAGACAAGGAAGGATTTCCATCTATGTATCTAATCATACATGTGATTGCACGACCTTATAACAACTAATGTATTATTCTAAGAAAGAATTTCCAACCACTTAGTGAGAAACACTGATAGGATCATTGGGTGCTTCCAGCTCAGTAATTGTGTACCTCAAGTGTGGTAAACTATTACCCTTCATTAGGTTGTTCTTCTCTTTGCATGGGAGCCACAAATGAGACCATCTGATATCAAAGTATCCTTGTAGCTTACTAGACAAATATATCTTCAAGAGAAACAAATATGCCTCGAGAATTTCCACAACCAAAATATTAATAAATTGATGGGGTCGAGAATCATAAGGAAAATATAATAAACACATATTTTAGCTCTCCTACAACTTGTACTTGAGATGTATCGAGCTCACTAATCCTTTCATTTGTTTTCTCCCATTTAGCATTAATTTTCTTGCACATAGATAAAGGCATGACATGTGCTAATGCTCTGGAGTCAACTAAGAATTTATGCACATTATAATTAAATATATAAAAAATTTAACAAGAATGGGGAAATGAGGAAATGAAAAACTTTAATTAACACTGGAAAAATTAAAAATAGGCCAAATATTTATTTAGTATTTAGTTTTACCAAGAGATGAAGCCTTGGAATAAGAAGTTTCTTTTCTTGTTGAAGTTTCTGATGTAAAATTCATGATAATTAATTCTCTTTGCTCATGTAACTTGGCTAATTTAAAAAGTGATATATTATCTCAAGCCTTCTTCAAATCTTAGATAAAGTTGTAATTTACATTGCATGGAACATTGTCCTCTTTAGATAACTAGGCATAGGATGTCGGTGGAGAATACTTATCAACTTCTTTAGGTGTAGTAGACTCACTCTTAACATTCCTTGAAGAATTATTTGAAGCATGACTAATTGATGATTTCAAAATTTAATTTTGAGTAGGAAAATGTGGGGGAACAATTATTCTTAGAAACAATTTCCTTTTGTCATCTATATTAGGGTTAGGCTTACTCCTCCAATTTCATGTCCTACGAGGATTAATTGGAGGGGTGTCTTCAACTGAAGCTTCATTTATGATGGGGATTCATTGCCTCTCATTATATTTAACATCAATATGGATTTAAAAACATTAGCATTATATTCATGTGTAGATGCATAATCCTCTTCTTTTGACTGATTGTATTGATCTTCTATGGTTTTTCATTGAGAACTTTATTTACCATTGCACTGATGTTGTGTAGCCACTATGGATATGATTTTTAAGAGTGTGTCACTTGATGAGATGTGAAATAATTCTCCATACTTAACTCCTAGACATGAGGAATCACATTAGATATTTCTACTCACTTATCCAGTTGGTCATTATTCCTCTTGAAAAATGGTTTGAATGATTAACTACTAGAAGAAATATCACTAGTTTTCCTCTTTAGATCAGATACATCATGAGTTAGTTGTTTGAGAGATTTTTTAAAACTATCTAAATAAAAATAATTCTTATCATTATATTTACCAAAAGAATCTTGAGGTTTCTTACTACCATTCTTTGAATCTTCTTGTGTAGTAATTAGTCCAATGGCTTTGATATCTTTCTTCACTCGTAACGATTCAATGAAATACTGCCAAATTTCCTTTGTTAACAGTATTCAGAAACATAAAATTGTTAGTTGGAATGTTGCAATATAATAACTACATTTAATAGAATCATGAGGTCGGACTTCTATAAGAAACGTTTTCAAAATGGTTGTAAATGGTTGATTAAAATTAATTCATTTCTCTTTATTTATAATCTATAGATTACTCAATTCCTTTAAATTCATGCCCGATGATTTTTCATCATAAAATATCTCCTTAAAATCCTTTTTTAAGTCTCCCCAATTCATAATTGATCCAATAGGGACACTTTGAAACCTTCTTCAATATTTATTCTCAAAGGTGTACAAGAGATTTCTACAAGACACATTATCATACCTCACATCCAATAGTATTAGTTTCAAATATAAGTTATTAACATGTTCCTCTACGGTAGTATACTTATCTTGATTACATTTTTCAAAAAATTTATCTCGATGGTATGGTAAAGCATGTTGAACGCCTCAAATATTAGGTGCCCCTTGGGCTATCAAATCTATTTGTTGGTGTTTGGTCAATTTAGTGTGTCCTAAATTGCTGCATTTAATTTGTCAATCTGGGAATCGTAAGCTGATGAAGTGCGACGCACTATATGTGCAAGATAACCTATTTCTTCACTTTTGTCGTTTTTGGTTTTTTTCTAAGGTGAAATGGAAATTCTAAAATGAAAAGCAAGTTTGGTTATATTTGTTCAAGGAAGTGATATCCCCTATAATGATTTACCAACTTGAAACTTTAAAAGCAAATTGAAAATTACAATGACAAGACTTGAAGGAAAGTAAAAGTGTACTGCTGAAATGAAAAGGTGCTGCTAATCTAATGAATCAAAACAGTAAACTAGTGAACATGAAAACCAAACTATTCTTGCTGCCAACTAAACACAAAAGAAACTATGCTTAAGAAAATTCAAAATTGCAACAAAATAAATCTAAATCAGATTACATCAATTCATTTTCTGACCCTTCATCATTAGACCAGCTATGACTTTCGGAAGTAATCATAAACAACTTGTGTAACTGATATTTAATTTGTAGAAAGTAAACTAATACTAAACCATACACTCATGATTCAATCCCTCGCCATCAGTCCAGCTGTGGCTTTCGGAGGCAACTGAAGATGTCATATATGATTTAATATATCTAAATTTGCAGAAAAGAAACTAATACTAAACTACACATTTCATCATGCAGTCCCCCACCATCAGTCCAGCTGTGGCTTTCGGAGGCAACTGAAGACGCTATGAGCAGCTTAATATATCTAAATTTAACTACTGAATCAGATAAGCAAAACTGAAATGTACAAAGCAAGACTGAAGTTAAACAAAAGCTATGAAAAGCAAACTAGCAACAGAACAATGTTAGTTTCATGTCATTAGTCAAAATGCTATAAAAATGCCCGGGCTGTCTACCTAAAACCTGCACAAGAAAACTGATCAGTGATTAACAATCATAAAACATGTAAGACATAAATGAAATGGAAATTATGGAAATGTATAAACAGAAATGAAACAACTACAAAGTATGAACATATGATGGATTATGATACAATGACTTTTAAAAGAAATGAAATGAGAAATGTACACTAATACAAAAAACCTTAGCTGAGCAGGGGCCCTCTACACAGCTTTGGTAACGATCCTCAAACACGAATTAAGTTGAAAAACAGAGTCTTCATATTAAAAAGCAGTTCATTACAGAATGGTAGTGTTACGGCTCAAGGGCAGCGTAATCACTACAAAGCAAACTAACAGATAACAGAGTTTATTCACGAACATCAACTATAAACTAACAACTGTCAACTAACTTTCTGTGCATATGCAAACGCTCTATATATAACAATAAACTGTAACTGTCTCCTAAAATTCATGATGGCAGAGAGCACGTAGACCACTACGCCCACGGATATAGAAGTATGGCCGTGTTGGAAAGCGAATCTACGGAAGGTGGATGCTTGAATTCAACTCCAGAGCTCTGCACAGATGTCGATTTAACCTCCGCAAGCTTAGAAACGGCCGTATGGATGTTTATGTGCCACGAAACAGAGTCCGGCCGACATGAAACTCCATAGTTGACCTCCACGTGGACGCCTTTAACCGCGGCTTCTTTGGACGAGTTTGCTTGAACCAATAGGACACGAACCATGTCCACGTCATTCCTAGCCTGCCCATGTGGCTCGTTTCCCTTGTAGACACCTGTAGCATATAGTTCCACAAAATAGCTGCGGAAAGTTGCAGCAGCTGCGGAAAGTGGCAAGTTTTCGCAGCTGTATGAACAAAATCTAGATCAAATAGAAAACACAAAAACATAATTAAAAACCATGTTAGATACCCTTTTGCACATGATATTGACAATTTTGGAGGTTTACGTGAGTGAAAAAGGTATGGAAAAGTGTATGGAAAAGATGCAAATTCGGGACTCAACATACCCCCACTGTGAAGGTGTTGCATGTCCTCATGCAACCAAAATTTTGATATTCTTTGTTCAATTCATGTGCCTTGATACTTCAGCTAGCACATCTAACCCCCTTCTCTTCTTCTTTGGTACTGCCATCATTCTGGGTTTCTTCATTAAGCACCTGAATTTGATATTCACAAGTGCTCTGCTCAATTTTTGGCATTCCCTTTTTAATTTCTTATTCTTCTTTTGCCAAATACCCAAATGTAACATAGTATTATCATGGATGATCTTGTCCAGTTTGCCTTGCTCTTTCAGTGTTTCATTTTCATTTTTGATGTGCCGATTTAAAAGCTCCAGCTCAAAAATTTCTTGTTTTAATGACTGAACTAAATCATCCTGCAATGTATGAGGCTGAATGGAAGAGGTACTTGGACCTGTGGCTGCCTTTTCCAGGGATTCTATATATTCATATACTTCCTGCTGCTTGGGATCTACTTCCGGTGTCTTTTTCATTGGGCTGTCCCCAAAATGCTGCAAAGGAGAATTATGTTCAAAATCTGGACGAGGAGGGCTTACATCAATATTTTGCTGAGAATAAGATGGAGTATGCTCATTGTCTGATTGGGAGTGAAAGGAGTCAGGTTCACTAACTGACTGAAATGGACTATGGTCAGTTGGAGACTGTTCAGATGTCTCCTCACCCAAATCAATGAAATGAGGACCTTTAATTTGTGTTTTTCTCAATTTTCCCTTAAGCCTGCTGCTTCTCCTCACGTGCTGTGGTACACTGCCCTTTTGTTCTTGTTTTCCTGTCTCTGCCTTCTTGGATATAGATGACCGTTTTTGAAGAAAAACTAATCTTTCAGATAGTATTTGGTGATCTTCTTCTTCAGAAGAAGGAGTTTTATGGACAGCCTCAATAATTTCTTTCCCTTTTGGTATTATTGGCTTCTTAGCTTCAATTTCCTTCTTCTTCCTTTTTACCAATCTCTCTTCCCTATCAGTTTTTTTCATAGTAGTAGTAGAAGTATTTTGGATTTCATCTATTGTTCTTTTCCTTCTACTTCTTTTTGCTGTGCTAGCTGTGGGAATTTCCTGAGTAGGAGCAATTTGGGTTTCAACATTCATTCTCTTTCTTCTACTCCTTCTAATTGAACTACCTTCAGGAATTTCCTGAGGTTCTTCAAAGAAGTTTCTAACTAGGAATTGTTCCCATGTATCTTTTCTTTCCTTGAGCTCCTTTTCAATCAGAATTTTTATAAGGCCGTGGTGATAAAGATGAGGCTCTACATCTCCCAAGTGTTTTTGAACAGTCACAGCCATTTTCTTTAAGCTATTGAATAGAAAATGAGGGAGATTGAGAGTTTGGTTTTCAAGAAAATTCATCAATAGCCTAGTATGGTACATGTACATAGACCCAAAACGGCCCTCACATGTAATAAATTTCTGAACAATTAGTAGTAAAGTGGCCCATTCATCTTTTATTGCATGCACAGGGATTCCTCTTTTAAAAACAGTGATATCCATACCTTGATTCTGTAGGATTGTTCTCCATGCCTCATCACTGATACTTTTATTTTTGAACCAACATTCTCCTTCCTGAAGAAGCTCTGTGGCTGTTGCTATTGATGCTTCATTGACCAAAAACTTGAGGTCTCCAACTTCTGCTTCCGAGCCATCAAATGATCTTGCAAACACTTTGTAGCCTTCTCTGTGGTAACTTGAATTTCGAATAAAACGCGGCCATTTAGCTTTCCTCAACATCTCTTTTGCTTGCGGATATCCCTCTATAAACTTCGGTCCTTCCGGCTCTGCCCTTAATAATTTTCCCATTTCACTTCTCTGTGCTTCACAAGTTTGCCTCTGTGCGGGTTTAAGTGGAAATGGAACGACTGAATACACAGGATCGAGCACAATGACTGTGGGAATGTATCATAGAATGGAAATGAGCACCATAAACGGAATGGAGTAAGGCTGTGGGTAGATATACGGGAGTGAGAATGAGCAAAAGGAACGAAATGGAGTGAAACAGGGAGTGAAAATGAGTAGAGTGGGGTTTTGTAAACACGACAGAGACACGACAAAGAGGTTAACAAAGTATAATGCATTCGGCCGCGTTTTGAATTTTGGTGGTTGTGTAATAAATATGAACACGTTTCAATCAATGATTATGAAGTTATGCGGCTTGTAAGAGTCCTTTGTCAACTCAAATACGTCTCATTATCTACGGTGGGATATTGGAACATGAGTGAGAATCGGAATCTCAATGATGAAACCGTTTGTGAATAAATGCAAGAGGATAACATGGAGATCGTGGAAGGTTACGGGACTGTCAATATAATCATTGCGCGTTATGGGTAGAGCTCATAGTTTAAAATTATATAAAAATGTGTTTTTTCAATACTATTTGAAATAAACTTTATTCATACCTTTGGAATCCTTGCTTTTGCCCTTGGTCTTCAACTGATTGATCTTCATTAGTGTCTTGAATGTTCCATTGATCCTCTCTCCTGCATTTTATTTCATAATTGTGGAAATAACAACTAACTGTACATTCTCTTTGAAAGCAGAGTAGTAGCTGCGGAATCTGCTTCTGGCTGCGGAAACTGGAGTCAGCTGCGGAAACAGATGTCAGCTGTGGAAACTGACACAGCTATTACTTGGTTGAATAGAAATGAACAAATGACAGATGACCAGGTGGAAATGGTCATAAAAAAGATTTTTATTGATGGAATGGATGAAATGAAGTGGAATGAAGTGAAATGAAATGAAATGAAGTGGAATGAAATGGAGTGAGTGGTGAAATGAAATGAAATGAAAGAGAGATTTTTTTTTGGAAAATATAGAGTGTCAGGTGTCCCTGATTTTCACCCCATATTTTCTGTATAAGACTGCCAATCAATGATTGGTTTTCAGGCTTATACCATTTTTTTTTTTTTCTTTTTTTTTTTTTAACTTGAAAAACAAAAGCTAGCTTGGTAGAGAAGAAGGATTCTTCTGTACCAGCCTGATTGCAGAACTTTCTTGAAACAACTTGACAAAATCCTCTTTAGAGAGTGGCTTATGATAAACTTTCAATCTATGGCCATTCACTATAAGAGGAGTTTGAAACTCATCAATGGTCTTGATTCTTACGGCTCCATTGTTAAAGATCTTGTCAATCTCATATGGCCCAAGCCAATGAGTCTGAAATTTCCCTTGAAAATGTTTAAACTTGGAATCAAATAACAATGCCCAATCTCCTTCTTGAAACTTCTTCTCTTTGATATATTTGTCATGCCATTTAGTTCTTTGATATTGAACTAGATCAGTTCTTAGAATTGCTTCTTGTCTGATCTCATCTAGCTCATTCAGCTGCTCCATTCTATGCTTTTGGGCTTCTGATAAGTCCATCCCCAACTGAACTGCTATCTTGAAGGTCTTGACTTGGAACTCAATGGGGAGCAAGACTTCTTTCCCATAAACAAGTTCATAGGGAGAATGTCCTGTTTTATTCCTCCATGTAGTTCTGTAGGCCCACAAGGCTTCTCGAAGCCTTTCTGCCCAATCTCTTCTATGTAGATGAACAGTTTTGGTGATGATACTTTCAAGAAATTTGTTTGTGGACTCCACTTGACCATTTGCTTGTGGATGGTAGGGAGTAGATCTTCTGTGCTTGATTTTGTATTCTTCCATCAACTTCTCCACCAAATTTGATGTGAATTGGCTCCCCTGATCTGTTACAATTTCTCTTGGAACACCAAAGCGAGTAAAAATATCCTCATAAACAAAATGAACAACTGAATTTTCAGTAGCAGATACTAATGCTTTAGCTTCTACCCATTTAGTAACATAATCAGTGCAAACCAATATATACTTCTTTTGCTTAGATGGTGGATTAATAGGTCAAATGAAATCTAAAGCCCATTTTTCAAAGGGTTCAATGAGTACCTGTGTTTGCAATGGCATTTCATTTGAAAGGGTAGGTTTCCCTACTCTTTGGCAGCTATCACACCTTTTGACATATTGTTTTGCATCTTTGAAGAGGGAAGGCCAATAATATCCCAAGGAAAAGATTTTATAGGCCGTCCTTTTGTCCGCAAAGTGTCCGCCGCATGGTTCATCATGACATGCCTTAAGAATATCAGGCATTTCATCTTCCCTGACACATCTTCTGATCACAAGATCTGGCCCTGTTTTAAACAATTTGTTAGAAATCCATGAATATTTTGAACTCTCCTGAATAATTTTTCGTTTTTCACTTGGAAATAAATGTGAAGGTAGTTTCCCTGTAACCAAATAGTTAACAATATCTGCATACCAAGGAGTCTTAATAGTTACTGCAAACAAGTATTCATCAGGAAACTTATCCTCTACAGGAGAATCTTCTTTAGTATTCTGAATCCTAGACAAGAAATAAGCTACTGTATTCTGTTTTCCTGGTCTATCCAACACAGTAATATTGAATTCTTGCAAAAGTAAAAGCCATCTTGTCACTCTGCCATTAGTAACAGGTTTGTTCATTAAATATCTAATTGCAGAATGGTCAGTATGAATAAAAGTTTCATAACCTGTTATGTAATGTCTAAACTTATTAATTGCATGAACAACAGCTAAGAACTCTTTTTCAGTCACAGTATAATTCAACTCTGTGGGAGTCAAATTTTTATTGGTGTAATAAATGGCATAAGGAATTAAATCTTTTTGACCCAACACAGCTCCAAGAGCTGTATCTGAAGCATCTGTAGAAATATGGAAAGGAAGTTTCCGATTTGGTCCTCTCAAGATAGGTGCTTCAGATATTCTTGTTTTCAAAGTTTCAAAAGCTGATTGACAATCAGGATCCCATTTAAATTCACAGTCTTTTGTAAGAAACTTGAAGAGTGGAGATGCTATTTTAGTGAAGTTTTCTATAAATCTTCTATAATAACCAGTAAATCCTAGAAAACTTCTAACATCTCTTTGACAATTTGGAACAGGCAACTTGGAGATGACTTCAACTTTCGATCTATCAACCTTAATCCCATCTCCCGAAATATGATGTCCTAAAACAATCCCTTCAGTAAACATCATAAAGCATTTTTCATGGCTTAATGAAAGGTTTGATTCTTTACATCTTATGAGAACTTTTTCCAAATTTTCTAATGCCTCTTCAAATGAATTACCATAAACTGTAAAGTCATCCATATAAACCTCTACACAATCATGGATTAGATCAGAAAAAATTCCTAGTACTGCTCTTTGGAATGTTGCTGGTGCATTACATAACCCAAAAGGAAGCACTCGGTAGGCAAAAGTTCCCCATGGATAAGTAAATGTGGTCTTATCTTGATCTTCAGGTGCTACCTGTATTTGATTATAGCCACTAAAACCATCCAAAAATGAAAATTACTTTTTACCTGCTAATGTATCTAATACCTGATCAATAAAAGGCAAAGGAAAGTGATCCTTCAAAGTTGCTTTGTTCAATTCCATGTAATCAATGCATACCCTCCATTTACCATTCTTTTTAGGTACTATAACCAAAGGAGAAACCCATCGGCTATCTGAAATTGGATAAATGAAGTTTACATTGAGTAGTTTTGGAGCTCTTCTTTCACTATCTCCCGAAGATTTGGATTCATCCTTCTTTGAGGTTGTCTGATTGGTCTATTGTTTTCCTCAATATAGATATGATGGATGCAAGTCTTAGGATCAATACCCTTCATGTCAGTATACTCCCATGCAAATGTAGTAGAATGTTTTTGCAAGATTCTGGTTAGTTCTTCTTGTTGTGACTTCTCCAAATGTTTGTTGATATTCAATGTCTTTTCTGGAAAAATCTCAATAGCGGAATTACCAAACTCTTCCATAGAGTAAAGAGACATTTGTCTAGATGATAAATATTCTATGTCAGATTCCAACTGAAATTGTGTGGGGTCATATTCTGAAGATATCTCAAAATTTTCTAATGTGTTCAGAATTTGACTATCCTCACTAATTTCAGAAATGGTAAAGACAGGTTGTATAGTGTTCTCATCATCGACCCATTCATTGCCTCCTATTTCTGTGATTGCTCTTGCTGGAGGATACAAATTGAATTTCTTTGTCGAATTACCATTTGAAATGTACATGTCTCCAGATCTACAACTAATAAAAGCATCAGCTGTGGCCAGCCAAGGTCTTCCTAAGATAATTGGATGTCCTCCTAGATTACTTTTTGGAGTCAAAATCATAAAGTCTACTGGATATTCCCAAGAATCTAAGGAGACTGAAATATCTTCTAATACACCATCTGGTTTAATAACCGATCGATCTGCAAGTTGCAATAAAGTAGGTGTAAAAGAAGGTTAGGAAGTTTTAACTGTTCCATAGTCTGTCTACTCATAATGTTGATAGCAGCCCCTAAGTCAATCAATGTGTTTGGAATTTCTATTCCATTTATATGTGTCTTGACAATTGGACTTCCTGGATCTACATACTTCTGCATAGTAATTTTTCCCATCATAATGTCTGCAATCTTTCCTACCAGGTGGATTCTTCTTGTGTCTTTTAGCTTCCTTCCTGGTCTTTTGAAACTCAACTCCTTTATGGTTTTCGCTAGAATAGGAATTTCTCGAATGGCTTGTAGCAATGGAATCTTGATACAAACATTCTTCAATTCATCTAGAAAGTCATAGTTAGGCAACAAGATTTGTTTTTCCACCCCCTTATCAATTTGTAGTCTTTCCGGGAAAGGAGGTGTAGATGAAGATACAAGTTGCTCAACTATAGGAGTTGTGAATGTTAGCTTTTCTTTTTCTTTTTGAATTTTTGAATTTTGAAGAGATTCTTCCTCAGAACCCTTATTGACTTGAAGAGAGTCCTCCTCAGAGGTATCTTGCTCTTGAATGTCTATAGAAGGTTTTTCTAAAACTCTACCAGATCTGAGTTGTACATCGTTGAGAGGAACAATCATATAGGTAGAAAATTGTTGTCCTTCTACCATATAAGTAGTTTGAGGATTCTTATTGTTAGGATTTGGCAATGGCTGAGCTGGAAGTTGATTTGTCTTCTGTTGGTATGGGAGCATGAGCTGAGGATTTGTATTTTGTTGAGAAGGTTGTTGTTGTGGAAATGGCAATGAAAGTTGTGGATTTTGGCTTGGAAATTGTGGAGCTTGTTGATTTTGAAAAGATGGAGGATATTGATAAAATTGAGCAAATCTCCCATAAGGATTTTGCATCCCTTGTACCCATGGCTGATATGAATTTTGATGTTGGGGCCAGATTATTGCAAAGTCAATTTGGTGGGGTTTGAAGATTCATAGGGTTATTAAACGCTGAGATTGTTGTCCTGCCAAGATGCTCGCTATGACAAAACATGAATTCTCTTTGAATTTGGATCTTAGTGGTGGAGACTGAGTCCGAAGTTGAAGAAAATCACTTGATCTCTTAATTCTGATAAATCATACATAATTTTCTCCCTGACTTACCACATCGAGACCCAATTCAACAAAGCATGTTTCTTTCTACATTTCGGACAAAAAGATGGCTAAAGCATCATTCTATGCCTTGTTTTGGATTTTAAGGGTGTCTAGTTGTTCACTAAGGCTCCCTAAGATATCAGTGTTGAATTAATCAAGCATATTGCTAATCTCTGCCCTACTTACTGATCCAGTTGCAGATTTGTTTTCCCTGATAAGAGAAGGATCCTTTCAAATTTTCCTCATCTAAGTTGCTCATCTTTGCTCTTTTTAAGTTGTATTGAAATCTTTCAAGTAAATCCTCCAAATTTTCATCTTCTTTTTGCACCATTTTGAATACCTCATCCTTGTGATTGGTGGGCATGTAATAGTCCAGGTATCTATCCAAAAATGTTTGTTTCATATCATTCCAAGTCCTAATAGATTGGGTGACTAATCCCATGAACCATTTCAAAGCGGCTCCCTTCAATGTTGAAGGAAACAGTTTGAGTTTTTTAGAGTCTTCCATATAGTCATAGGTTCGACACACGACTTCAAACTCAAACAGAAATGTTTCAGGATCCTCACTTCGCAATCCATAAAAGTTGGGGAGGACAGATGGTGAGATTTTTTTCATCGTTGTATGAGTTTCCTCATCAACTATGGGGAATCCAAACGAGTTGTCTCCTTCCCTATTACCTCCACCATTGTTGCCTCCATTATTTCCTCCTCCTCTACCTCTACCTCTACCTCCAAATCCATCTACTACTTCCTCTGCCATGATAGTTTCCTCAGAGTTCTCAAAGTCCTCTGGTTCTTCTATCAAGGGAGGATGAAAGGGAGTTTCTTCCTTTTCTTCTTCAGGTGATTCTACTTCTTTAATTACAATATACTCTCCTATAGAAGTAAAGAAAGGGTCTTCTTCTAAATGAGATTTGGTAGACGGTGTAGGAGAATCCTCTAGTTCAACTGCTCCTTGAATTCCAAGAATCTTAAGGCTAGGGGTATATGGTGGTGAATCTTGTCTATGTCTTGAAGAAGATGGAGTTGTGAAAATCGAACTCTTGGCTCTAGCTATAAACCTTCCCCTAGAATCTCTTGCTCTATGCATGTCATTTTTTTATTTTTAAGTTGGGCTAATAATTCTCTTTCTGATCTTCCAGGTCACACTAAGTGCAAGAAGAGAGCATACTTAAGAAATTATTGAACCAATAACTCTCTTTTCTGATCCTCCAGATCACACTAGGTGCAAGAGGAGAGCATACTTCAAGAAGTTATCAAATTTTCCCTTCTTTTTATTGTTTTTTTTTAAAAGAAATTGGCTACCTAGTTACACTTCCCCGGCAACGGCGCCAAAATGTTTGGTCAATTTAGTGTGTCCTAAATTGCTACATTAATTTGTCAATCCGGGATTCGTAAGCTGACGAAGTGTGGCGCACTATATGTGCAAGATAACCTATCTCTTACTTTTTGTCGCTTTTGGGTTTTTTTTTATATTTATCTTGGGGGTTTTTATCTTGGTTGGTTTCCTAATGTGAGATGGAAATTCTAAAAGACAAGTATGGATATAAATGTTCAAGGCAATGATGTCCTTTATAATGATTTCCCAAACTTCAAACTTCAAAAGGGTTTTAAAACATGAAATGACAAAATTAATTCTTAAAAGAAAATGAAAATGTGCCACTATAATAATCAAACAAACAATGAACTATTGATCATGAAACTCATTACCCTTGTTGTTGTCTAAATACAAAAGAAACTGTACTCAAAGAAATCCAAGAATTGCAAACAAAGTAAAGCTAAAATCAAATTACATCAACTCATATTCTGACCCCTCAACATTAGTCTCGCTATGGCTTTCGGAGGTAATCATAAACAACTTGAGCAATCTGATATCTAATTTGCAGAAAAAATAAACTAATATCAAATTACACACTCATACTTCAATCCCTCACCATTAGTCTCGCTATGGCTTTCGGAGGTAACTGATAATGACATGAGCAATTTAATATCTAACTTGCAGGAAAATAAACTAATATCAAACTACACACTCATACTTCAATCCCTCACCATTAGTCTCGCTATGGCTTTCGGAGGTAACTGATAATGACATGAGCAATTTAATATCTAATCTAACTAATAAAGAAAATGTACAAAACAAAAATAAATAAAACATTGATGGAGTTAGAAGCTAAGAAAAATAAATTAGCAGAAGGACAAGACTGCTTCCATGTCATTAGTCATTGTAAAACTATGTGCAAATGCCTGGGCTGCCTATTGTAATCTGGAACAAAAACACTGATCAGTTAACAGCAGTATAAAGCATGAAATACTATGGACAGAGATAAAACATTAATACCATAAGAGATGTGATATGTACATGTGAATTACTATGGCATAATGAACGTAAGGAAATAAAGCGTGAAACTATACAGCAATAAACAAAACCTCGGCGTGTGCAGGGGCCCTCTGCACAATCCTCGGGCAACAGCTATCAACCACGAATTATACTTATGAACAGAGTCTTCTCATATATTTAAAATGCAGTCATAATAAGGAAATAATGTCACGGCACAGTGGCTTCTTTTCAACAAAAAATACATTACAGCAGCTAGCTAGTATGCGTATGAGAACGCATTATTTATAACAGAGGATGACATAACTAATTTCCTAAAATCTACGCTGATAAAAGACACGTGAACAACCACGTCCAGAAATTTAGCATTATGGCTGCCGTGAAGATTAAATCTATGGAAGGTGGCTGTTGGATTCAGCTTATGGAGCAGTCCACAGGTGTTGATATGTCCCCTGAGAATTAGGAACGGCCACGCAAGTCTTCACGTGGTAAAAAAAACAGAGTTTTGTCACCGTAGGACTCTTAGGTTGACCACCGCTTGACTGTCTTTGACCACGGCCTTCTTTGGTGAATTCGACTGAGCCAGTAGGACTCGGTCCATGTCCATATAATTTCCAACTTCCCCATGTGGCTTGATTTTCCTGAAGACACCTGCAATATAGACTTTAACAAAATGGCTGCGGAAAGTTGACGCAGCTGTGGAAAGTGACAAGATTCCGCAGCTAAATGAGCAAAAATCTAATTCAAACAGCAGACAAAAAACATAGTTAAAAACCACTTTAAATGCTCTTTTATGATTAATATGCAATGATGTTGATGACTTAGGAGGTCCAGATAAATGGAAAAAGTCTAAAAAGGTGTATAGGAAATATGCCAGTTTGGGACTCAACACATATATTGTGAGTTTTTTGCTTCCCGAGCACACAATACAAAGCAGTGTAGAGCCCTGGATTCACTAGCGGAATGATTGGATAGGCCATCATATAGAGTGAATGAGGCTCCCAGGGGATGAGGATGAGGAATGGGAGGAGGCAGAGCTAGAGGCAGAGGACCTATAAGATGTTAAAATTGTGACCAAGAAGGCCACGTAGCCAGGGAATGTCCACTTCCCAAAAGACCATGGTGCTCTTAGTGCAGAGTTAATACGCACGCAACTGAAGACAACCCAGAGTTAATTAAGAGATGGGAAGAGAGAGCCAGACAAAGGGGAGCAAATCTGGTGAACGTAAAACCAAGAATAGTAGAGGTTGAGGCTATGCAAAATGTAGCCATAGTAACATAGGGAGGAAAGAGAACAGGGGAGGATGCACAAAATATGGACCCAATAAAGCCGATAAGGCCAGCATCTCCAAAGCCAGTTTTCAAGCCAAATAGACAAAATTAATATTTTAAAGAAGAAGTGGAAACATTTTCCCAACTTGGGGGGATAAAAGGCATTAAGTTACCACATCCAACTGCAGAAAAGGAGAAGAAAACTAATACAAGCACAATGATTGAAGAATGGTTCCGACTATTTTTAAAAATTGTAACAAATGCACCAATGCTGGAGCAACTGAAACGAAATCTAGAGATGGTGGTGCAGGAAACCACATTACTAGAGGAGTCAAATGATTCAACACAGAAATACATATAGAGAATCAAAATAAACAAGAGAAGAACAGGAAAGGAATTCCACGTAAATACTCAAGTCGCAGGATTCCAAATTAAATACACCATGCTTGACCTAGGGTCAGATGTCAACATTCTGCCAAGGAAGACATGGGAAGCATTGGGGAGACCAAAGTTGACATATTCACCAATCCAGCTCCGCATGGAAAACTAGTACTTCATTTTTCCCATAGGTAGGCTAGAAGAGGTCGAAGTCGATGTTGCGGGGGTAAAGACATACACAAACTTTGAGGTGATAGACATCATGGGGGATAAGGATCCCTACCCATAATTATCTGCGATAGATTGGGCTTTTGAGAATTATGCAGTGAACGACTTGAAAAAGGAACTGATGATATTTGAAGATGGGGAAGTTAGGGTCACTCAGCCACTTGACCCACACCAAGGACCCCGATATACAAAAATTATTGACAACAGAGAGGATGCCCAACTTCTCGATCATCTCTATCAGATGATAGCAAGTAAAAGAGAAGACTACATCAATCCAACAATGGGGGGAACTATAAGTTGGAGAAGTGTTCAAAGTTCAGACTTGGGCTCAGAAATAGTTTGGGATGATTAGCAGTAGGGGGGATACGAAACCAACATAATAAGGTGTGCTAACATCCGAAGAATCAACTAGATCGAAACTGAGGTAAGATAATATCTGACTTTATCAAATATGAATGATGTAAATACATTTATTACAAAAATAGAGGATAAAGTACCAAAGGAACATATAGTCCCGCTCATGGATGTGTTTCTACAATCAACATCAACAAGGTGGTGGAGTAACCATTGCCACTCTCTGTTGCAATGGGAGGAGGTTGTAGCAGCATTAAGAGCCAGATTCAAAGAAAATGAAGGACCACAATTCAATGAAAAGTACCAAGGGGATTCTGATCCCATGAATCATTTACAAAATGGTGGGTGCCACTAGAAGAAAGAAGGGTACCCGTAAGAGATGTGGGTGCACAATTTTATACATTCAGTGGATTCAATTCCACAAGCTTGGTACCTAACTGAAGAGAAAAAAAGAGGAACTAGCACCTGGCAAGAAGTTGCGGATAAATTTACATAATTCTTTTCCTTTGAAGGAGAAATAAAACCAGTCACACAGGCGCTACAGGCCATTAAAAGAGTATTTTTCTTTCCATAGATTCAGGAGGATGAAGAACAACCACTCTCAAAATAGAGTGTCAAACAGTTGGTAGCGTGCAAAAAGATAAATAGTGAAATGGATGACGATGATCTAGAAGATCTTAGACATTTATATTTTGAAGAAAAATAAGGGGAGCGGTATATCCAAGAAGAACCTACAACAGAGGGGATCCATCTACTACCATTAAAGGCCAAAAAGTTGAACATTGGAACTTTGGAGAAACAAAAAATTGCATTAATCGACGACTACTGGGATGAAGAAACGACTAAGGAGATATTTAATCTTCTACAAGAATATGAATATTTATTCCCATCCTCAGTGGCGGAGCTAAAAGGAATAAAAGGAGACATGGGGGAAATGCGTATAATTTTGAAGCTCGACACAAGACCAGTAAAGCACAGACCGTACCGTCTGAATCCAAGAGTGAAAGAGAAAGTCAAGGGTTGATTTTTCCAGTGGAAGAAGCAGAGTGGGTAAGTCCTATAGTCATACAAAGAAAAAAGAAGAAATATGAGATTCGGGTATGTGTTGACTACAAAAGCCTCAACAATGCATGCATACATGATCCATTCCCCACTCCGTTCAGTGATGAGGTGCTAGACAACGTAGCGAGGAATGAAGCTTACTCATTTACAGATGGATTTTCAGGATACCATCAAGTAAGGATAGCTGAAGAAGATAAGAAGAAAACAACCTTCACAACTAAATGGGTCTCATTTTCATATCATGTAATGCCCTTTGGGTTGAGAAATGCACCGACAGTATTTTCACGGATTGTGATAGCAGCATTTTGGGATATATATCCATAAATTCCTGGAGTTTTATATGGATGACTGGATAGTTTACAGCCTATTGAAGAATCATGCAATGTTATTAAGAATAATGTTTGAAAGATGCAGACAACTCCATATTTCACTCAATCTTAAGAAGTGCATCTTTGCAGTACCCTTTGGGACGCTACTAGGACATTTTGTTTACAAACAAGGGGTTTGTGTAGATCCAGCAAAAGTGGCAGTTATAATCAAAATAGAGGCACTAGAAACTGTAAAGCAGTTGAGATCACTGCTAGGCCATACCTGGTACTACAGAAGATTCATCCAAAACTATGCAAAGATAACAACCCCATTAGAGAAGCTGTTGTGGAAATCAAAGCAATTCATTTGGAAAAACGAATGTACGATTGCCCTCAATACACTGAAAGAAAAATTGGCACGTGCACCCATATTAGTTCATCCTAATTGGGACAAGAAATTCCACGTCCATATTGATGCCTCCAGCATTGTGCTAGGAGCAGTTTTGGTTCAACCAAGAGAAACTTCAGTTGATCACCTGGTTTACTTTGCAAACCAGAAGTTATCAACAGCTGAAAGGAACTACACCACAACAGAACAGGAAGCTTTAGCAATGGTGTATTCCCTTCAGAAGTTTCGGCATTACCTATTAGGAGGTACGTTCAAATTATTCATGTACCATTCAGCGTTGAAGTACCTAGTTAACAAACCGGTCCTTGAAGGAAGGATCCGTAGATGGCTCCTATTGTTTTAGGAGTTCTCCTTTGAAGTGATAGTGAAACCAAGAAGACTGAATGTGGGTCCGGCCATTTATCAAGGCTGGAGAATGGAGAAAATGGAGGGTCCCTGGATGATCAGCTACTTGATGCTGATCTCTTTAGAGTAGAAGCCATCCTGAACTACTTGGATCAAATAGAAACCTATCTGGCAATAAGACTGTTCCCAACTGAATATACAGTGACACAAAGAAGACATCTTGTTGTGAAGGCAACCAAATATCATTTAATAGTAGGACAACTGTATAAGATGGGGTTAGAGCAAGTCTTGTGGAGGTGTATCATGGATCATGAAAGGGAGGATATATTGTGGGAGTGTCATTGTGGAGTTGTGTGGGGTCATGTAGGCGCAAAACCCACCGCAAGAAAGATATTACAAGAAAGGTTATGGTTTCCCATAGTCCACAAGGATAGTAAAACATTTGTAAAGAAATGTGATGTCTGCTAGAGAACGGGATGTACATGACACAGAGATGAGCTACCACTTCACCCTATACAAGAATTGCTGCCATTTGAGAAGTGGGCCATTAATTTTATAGGACCAATAGCACCTGTCGCAAGACATTCATAGGCAAAGTACATCATTACCGCAACAGATTATCTTACCAAATGGGCAGAAGCCGTACCAGTGAAGGATTGCACAGTAGAAACAACAGCTAGGTTCATTTTTTAAAATATCCTTAGCAGATTTGGCTGCCCTAGAAGTCTAACCAGCGACCAAGGTACACGCTTCATCAATGCGACAATCAAATCTCTGTTATAAAATTTCATGGTACAACATCATAAGAGTAGTCCGTACCATCCTCAGGAAAATGGGATAGCTAAAGATTTAATAAGATTCTCGAAAAGGGATTAACAAATATTTGAAATGCTAATCAAGATGACTGGGATGAGCGTATAGCAACAACATTATGGGTGTACAAGACAACTGTGAAAAGACTGAATAAACAGACTCCTTTCCAGTTGGTGTACGGGAGGGAATTAGTGGTACCTGCTGAATTTATCATACTGAGCCTCCTAATCACTTCAACACTACACTTAACAGAGGAAGACTCATTGAATGAGTGCCTACATGAACTACAAGAACTTGAATAGGACAGGTTTCTAGCAGAATTTCATTAAAAAGTCCAAAAACAAAGACAGAAAGCTTGGCATGACTGTCATATCAAACATAAAACATTTACAGTAGGAGGAAAAAATTTACTGTATGACAGCAAGTTTCAAAAGTTTCGAAGTAAACTCAGAATGCATTGGCTGGGACCGTACCAAGTGATTGAAATCTAAGAGTCAGGAACAATTCGGTTACCGCAATTGGATGGCCAAGTATTACCAATATGGTTGAATGATGCACGTATAAAGCCTTATCACGAGTAAGTTTCATTATTTCCTTTTCAAATAACTCTCACAACCGAGAGGAGTCAGTAGGGTATAATAGATTAGATAGATTCAATAACTCTCTCACACCCGAGAAGAGAATAGATAGGAATCCTAATAAAGCACAAACAGAAATAACAAAGAAAAATCACAGTTGCGATGCAGAGACCACATCGCAACCGATTGTGGTCGGGGGGAGGGTAGTTTCCAACGTGTCATCCATGTCAGAGAGCCAAATGTGTCGAACATCATTCCATCATCATGACCCATCATACCCATGTCAGTCCGTAGGATTACCTGGATTTGAGAATTAACTTCCATAATTAGTAACATCCATATCGTAATAAATTTTCCATATTAGGCCATAATCATTACCCATCACATCTGCCCAAATCCTGAAGTCACAGTCAGCCTTGTCAGAACACACCTCATCACGGTAACTAATCGCATGATAATAGCCGCAGGGTAGGTAGAAAAAATTAATTAGTTAATTCGTGCTGGTTACATTACTTAACCCACATGAAAGAAGAAAGCATGAGAATTCCAGAGAATTCCGAGTTAGAACAAGAAACAACAACAGCAGCAAGCGAAATCTCATCAGAAGAAGTCCAAAGAGAGAATCCAGTAGCAGGGATTTACAGAGAAAGAGTAGGGGTAGCACTGCAAGTGTACAAAATAATATCAAATATGACCAAGGTGGCACTAGCAGTCGTCGATCCTAAGCTCGATGAGGCAATTTAGAGAAGGGAATCACTAGAGGGAAAATATGAAAATGCATCGTTGATCGACACAGAATTCACTAATTCTTACCAATTTCCGGCGATGAAGAGGCAGGTTTACATAGAAAATTATGCTACAGAAGGAGGAGAGGAAGCAACAAGATTGAACCCAGAGTTCAGATGTATCCAGCAGTCGACCATATTGAACCTCAGAAACCTCACAGTGTTCAGAACCACAGGAGCAGCGATGCAGTGTACTAAATTCCTACTGAGCAGACTCTAGAATGGGTCACTATCGCTAGGGAGGGAGATACCAATGCATGCAGAAGATATTCACAGGCTAATGAGATTATCAGTAGAATGAAGGGATGTCTCCACAGCGTTCCAGAGAGTCTCCAAGAGAGAAAAGAAGGCGGGATATTGTGACTATTACAAGAAATACGACACTAAAAGAGGAGGGAAAGGGGTGAAGATAGACCTCATAAATAGCTCAACAGTTAAATTTTCCTGTTATCTAATTGCAGGCAAGACTATGAGGCACTATACGAAGTGCGAATGTACCCTCAACACCATTTCTATTGCGAAGCACTTCCTCTAGGGAACCCAACTGAATTGGTGTACATTTATGCTAAACTAATTGTTCGAAGCCTGCGAAGATAACTATAAGAGAGCCACTGGGTTCATCTACGACTACCTCATCATGGCGTTTGCAATGTGGAAATGGACTCACTCGGTGGTGATACAGCTCGCAGAAATCACAAGTGGTCATCCAATGGCGATGAAATTTATGCCCTGGAAGATCTCGGGAGACCCCAGCACCAAGGAGTTAAACGAAGAAGCGTTCAAATTCTAGTACATGAAGATGGTGGATATAGTGATGAGGCAAAAAAGAGTTCTGAGAACTCTTCTGGACATATATTCTTCTCAAATATGGTTCAGGGTCACTCACAAACATACCTACATCAAGCCCACTTGTGGATTAAACAACGTTTAAAAAGATATCATTGAAGTTTCAAGTAGACGAAAATGCATTCCACACTGAAGTCTGTTCATGGCCGGGGGTGGGAATGGAGAACAAAAGCAGAATCCATCACTACTCGTTCGAGGGCATGCTGCCAAAAACACTACCAGGGGAGACACCAGATGAGACACTGAGCAGAGTGTCTCGGCTGCAGCTAACACCCATACTGGAGGAGTTGGACACAAGAGTAAAAGGATTCAATTGGGTAATGCAAACTCTCACCAGTGCTTCCCCTGTGTTTCCTAATTTTTCAGAGTTTCAAGCCTCAAGTTCTGCATCACCTTCCATTGTTGCACCCATAATAACTGCCCTACCTTCCAGCATGTTTAATTCACCCCCAGCAACCACAATAGTCCTGATCCGAAAAAGAAAGGCACCTAAACCACCAGTGGCTACCCCTAAGGCCAAGAAAGCAAGATTCATGCTTCCTATGCAAATAGTTGATCTCACTAAGGAAGATCACACGCAACCTATGGATACAAGAGCTCCAATTCAAGAGGAGCCAGAGGTGGCCCCCTAGGTAACCACTGAGCTACCAGTGTTCAATCCATTCATAGTTTCAAAAGTTCAAACTTCATCTCCACCTCACACCCATACCTCTTCACCTCACACTCACCATTCATTGCCTCACACGTCATTCACTTCAAAATACCGTTCCACCCACACTCCATCCACATCAGCAACAATTTCAGACCCAGTCAAGACAAGAAGCAAGACAAATGGAGACAATGAGGTAGAGGTTAACTTGAGCACGAAATTGGTACCCGAGGTTAACCAGCCTCTGGTGACACAGAGCACTTTTTTGGACCTATTATTTCACGGGGGATCTTTTACTGCAGACACAATGCCCTCGCCCAAGGAGCTGAACCCTTTTCAGCAGGAAAATCTGATACTATAGCAGGTTCAGCCAACCACAAGCATGAACGACCCAGGGAATCAGTTGCCGCAAAATAACCAACTAATTTCACCACATGAGCACTCAACCAGATCAATAGCCAACGGTCAACCACTCAGAGAGAGACTGTCAAACCACGATATGTCTGGGGCTGAGAGTATGCAGACCTGGGGCACATAACAACTGTACAATTTCATCCAGCGTGCGGAACAATAGGTGGAAGGACTACACAATGACCTCCAGCAGAGGTTTGAACAGCAACAGCTGCAAACCAACGCGCTTACTGAAGAGTGCAACCAATTAAAAGGAGAAAATGACAATCTGTAGGAACAACTGGAGAATGTGAGGGATATTTTCAAGGATCTCTGGCAACCAATAATGGTCGAGGATGACCAGACACTAGGGACATAACGGCTTGCACTATACTCGAACTGTCTATCCACGTGAAGATAGCTTGTGTGAATCTCAGCAAGGAGAATCAAGAGCTAAAGGAAGCGCTCGTGACCAGCTACCAGATCCTGCTGTCATATATCCCGAGAAGGTCACTGAGAAGCAGAAACAAGCAACCGGGATGCAGGAAACACTGGGGACCACGGTGAAAGAAGCTTAAAACCTTCTGAAACATTTACACGAGTGTTCAACCTCATTAACTATGAAGGCCCAACCAATCTTGGCACAACTACAGCAGGCTTCACGAGAAATAAAGGAGGCCATGAACCCCGTCGGCATTAACCAGTTGTACAATCAAGAAGAGGAACTAGAGACCACAATACAGAAGATCGAAGAGCATTCTGCTGCCACCAAGTAGGTCATCCAAGAACTAAGACAACCAGTAAAGCATACTGCAGAAGCAATACAGCAAATGGTCACTGAGGCCAAAATAAATAATAAAGAAGTATTCAGCAAGCTTCTGGCCATTGTAGGAGAAACAGAAGCTAAACGAATTTCCACATAAATGGACCAGCTCATGAAGGAATGGCAACAGGCCATTAACAACTTCGCCAAACTCAAATATTTAGCGTTGAAAAAGGTTCCCGAGTTGGGTCCCTTGTTTGGATAGGGAGAGGAAATGGAGAAGACAGGGTCAGCCACAGAGGCAGGCGGACCAATGGAGATTGAGGCAACAGAAAAGGATTGAGTCGGGACGAGTCAATAGCATGTGGTCGGGGCGTGTTGGGGCCCTTTTTTTGAAAATGAAATGGTTTTGAGTCGCGGAGAATAGGTGGCAGATCACAACCACGGTAGACAGGGAGCTGTCACGATTACAGAGAGCTGGAGAACAGGTGGCGCAACAGTTGTAGAAAACCAGCACAGATGGCAGGAATGAGCGACAAGGACAGGCAGTGGAACTCCCAGTGATCAGGGAGATGCGGAAAACAAAAAAGCAGGAAAGGAGGGAAAACTGGCAGTCACATTGGTGAAGGAACAAATAGGCAATCAGCCAACGTAGACGAGAAGTTAGTCCAGTATAGGGCTAAGGAGGGAGCCGCAGAAGAGATCTATTCTATTCTGTTCTGGTTTGTTATGTTCTATTATGTTTTGTAACTGTTTCAATCTATCCCATTGTAATCAAATCTGAGGAGGAATGTAATTGTTGGGTATTGATAATGAAATATATTTCTACCTTTGTTTGATGTCCTGAGTTCCGTATTGAGCATTTGGCTATGGTGAATGTATTACCCACCTTTAAATTTTAATTTTTCATCCTGAATATTCTTCATGAGTAGTATCTTGTGCAAAGTAGCTAAATTTGTTTGTGGTTCCTAGTTATTTCTGCTTTTCTCTATAGCTCTGATCGGTTGATATCTTATTTTTTCCTAACTTGACTAAGGTCATGGCACGCCTCGGGTGAGACTCTCTGCTCTTCAGAGTAGGGTGAAAATTCTGGCATTGTGCTAGACTACTGCGGAAACCTTGTTGGCCTCTCTCGTAAACTTGGGTCTTACTCAGAGACCTTCTTTCTCGCTAACATGTTCTATTCATTCTTTTTACCACTTCATTTTGTTGAGGATTTACGGCTACATAAAATTTTCTTTTTATGCCATGTTGTTCACAGAAATCAAAGAATTCATCTAATATGTATTCTCCTCCTCGGTCAGATCTAAGACATTTTATTTTTAGATCTAATTCATTTTCAACTAATTCCTTGAAGAACTTAAATTTATCAAATGATCCATATTTGTTTTTAAATAAACCGATCTAGCACATTCTAGAAAAATCATCAATGAATAAGATATAGTGTTGTTCTCAACAAGGTGACTTTTTCCTTACAGGTCCACACAAATTAGTATGTATAAGTTCAAGAGGCTTACTTGTTGATCCTTCTTTGGAATTGAATTGAACTTTGGTTTTCTTACCGAATTGACATGACTTTCATATGGTACTTTCTGGTAGGGTGATGTTGGGTAGATCATGAACAAATTTGAGCCTGCTTGATTTTCTTATTTGAGAAAAACTTAGGTGTCCCAACCTTCTATGCTATAACCAGTTTTCCTCTACTTTTCCTAGGTAACATTGTTCTTGGCCACCTTTCAATATATATAGATTTCTTGGTGTTGTTGTTCCTTTTATTATGGTATTTCCTGTGTTAAGTTCATGAACCACACATTCTTTTGATCAGAAGACCACCTCATTTCCTTGATCACACATTTGGCTAACACTCAATAAGTTATGCTTTAATCCATCAACATACATAACATTACCAGCCTTAACCTTTTCTTTTAGAAAAACAGATCCTTTACCCTTAATGACAACAAGGGAGTCATTTACAAAATTCACATTCTTTTATTTCTCTAATGCATTGTATGAAATGAGTTTATTTTTATCACTTGTCATGTGTTTTGAACATCCACTGTCAATGTACCATTTATTTTCTTGTCCTTCTGCAAATAAATCTATGCCACAACTTTCCGATCGTAATTCCTTATTTTTCCATACCTTAGAATTTGTTGATATTTTCTCCTTTGGTTTTAATTTGCTACTGCATTCAAATTCCTCATGTCCAAAGTTATTGCAAAATGAGCATTCACCTTCATCTTTAATAGGAGAGAAATTGTTATAAGTATTCTTCTTGATTCCTGTCTCGGTCCTTTGTTTTCTTGCTTCTCTAGTCATGATGGTTTTTTATGCAACACATTGAGCAGCTTTGTGACCAAAATTATGACATGCGAACACACTTTCCATTAAAGAAGAAATTTCTATGATCATAGAACCTTCTACTGTTGTTTACCTTTTTACTGGTGCTTCTTTTATTTTTCATCCTTGAATTAGGGTTGATATGATTTACCTGTGAAGTGTCTTTATTCTTCTATTGAAGGTTGAAATTTTGTTGATTGGTTGATGCAGTGAGACTGCAAATTTTATATAATATGTTGACTTGTTGGTTATGGCCCACAAAATTTCCAAGCACGCATAGTGGATCGATATATTCAACACCAAGGAAAATATCACAACATCGCAAAACCCTTCATATCACAGATCGCATATATGACCATATCGCAGATCGCGACTTATCACAATATCGCGGATTTAAACTTTATCGCAATATCACGGATTTACCAATCCCCTCATCGCACTTCCTAGGCTTCTCATGTTTATTGCGATATGTGATGGAAAACTACATTCGACAAGTGGAATTTGAAGTGTATGCGCGGTGCTTCGATGAAAATACAAATTCCTACGGTGTTTGAATTAATCACCAGTCTGCGTGAATTAATCATGATGGTTTTGATGCAACACATTGAGCAACTTTGTGACCAAAATTATGACATGCAAAATCATTTTCCATTAAAGAAGAAATTTCTATGATCATATAACCTTCTACTATTGTTTACCTTTTGACTGATGCTTCTGTTATTGTTCATCCTTGAATTAGGGTGGATATGATTTACCTGTGAAGTGTCTTTATTCTTCTATTGAAGGTAGAAATTTTGCTGACTGGCTAAGGCAGCGAGACTGAAAATTTTATATAATCCATGGACTTGTGGGTTATGGCCCACAAAATTTCACGCACGGATAGTGGATCGATATATTCAGCACCAAGGAAAATATCGCAATATCGCAAAATCCTTCATATCGCAGATCGCATATATGACCATATCGCAGATCATGACTTATCGAAATATCGTGGATTTAAACTTTATCGCAATATCGCGGATTTACCAATCCCCTCATCACACTTCCCAGGCTTCTCCTACTGATTTTGATATGCGATGGAAAACTACAGTCGACACGTGGAATTTGAAGTGTATGTGCAATGCTTTGATGAAAATACAGATTCCTGTGGTTTTTGAATTAATCACCAGTCCACGTGAGTGCATTAGTTAGCATTAGTTAGAAATTTGTCACTATCTTCTTACATGAAGATATTTCTTTTCCACGAATAATTCCTAAGTTTGTTTTAGGATATTTTGTAAAGATTTTTTGTATAAATACTTCTCATTTGGAAGTATTGAGTGTGGATGAATTGCTGAATATTTCTATAGTTTTACTATTCTGAACCAAAGGGTGATTGTACCAACATCAAGTCAGTAGACTGGATTAAAGAAATAAAGCATCATATTACAGGATTCATGTGTTGGGCCACTTTAGTGAAGTATTTTCACTTGTTCTTTGTCAATTTCTTATATGTTTCACATGCTCATATTTTTTCTTAAATCTAAATGATAAATCAGGAATGTTATTTTAGAATATTTTAAAAGCACTTTGTTTTAAACTGTTTATCATTTATGTGTTTTTCTTCTGATATCTAGATAAAGGAATTCTTAATTTCTCCCATATTTCTATTGACCTATGTATTTTCACTCATTATTCGGATTTGAGAACCCTTAATTTCTCTCTTACCCCGATTGAAACCATTTTCACCATCAGCCTTGAAGATCTAAAGTAACTTAGCTATCTTGCCGTGTAAACATTTCCCTTCATACCTTGATCCTGATCTGACTGCTTGACACATTGAATCCATTTTCCCAATGGAATACAGACCTACATTTATCCATATAAGTAAGTAATTTAACCACCAAACCAAATCCAAATCAAAACCCCAATTAATCTTACATAACTAGCCTAAAATAAAATACAATCAACAAAGTTAAATCATATAGAGAGAGCCCTCTCTGAGCATTAGGAAGGCTAGATCCTAAGGCTTAAAAGTAGGTTTGTGGTTACCTCTAATATTCTTTAAAACAAAAAAATAATAACAAATCTTGAGAATTATTGGAGTGATAACACTTAATATGAGCTGCATTAAGCCTCTGCAATAGCATCTCTCTTTCACCCTACTACAACTACCTCACCAAGATTCTCCTCGTACTTGGTCTTTTGGAAATATTGGTTCTTTACTTGGAACCTTCTAAGCTTTCTTCTCTACTCCTTCTAGGCTTCTGCACATCAACTCATATTCTCTTGAGAACACTTAACCGTTCTCTTATATTCTAATCCTCAGTTGGAACAATCAGGTTCTGCCACATTGTTCTTTCTCAAGAAGTCTTTGCCACTTCTCTCATCACTGCTTCAAAGTTGTGATTTACTTACTGAGATTCTCCTCATCTGCTACTACCTACACAAACAATATTAGAATTAAAATCCATTAGCATATCATATCTTAACAGACTTGTTCCTGCCTATTAAGATTTAAAAAGCTTGCTGCTGCCAAACTTTCATGGCCACTTTAAAACGCTTATGCTCAGCTTCCATCTCTAGCTGATCTAACCTATTTCTCTTACATGTAACTACTTCTCCCAAAGTAGATTTCCTTCTTATCAAGAACTTCCTTGTCCTCCTTCAGCTCTAAAATTCTTTTTATCTTGCGTATAAAATATTTTAATTCCAAAAACCTCCTCTACAGACCTTCTGTCTCTCTCCAAAATATCATTCTTGCTCTGATACAAAATGATGACCCTGCCAGGTCAATACTCCATCAACGATAACCTGAAAACATAATGTTACATCACCAGTCTTGAGACAAAGACTCCAATCCATAAAAACTCCCTTTAAAATCAATATGCACAATGTGGAAGAATTAATTCCAGGGTTTCTGCGCTCTCTGTAATACATACGCGTGATCAAGGGAACACAAGAAAATGTCAAAACTATGTTCCTTAAGACCCATGTGCTCATTTACCTTCAGTCTTGCTGGATGCATGAAAACGTTGGATGCAAGAACAGGATATGATTTCCTAGAACAGGAACAAAACTTAGGGAGCAAGAACTCTGTACTTTGTTTCACACAATCTTCTCCATGCTTCTACTACCTGATCTATAATCCCCTTCACACCTTTCTTCTATTGAAGCACCATCATGCAGACTGGGTGCTTCATTCCACCATGCTTCTGCTACGTTTACTCATCACTCAATCAAATATATTCATGATATCTTTGTGCATATACACTCTGTCATAAAAGATTTACTCTATTTATTGAATGAGTCTCCACCCAATTGGCACACACAGTTCATGGCCTGTTGAGATATCACATCGCTCCTAGAATCATATTTACTCTCTACACTTATTCAATTAACGTTCAACACTTAGATACCAATTGATCACCAAACACAGCAAGCCATTTTCCCTTTTTCCAGTCATGTAGTCTGCAAAAAAACATTATAAAGATCACTTCGGAGCTACTCAACCAAGGCTCTTTTTGGAAAATCACTAGTGAGTTACCAAATAGACCCTACTCTGCACAAAACCCAGATGGCAAAATTTTGAATTTCACCTTCCTTTGGTCAGATATTTACCTGCAAATTCAATGACAGTTTATCCTTACGAATTCCTTTCGTACTATTGATATTGATTAGGAGGTCTGAAATTCGACTCCTGCAATCCTCTATTTTAGATCTCTCAAAAATGACAACCAATTCTGAACCCACTTTGGTCCAGTGGACAAATTTTCCCCCCTTCAAACTTCCAGAAATAAATTTAAATTTTCAACGCAAAGTTTCCAGCACATTTTTCGCTGCCAAGGTACTCACAAATTATGTTAAACCATTCACTTTGACTTCGATATCCAAGGAGATTATCTCATTCCAATATGACCCTGTCTCCATACAATTCAACACGTAACTTGACTCTATAGATAATTTACACAGAAACAAATTTCAAATTCAAAATGTAAGAATGGAAGATGTCAAGCATACAAATTTAACGCTTGAGGAAGCTAACACAGAGATTTTATTTTTAGAAAATCTGTTAAGGGATTTTGACTCAAGCCATGGATTTTGACCTTAGGTAAATGATTTAAGTTTTAGTAATATTGATGAAGAAAGGAGGTTCCTTGAAGAATGCATAGGAAGAGATGTGAATCAGGAAGATTCAGTCAGCCCAGAAGGACAGATGGAAGTGTCACATAATAGTGACAACGAGAAGAATAGTAATGAGGATGAAGGTGAGGCAGACATGTATCATGCTCAAGAAGAATCAATCTTAGAACCTAAGGAGGCTAAACTGACTACCAAGATTAGTCAAGGAGATGAAGGAAAACTATGGGATGTTGTCAAGGAAGAAGAAAGACATGCTGAAGATGATGAGAAACATTGTCATGACGTAAGATTATCAAGAAAAAGAGGAGTTTCTGCAATATTTACTGGAGGAATATGAATACGAAGATGTGATTGCAGACTGTGATGAAGAAGAGTGTCAAATTTTTATTGAGATAGAGAAATATGTTAGTATCCAAGTTCCTAATTTCTTGGCTATCATAGGAGAAGTGAAGGGTAAGTCCGTTACTAATAAGTTGAAAGGTAATTTACTTCTTGAAAGTAAAATTGAGAATGAGAAGCAACAAATGAATATTGCAGAGGGAGATGTATTCAATGACATTAAGGATGTATGGGTGGTAGAAGAATAGAAAATTGGAGAGAAGAGACAGCAGCTTGAAGATGAAGATATGAAAGGTTACTAAACAGACCCTGCTTTGCACAAAACCCATATGGCGGAATTTCAAATTTCACCATCCTTTGGTCAGAAATTAACCTGCAAATTCAATGATCGTTTCTCCTTACGAATTCCTTTCACACTATTGGTCTTCATTTGGAGGTCTGCAATTCCACTCCTGCAATCTGTTATTTCATATCTCTGAAAAACAACAACCTATTCCGAACCCACGTTGGTCTAATGGATGAATCTCTCCCCCTTAAAACTTCCATAAATCAATTTAAATTTTCAATGCAAAGTTTCCAGCACATTTTCCGCTGCCAAGGTACTCACGAATTATCCTAAACCATTCACTTTGACTTCGATATCCAAGGATATTATCTCATTCCAATATTACCATGTCTCCATCTAATTCAATGCATAACTAGACTATGTAGATAATTTACACATAAACAAATTTTGAATTCAAAATGTAAGTTGCTCTATTTTTTTCTCTTCAAATCCCTTTCATTGTTGGTACACAGGGATGAAACTGAAGGCTAAAAGCCAAGGGTTAAACCTATCTGGCTGTCTGTAATCCTTTCCATAGCTTACTGTGATGGTGATGATAATACAGTGACAACGTAGTCTCCTTCACAACCTGCAGATTTCTTTCACATATAAACTCAAATTCACTTTCAAATACTATTAACTTTGATTCCACTATATTTACAGAGATAATTCTTCATGAAAAAATTTACACACATACAAAATGGAGTTTATCAGAATAGGTAAACAAAATTATTTCATTCAATCATTTATGTACATACAAATTAACCAGAACCTCATACTCTCTATTTTCCATGGCCTGATCTTCATTCATTTGGCCACTCCTCTCGTCTCTTCCTCATGCCCGTAGGCTTAAAATTTTAAAAACAATTACATATTTATGGATCATTTTGGATCCATGATCTTCTCCATAGATCACTCAACTAATTCCTAAAATCTCTAATTCCTCTTTTAACTTCACTAATCCTCTATTCTAGGATCCCCTAATCCCTAAGATCTCTATGAGATCTTCACAAGTCAAACACCTCTCACATTCTCATATAATTTATAAAAAAATATACAATATTCTTACTACTAAATTAAAAACATCACACGCCCTAATTCAACCAAATATACATTGATTTCTGAGTAGGATGCTCCTGCATCAACCTCCAAAAGTTGAAAAAATTATGATCTCCTGGTCATATGTCTTTTTGGTCTTTTCGTAACAGCACTCGTGAGTTGCAACAAAACCTCTACAGTAACAAGCCTCCTCCTTGCTACACGGTACCTCACTAAGCTTCTCTCCTCTGAGCTCAGTATTTCGGCATCTCTCAGGTTCTCTCCTCTGGAATCGTATGAGCACTCCTTACTCTAGGCTGTTGCAAATATTATCACCTTCTTCTGCCACCACCTGCACAAAATATAACAACCACACACTTACAAATTTTCAACATATGTGTACCTCCTTCCATTTCACGTAGAATATTATTCTGTTGTGCCTTCTTTCTGAACCTCTGCTATGAATATCAGTAGACTTCATCTTATTCTTCATCTCCATGTGTTTCATCATACTTACTTTTAGGGTCCTATAATAATAGGATTCATAATTTTGAATTTACTCTGATTAGTCTTGTAATATGTACATACTTTGCTTTCTGCAAATTGTTTTCCCATATTAAAAAAATAAAATATGTAAAGAGGGTAAAAGTCCTAAAAGAAAAATCAAAGGGCTTGAAAGAAAAAAGATCAAAAAGGATATGAAAATGAGCCCCAAACAAAAAAGAGATAAAATAAAACATGAAAGTGATGCAAATTCAAATGCCACTACTAGTTACTTTTACTGCAAAATAAAGATTGTGTGCAGCTTGTTAAAAATGCCACAATCCATGAAGGTTAAACAGCTTAATCTTGAACTTTCATGCTTTAAATTTCATGTTGTTAGATAGAGAATAAAGATCTAGCCAAACAGTTTAATCTTGGCAGATCAGTAGTTAGGTAGAGAATAATAAGGAGTTCAACAGTTTAATCTGAGCCCTTGGAAGAAATAAGGATAGAATTAGTTAGTTTGTTGTTTAAAAGAAAAATGAATAAGGGACTGCAAGCTCAAATGCACCCATGTAAATGAAGAAAAAATGTTAGGGTAGCAGATGGGTAGGTAGAAGCAGTTTTACAATCATGGATAGCAGAAAATTGGTCATTTCATTTACTAACTTCCTTACAAAATCATTCCCCTTGTAAAAATACCCCCCCCCCCTCCATTTTTCCTTTTTTTTCCCATTATCACTCATTTTTCCTTACAAAACCCCTTTTCCTAAAGTTAAAATGCACATTTATCCTTTGGAAAAGTAAAAATCCTTTATTAATTCAAATTTCATTCAAAAATACATTAAGAACCCATAAAAATACTTTTGTCCTAAGTTTAAATGATTAAATCTTTATGTCGAGACCCACTGTGAAAATATCTATCCCCGATATCAGTTTTAACACTATATTTAGTGTATTTAACATCCCGCAATTACATTTCATTATTAACATAATGTATTAAATCCCATTATACCTTTTATCCCGTATATATTAAATCCTTATTATATAAATCCCAACCCGTTACTTTTAATATAACTTATGGTTTAATTCCCCACATGTTATATATATTTTTTGACCCCACTATGTATTATCCCCGCCTATGATAAATTTACACTTCCCTTAACCCCATTGGATATAATCCCGACTATATACAATATAACCCCGCCACATAGTTTCTATGCATATTAGCCCATTGTATCATAAATCCCGGGCCCCACGCCTATCCAATCCCGCGACTCCATCGCATTATTCTATCCGTCAGATCATCACCCGCCAGATCTAACTGCTATCAAACCTCGTCGCACATCCAATAGCACAACCGTTAACATACCCTCAACCATGCGATATCCGCATTTTTCGGAGTTTCCCTCCCTGCTACGTGGCATTTTCCTATTTGATCGCATCCTCAAGACTATTACCACTAACCACCTTTTGGCGCTTGCGAAAACCAATGAGCAGTCCCCCCCCCCCCCCCCTGGCGCGCAAACCACCCTATCAATTCAACACTGTTGGTTGAAAATGTATATAGCCACCCTTTATTAGACCTTTTACCACTTTATGTTACCGTTTTCGCGCAGAAAGAGCTATTTAGACCGAAAAGATTGTTGCCGACTCCGTTTTTAAGCCAAATTGAAACATAATCCAACCAATTCGCTACTACAACAGTACAGAAGACATTCAAAAGCACTATAAAGACCTCTGAAGCCTCAGAGAAGCCTTCTGCAACCCCAAAACCCTCTTGCAAATCAAATCTGTATTTTTCCCAGGTATTCTTCAAAGAAAAGACCTATTTTCTTGATCTAAAGAAGTAATTCAACTAATTGAATTGTTTAGGAGCCTTTTGAAAACCTAAAGAAAGCCCTTTTATCTTCCAAATCCTTTTCTACAGACCCTAACTGTCCTTTTGCAGAATTCTGAGGTCCTAAAAACTGTTTTAAAGCACAGAGACTACAATTTGATCAAATAAACCTCTGCAGACCATAGATAAAACCCCTGTTTTATTTTTAAATCTGTCTGCAAATTGAAAATATCTTTTAGAGGTGCTCCTACAGGCCTAAATCAGTTTTTCTAAGTCAAAAGATTAATTAATTGTAAAATCAAACAGAACAATGGCTTCCAAAGCAGTAGTATCAGTCAATCCTCTACAACCTCCTGTTGTAGATGTAGAACACACTCCCCTGGTTGATAAAGATTTCAAGATTAATGACACAGCCACACAATTTAACCTTCTTGAGCTCCATTGCTGGAGCCATGAAAAATCCATATCAGGCTGATGAAGTCTTTATTTGGGAGTCTAATTTGCCAAAATATGTTGTCCCGCAGACTTTCCAATGCCCAAAAGTGATCAAACTATGTCAATCTTGCTATTTCCCTTATCAGAGAGCCATAATAAACTCTGAAAAGAAATTATTTTTACCATTACTGTTGAGTCAATCAATCAAATGCTTTAGATCCAATCCAGACCAGATGAAGTTCCTTTGTCCATTGAAGCTCTCACACAATTATACCTTAATTTGGACTTCCCCAAGAGGTTCCAAATATTCCAGACTTTCATGCCTTCTTCTGTAGAAATTCCCAAGATAAATCCTCCATACCCTTCTGCAAAATTTTCTGAAAGGACAAGACATATCATCTACATGTTGTCTTTTATTCTTGGATATTTCACAGATGAGCATGCTGATGTTGCAGTACTAGGTTTTTTATCTACTTTCACACCTGGTCAGCGTCCTGCTACCATTTTTAATTTTGCCCAATACCTTGCTGACAATATTCATGAACAGTTGGTCAAAATGCCTTCTGAAGGTGTTTGCAAGTATTCTTCATTCTTATTCTATATGTTTTTATACTTTCAGCCTGAGAAATTTGCTATAAACCTTCAAAAGCTTGATGTTGAAGGAAACCCATAGTCAGTCATATTTTGGACTCCTCTTATCAGAAAAGATTCATCACAGTCCACTTATACGGAGTTTATAGATTCCTTCATTCATCCTATGGTCAATTTGTTGAACAGCAGCAGGCAGCCCAGAATTAGTGAAGAGATTAAGAAGGTCCTACAGTTGTCAGAGCATAATAGGACAGGTGATTGGTACTTGTACCAAAACCATACTGAGATAAGAGTATATGGATCAAGTCTTGTTCCATATAAACTGCCCAAATACCTCCCTATGATGTTATTTGCCCTTGAGTACATAAGGCAGATTCTTAATTCAGATGCAATTAATTTCTTGGTAGCAAAGAAGAAGACACAATTCAAATTGAAAAATCAGGTTGGCCCTTTTATCTGTAATAATAGAGATGCAGGTCCAGAGGCTGAAAAACATTTGCAGGAATTCAAGTTTAGTCACAGTTTTCTATGGTATTATGATCCTCTTGGAGTGATAAGTAAACTGAGAGTTAAATGCAAACTCACTCCCTATGTACATGAAAAGAAACCAGACATAGAGAAATTCTCCAATCAATCTGAATGGTTGGAGAACACCTTGGTAGAGGCAGAGAAGCAAGGTGATACTAGTCAAACTTTTCAAACTCCAGCCCAAGAAGACAAGAATGCAAAGTGAAACAGAGAGGAAGGATCATACACTGTAGAGACAACTACTGAAACTAAATTTAAATTGATGTACAAGAAGAAACCTAAGTTAAATCCTGTCAATGAAGGAGTAGAAACCATAGAAGTGATTAATACAGATACAGCAGCAAAGGACAATGCACCTCCTTCAGTGATTGAAGAAAAACAGCGGACTTCCACTTCACACACTCAGCTTATTCAGAAGCAACACAGTGTTGACATGTCCTCTTCCAGCAAACCAGCAAAGAAGGAGATAGATATCATGCAGAAATACAGAGAAATAAAGATGAAAAATGAAGCATTGAAGACTGATACATACAATCAGTATTGGAAGCAGTCACCTAGTGACCAAAGCAGATCGCTTTCTGCTTTTAACTATAAGACTAGAAAAATGCAAATGACTTTCCTGCAACCTAAAGTCAAGCATCTTAAAACACCAGCAGATTACAAAAAGTCCTCATATGAAGTTCAAGGCTTCAAGCAAATGACCTTCATCCCATTGATCAGATTGAATTTCACAAACAGGCTAGTGAAATGCTTTACATAACCATGACAAACAAGGCAACGAATGTGCAGAAGCTTCAAAACACTCTTGCAAACATCAGAGATCAACTCAGATTAGAAAAAGCATCCTCACAGGCAAAAGACAATAGAATTTAATCTTTGGAAGATTTAGTAATTGAAGTAGGATTTGATCCTAGTAATGTAAAAGTTGCAGATGAACTGATCAAAAAGAAAAATGCAGACATTGTTACATTAAAGAAGCAACTCAAGCTGCCTCCTACAGAACACCCTCAAGCAAAGGAAGTACTACACGATACAAATCAGAAAGATGAGATGATGAGTCTCATTCTACAGTTGACTGCCCAGATAAAGGAAATGGAGAATGAAATGGACAAGTTGGTCCAAGAGAAAAAGGATAGAGAAGCAGAAGTTCCAATCACAGTTATTCCTATAGTCACCACAGTTGTACCTTCCACATTGGCAGAATCATTAGCTCCTTCAGTTCCAATGGCTACAGCGCTTCCAGTCACTTCATCAACAACTTCTGCAACAGAGTCTTCAACAACAGCAGCACAGCATACAGATGAAGCAAGCAAGTTAGTAAAAGCTATGCAAGACATGTCTATTCAGACCAATGAGATTAAGAGACTTGAAGAACAGCTTAAAAGTCTTGAAGATGAAAAGAAACTTGCTAAAATAATGCACAAGAATGAAGGACAAAGGGCAAACAGGTTGAATGAGCAATTGAAGAAGTTAGAAAAAGATCCAACATTAAAGGAACCCATGGCACAAGTCAGACAAAAGCTTTGGGCCAATATCATTGAAGCAGTCAATGATATTTGGCCATCAATCCAGGTTAGCTATGAGCAGAAAGACTTAGTCAAATCAGCAAAAGAAGCTATCTAGAAGATCAAAGAAGAACTTGGTAAGAAACCTGAAGAAGCTCTTGAAATCATCAAATTTCTTAATTCTAAGAACAGGCAAGAGCTAGAAGAAATTGGAATAAATGACAGAACAGAGACCATCCTAGAAGCTAGGAAGGTTATTTCTAAAAAGAATTTGATGATATAGTTAGAAGAAAAATGCCAGAATATGGAGATTGCCGTGACAAGGTTTATGATAAAATTTGATGTCCTAAGGCAGGAAGGCCTTTCAAATCCATTAGTTATTCATGACAAACTAATGAAGCAAGATGATTATGATAAGAAGATGAGAGAAGTTGCCAAGGATCAGGCTAATCTGTCTTCCTCACAAGGAATTCCAACAGGGAAGGTGCTCTTCAAGAATTTTGAGAATCTTTTCTACTTACAGCACGAGGTGAAACACATATTTGTCAATAAGCCTACATTCTCAAAATACACTGAAGCAGATGAAATATTCAGGAGAATGATGAAAATCAAATTGCCAGAGGTGGAATTTTGGGAAAAGATGACTGATTTACTGTGAAATCATTTTGCAGTAAAAACAGAGCAGTAGAAACAGAACAGTGAGTAGTGAATAAAAGTAAAACAATAGGCAAAAGGTTAAGTCAAAACAGAGATAAAGTTGCCAGCGTGAAAGACAGTCAACCACAGCCTTCGTTGAGCAACAATCAAGAGACAAATCAGCAACAAAATATCAAGTTAAGACAGCAAACAGTAATTTCCATAAAAACAGGGACAGCTAGCATTAGTTAGAAATTTGTCACTGTCTTCTTGCATAAAGATATTTCTTTTCCATGAATAATTCCTAAGTTTGTTTTAGGATATTTTGTAAAGAGTTTTTGTATAAATACTTCTCATTTAGAAGTATTGAGAGTGGATGAATTGTTGAACATTTCTATAGCTGTACTATTCTGAACCAAAGAGTGATTGTACCAATTTCAAGTCAGCAAACTGGATTAAAGCAATAAAGCATCATATTACAGGATTCATGTGTTGGGCCACTTTAGTGAAGTATTTTCACTTGTTCTTTGTCAATTTCTTATGTGTTTCACATGCTCATATGTTTTCTTAAATCTAAATGATAAATCAGGAATGTTATTTCAGAATATGTTAAAAGCACTCTGTTTTGAATTATTTATCATTTATATGTTTTTCTTCTAATATCCAGATAAAGGAATTCTTAATTGCTCCCTTATTTCAATTGACTTCTGTCTTTTCACTCATTATCCAGATTTGGGAACCCTTAATTGCTCTCTTGCCCTGATTGAAACCATTTTCACCATCAGCCTTGAAGATCTGAAGTAACTCAGCTATCTTGCCCTGTAAACATTTCCCTTTAGACCTTGATCCTGATCTGGCTGCTTGCCACATTGACTCCATTAGCCCAATGGAATACAGACCTACATCTATCCATCTGAGTAAGTAATTTCACCACCAAACCAAATCCAAATCAAAACCCTAAGTATCCTACATAACTAGCCTAAAATAAAATACAATCAACAAAGTTAAATCATATAGAGAGAGCCCTCTCTGAGCATTAGGAAGGCTATATTCTAAGGCTTAAAAGTAGGTTTGTGGTTACCTCTAATATTCTTTAAAACACAAAAATAATAACTCTTGAGAACTATTGGAGTGATAACACTAGTGTCAAGGATTTGTGTCATGGTCATGGTACTTGTCAATTGAAGATTTAGAAGAATAATTACTTTCGGGTTTTCCTCTCCAAGAGGGAGAGGTTTTGGCCCTGGCTTGAAGAGCCAAAATTATGTGTCTCTTGTGTTTTGATAATTGACTTGATGAAAGACATAATAAGCTAATGAAGATAAGATCTAAGTAATAGAAGCATAACAAGTACAACACAAGCAGTTATCAAGTAAGAGAATTGGATTAAACTCTGCCCTATTAATTCTCAACACTTTTCTTCAATCTAGGGTTTTGGCACTTCCTTGTAGATCTTGACTTCACTAATGATCTTCTAGATTTTCTTTGATGAACTTTCTTGGATGCTTGAGCATCTCTTGATAAGTTTCCCTTTCTAGGATGCTTGAGTGTCTCTTGATAAGTTTCACTTTCTTGAGATTTTCACCATAGCTCTGATGCCATGTTGAGAAATCTAGGGCATCAAGATTAGGTGATTTCTCTATTAATGATAATTGCTTGTGAATGATTTTTACTTTAATAGATTAGGATCTTCTCTTTAGTTAGATTATTATAGTGTCTTCTTCATCAAAACAGCTACCAAAGCATAAACAATAAAGAGACAAGAGACACAGAATATAGTCAATCAATCAAGGCCAAAACCTCTCCCACTTGAGAGGAAAACCCAAACGAATTTTTCTTCTTATAGAGACTTCAATTGACGAATAACGAGACCAAGACCCTTGATCTATTTGACCTCTCCAAGACCAAGTCAAAAAGCTTCCTTTATGAGTTCCTTCTTCCTTGAGTCAATGATGGTCAAAACTCTAACTTCTCTCTCCTTGTCGGCTACGCTTCAGATTTTGGCTTCCTGAATCAGACCTGCAATTTTTTCGGCCTCCTTAGAAACCCTAGTTGTAGCATATGTGAGAGATATATGGTGAAGTGACCCCTTGATCTTATTCGCTTGGACTGAATGGCTTTCTTCTTTAACTCGGCTTGATGAATTGACTTGTATTCTTCTTGATTCGACTTCTAGTACAGCAGTGAAGACTTTGGCCCTTTTCTGCAGCAGGTGGCACTCCTTTTCCTCACACGTGTGATGGATATCATCCCTAAAACAGACCCAAACAACTTGTCTTCTAGTTCTTCCTTCTTCAATTGGAGAGAGAGACTTCTTATGAGATTTTTGCACTTATTTTCTTGCTTCAGACCTTGACCAAACTGCTTGTTCGCAAATGAAGGCCGAGCTACATATTTATAGTGGTTTGCCAATGTAAATAAGTCGATTTGACTGAGATTTGGGCCAACATGTCCTTTCTAGAAGCATCCTTAGGCCGACATGAAAAGGAGCTTGTGACAAGGTCTTAGAGGACTAATAAATTTTCTTTTACAATAAAATGGGTCTCCAAACTTTGACATTGACTCAATAGACTTTATGACTTGATGACAAATCCTAAAAGCTCACAATGGGAGCCTTTACTAAAAATAAAATTCCTTGCTCATGAAACCCATGAGACAAGCATTACAAAATAATTATATTTTTCTTCTTTACATCAATTACATAAAATCATAATTACACATGTGATTATGAAGACCGAACCTAGTTACACATTTGAACAAGGGACAGGTAATAGATCTCGGAGACCTTAGGTGAGGGAAATGTTCAAGCAAGCCTATGCTATTAGAAACAATTCAATGGCAGAGCTCAGGGTGATAAGGACATTTCTGAGCATTTCTGAGTGGCAAAGCTCAATGTGGTGGAGGCCTTCTTGAGTGGCAGAGCTCGGAGTGGTGGCCCTCATTCAGGTTATTCGCGAGGCCAAAGAGCCTCGAACATTGCAAGAGATTTCTACTCAATTACAATGATTGCACAACTCACTGACAAAGTGAAATAAACGGTTGCAAATAGAGTGGGCACATAGTAATAGGCGCCAAGGTTTCAAACTACAAAGAAACAGTATGAAAAAATGTTAAAAATAGCTCAGAACTATTTGAGGGCAGAGCTCAAATTGACACAAATGCAAATTTGACTGGCGTCTAAGTGAGGGTGCTTAGGCTAGGCCAGTGAGGCAGGACAGGTATACGTCTGCTTTGATACCATGTTAAACACTCGCAAAATTAGGAAGGCAATTAGTGTGAGATACATTTCTACTCACATGATGTACATATAAATACATATTGTCCTGACCCTTGGTTTCATATGCCAAGAGGTCTCTTGGACTTCCAATAACTGTTGGAATTCCTCCACACCAACCCTTACGAATTAGGTGTCCAACAAATGATGTTAGCTACTCTTCTGATTTTGTGCAAATAAGTGTTTCTATTTTCATCTTACACAGACTCAACATTTACTTTCTTGTTTACAGATGACCTCTTGGGTTTACCACTATATATGTTATTTTTATTTTTATTCTTACTTTATTTTCTCTATCTAGGAGATGCCTCTTAGCACTCCCACATTGCTCCTATGATGGTTGTACTCTAAGCCCCACTAACCTTCGTTAGTCATTTGTTAACATTAATATTTTTTCTTTCTTTCTACTAGAAAAGTAAAGATTGATATGAAATAGAGCATCTGTGGTATTGGAAACATTGACATATATAGCTACTTAGAGAGTTGCACCTCATCTATTAGGTGTCACACCCATCATGCTATGATTATGAATACAAATCCCAGAATAAATCTACTTTGTTGCTTGAACAACTCAATTTTTTTTAAAGTGAGGACAAAAATGTCAATCCCGAGATGCTTATGTTGAACCCACTTACACTGAAACTTTCATATTTACAGAATCGATAGATCTTAAACAAATGAACAACTTCACTCAATTAAAAATTAAAATAGATATACACATAATGATGTTAAATTCTTTTATCCATTTCTCTTTTATGTAATATTAATTAGCATCTAGAATTCAACAAGGTTTGGCCGTCTGAAAAATGAGCTTCGTAGTCGTCGCTTGTGCTAGGGTTTCCAGGTCTGGCCGCCGCCATGGCCAGAAAGCTGTCCATGCAGCTCTTTAGCCTCTAACATCTTGAGAATGTACAGGAAGGGCGATGCAGAGCCCTTCCTCAGCAGTGAAGATGGAAAAATCTCAAAGTTCACTTGCAAGAAGGCAGTCCCTTCTAGTTGCATCCACGCGCGTGATTGGAGAAGGGTCGGTGCTCTTCGGACGAGCTACTCTGCGAGAGGGATGACGGTGGCCCGGATCTGCAACGGTGAGCACACTCTGGCACCCATCGCTCCCTAGATCTATCAGGCTGCGCCAAAGGAACTGCATCCAGGAGAACCTGCGCCCAAACTCGAGACAGCCATTATCCGCAACGGCGAGGATCCGACGGACATCTAGATCCACCCATCTCCGCCTCTGGATCTAACCAGGCCCAAGCCCAGCGATGCGTCTTCTGCAGCATCCTACGCAGATCTCAGGCTGAAGGGTTTCAGAATGAAGGACCCCATCAACAGTTGCTCAAGTCGGATCAACTACCCATTGAAAGCCAACAGCAAGGAAAAATCTGCAACCCATAGCCTTCCTCCACTCTTTCTTGGACCCTCGCTCCACCGCACTTCTCTCGAAAAGGCAGACATTGCGCCCTCCTTCCAAATCTAGATCATACTCCTCAACGGCAAAACGCGGCTCTGTTGGGTACGATCTGCAGATCGGGTGCAAAGTATAACGCATGTCCTCGAACACAAGCTGAGGATCCCTTCGGTCATGCAACAACTCCTCTACAGAGGTAAACAGCTCGAGAACCCCCTCCCACTCCCTTTTTACAACATTGAGATAAATGCTACTCTAGTTTTGTCCCTCCGTCTGTGAGGAGGGGCTTCCGTGCAGCCCTCCTCTGCACAAGCTTTCTCCTACAAGGATGTTGTCCATGCACAGCACCCCAAGAAAGCTCCTCCTCCTCCTGAGGCTCCCAAGCCCTTTTTAGTGGAAAAAATGGGAGATATACCAGCAAATGAAATCTCCCACCCAACAATGGATGATCAGTTTCAGCAATATGCAAAAAGAGCCATAATCTATCGATTCAACATATTATGGCCACGCTCAACAGATCTCTATCAATGGGTTCCAACTGCTTGGACCATTAACACCCGGATTTTCTTCTGCTCAAAGGGTTTCTTCATAGTCCTGTTCGCTTTCGAGGAGGACTATCAAAAAGCTCTAATAGGAGGACCTTGGTTCTGCGGAAAAGTTGGGCTATTCCTTACACCATGGTTCCTAGACTTCCACCCCTCCACGGCCGTCATCACCAAGCTTCCTATTTGGGTCAAGCTCCCAAATTTACCAGCCCCTCTATGGCACTATTTTGTCTTTCAAGGAATCGACAATACTCTAGGCCGCTTTCTAGCAACGGACACCTCTAGGGGGGAATCAGGCATATACACCTTCGGTAGAATATGCGCTGAAATAGACATCAACAAAGGATTTCTAGATCAAATCATTCTCAAAGTGGGAGACTTCGATTGGACACAGACCCTGGATTATGAGAATACCGCTTTCCGATGTCGCCACTGCCACCAAATAGGACACCTTCAAAACTCATGCTCCTCCTTCCTGGCCCAAAAGAAGAAGAGCATCCGCAAATCAAACTCCAAAAGCTGGAAGCCTTGTGTCCCGCCGCCCATAGATGACATCGATTCCTTCAGCTTGGATGAGGAAGAGATCGAAGCAGATGCGGAGGTCGCAAAGCAAGAAAAGGACATGACCTCGGTAGACCCTAATATGGCCACTGGGCCCACGAATGCACAGAAACAGTCTCATGAAACCTCCTCCTCAGATTTGGATAAGGAGCCCACTCCTCCAAACACCAACAAGCTCCAAGTGATACTAGCCCAACAACCCCAGGATGGCTGGGTCAGAGTTTCAAAAAAGAAAGGAAAGAAATGTCGTACTGAGGAAACAACGCACTCGGGGTAGTTTCCAGTGTTTGTCTTGTGGCTCCTTTGCTATTTTGTTTGCATCTCTTGCCTCTCTCTTGACTTCTCCATGGGACCGAGGTTAAATGTTCTTCATTTCCAGTCCCTGGTTATCTAGCTTCTACTGTTTGTAATTCATCTTGTACTATACACTAGACTAATTTACCAAAAAAAATGATGTTAAATTTTGGAAATAAAGATTTTCCTTTTGAATTTTCAAATATTCCACGCTGAATGATTCTACTCTCAACATTCCAATTGCTAAAACAGTGAAAGTATAAATAGTGGCTAGATTATTTCGAAATTCGATAAAATGATCAGTTTCAAATTTGACGAGAAGCAAGAGCACCCTATATGCTCATCTTACAGGCTGAATGTAACGTGCATGATTGAGTAAAGCAATAAACTGAATCTACAACAGTTTCTAAAACTTTTTGAATTGAAAGTTGAAACTGGCATGTTGGTCATATAAAATTGGGCCTGACTAAAATGAGATTAACACCTTGTAAGCCTCGACAATATTTATCTTCTGAATCAACTTAAAATGAATTTCTTACTCTTTAAATCATCGTACATTTCAAGGTAACATGCTAGGAATTTTCTGGCTTGTGCTAAAGGAATGCAGACATGCAACAGCTCACATTGCAGAGGCTAGAACTGAAAAATGCAGTAAAGAAGGTAAGAAAAGTTGAGGTAAACCGTAATGAATCACAGAAAGGATCATTTATAGAGGATAATGTCCAAAAGAAACAGAGAACAAATTGCAACAAACTTGTGGTAGGTAAATCAGAGAACAAATTGCATCTTGGGAAAGGAAATAAAAAGCAAATAGCGTTACAACAAGAAAAAAGTAAGATGAAACAAGTCAAACTTTACACTGAGGAGTTGTAGCAAAAGCAATCAATAAGTCCAAAAAAAATCAGTGTTGGAAAAGCAAATGAAGAGGTAAATGTCACACCAATCTGATCTCAACATGCTTGATGCACATCCTACATTGAGCAGTTAGATGGAAATAAAAGCAGTAAAATTGACCACTAGAAGCTGATATTTTTAGAATATAAATCATACAAATTTGAGCAACATCCGAAGTATTCAGGACAAAGTCCAAGATGGCTGATACAATGAACTATTGATATAGGTTCTATGCAAATTAAGAGGCTTAAACAGGGCTTTATTTGGAAATAAAACCAATACCTCATCATCACCAATTGCTGCTGATATGTTAGACATTAGCTCCCTCGGGAAAACTGCAGGATCTACATTTTCCTCAGCCCACCTGTCATGAATGACCATTAAGGCTACCTCAAGCCAAGACATTATGCAAAATATTTGACAGAGAATATGCTTAGATATGAAGCATTTTCACATTAAACGTCTCCAGCTTCTCTAATCAGTAAATCTCACCCAGAAACACCGTCAGCAACAGCAAGAACACCTCCATTGTAAGTGCTCACAAATAATGCATCCTCCCCACCTTTTTCAACCTGAATGACAGACATTGCAGAGGAATTACTTTGCAATGCTTACTTCAAGGATATTCCAAAACAATTAATTACCAACTTGTTGTCATGACAGACTCCTTGAAAATGACTAGTTTAAATTTAGATAGAATATGTTCCTATGTAATTACAGTTACAAGGAAAATAAGGTAGGCTATTTATCTAAAAGGCGTGATACCTTGTCTGGATGTGGGATGAGCCGAGTTCCAACAACAAATGACAGCTCCGACCTGTTATCGATTTAATTCTTAATTCTGAAATTATCTATATTTATGAGTTAATATATTCAACTAGAGATTGCAAACAAAGATCAGACACATAATTGAAGAGTAAGTTCATTAGCCAATGTCTAAAAGTATAAGTTAATATCTTCAACTAGAGATTGCAAACAAAGACCAGACACATAATTGAAGAGTAAGTTCATTAGCCAATGTCTAAAATTGAGCCACATGGAAAATTTGAGACTGCTTCTGAAGGCCATCCAAGTTTGGTATAATCGGTATCACCTGTAAACACAAAAACAATATTCTTTTCAGGATATATTGCTTTGTATACCTTGAATTACCATGAAAGTAATACTATGTTACTTAGTAATACTGACCTCAGCCATCATACAAGAGAAAGGGACCAATTTTGCTCATATGACTAACTTGTTTTTCTCCATTAAAGCACACTACATTTAGCCCCCCCCCCACAAATTCATGGACGCAATATGCATTTTCTGCCACCAATATATGTACAGTGTGGTGGATGAACCATATTTGCTAAGTTTGTTGAAATAGACTAGTTTCAATTTGAAGAAAACCTAGGTATTTGAGAAATCAGTTTCTAAAATAGTTGTCAATTCTATCTGTTGTCCCCTTGATGAGCTGTCAACAACTTCCATGGCAAATTGCATTCCAATTCAAACCTTATTTTGGAAGTCTTCAGTACTCAACGATTTTCACACGTACATAATTTCTCTATCTGTTTGAACCTTTCTAAGTGTTTGGAATCTTTGCCTTTGAAGGACCTGTTGTTCCTTGAGATGTTCTTGGCTAAAGAAGTATGCCAAGTCACCCTATGGAGGTTAAAACCTCCCCACTTTAAGCTAATCTGAAAAAATTAAGACTAAGTAGCCAGAGGAGGTATCGCTCAATCTGAAAGATTTTATTTTAAAGCATATAAGATTTAAAATATTTGATTTAATTAGGTTGTCAATTGGGTTATCCTAGGTGTTCGGAAGGAATGAATGGAACCCACCCCACCCAGGTTCAATTCCTGCAAGTGACATGACGAACTTTGATGTAATAGATGGAATATGTATAATTCTCATATGGAATCCAGGGAGGCAGAGTTTTTGCCAAGCAGGAGGAGGACGAGTAGGTCAGAGGAAGAGATCAGCTGATCTATGGAGCAGGGCCGAGAGATCTAGCCACTGAAGAAGATCTGTTGCTCAGTGTAGCAGGCCGAGGGCCTCAGGAGTTTGTGGCAAGGGCTAAATCAAGCTGGCAGAGATCGACTTGGTGCTTAGAGTAGGCCACAGCCACAAGTAGGCTAGCCGCAGCCCAAGGAAAACAGCAACCAAACAGAGTTTAGGGCTAGCCACAAAGAAGAGAATCCCTTGGAGCAGAGCCGCAGAACCTAAGTTAGAGGTCAAACTGGAATAGGGAATGTCAAAGATACCCGCGACAAGAAAGGAGGCTACCCAGAGTCTGTTCAAAGGTGTCAGCCACTGTCAAGCAGGGTTGAACCGTGCCTTAATTCTATTGCAGTGATAACTCGGGAGACCAAAGGTCTGGTTGAGGTAGCCAAGGTCTGTTGTGAGGCTGGCGAAGTTAGTAAAGAAGGTAGCGAGGAGGTTGAGGGTTGCCAGGAGTAGTTTGAATTTGGATTAGGATCAGTGCTGGCAACAGACCTAAAAGGGACAGGTTGCAAGGATAGCAGTAGACCAAGAACGAACAGGATTGAGGTACAACTACATGTTGTGGAAAGAAACAAGGCCAAGACCCTAGCCAGGACAGAGGTAGCCATGGTCTGGACAAGGGGACAGTATAGTTAAGGGGCTGCTAAGGAAGACTGAACAGCAGTAGGCTTAAGGATTTCAGTCTAAAGGAGCAGACAGTAACAAAAGGAAGTTTGTTCAGTGAAGGAAGTCTGAACAGCAAGTGTTTGATGTTGGATAATATAGTGAACAAAAGGAAGTGTCCTTCTGTGAGCAGCAAGTAGACAGAGGACAAAAGGAGTTGTTCTCTGTGTAAAGATTGGAGGCAAAGGACAACCAAAAGCAGTGGACAAGAGGACTGAAAGGGCTAAGGACAAAGGACTGTCATCAGCAAGTCATGATTTGTTGATTATATGCTGATGTTGATTATTGATGAGATGAGCACATATAAGTGTTGCCTAAGTATGAGATCTTCCACGATGAGAAGTTTGTAGCTCTACCAAAGTTGAGCACAACGTTGCTAGCATGGCGAGCTATGAAACAGGATGAAGAAGCGTTTGAAGAGATGTTTTGAGAAAGTTCTGAATATGACATGGATACATTGTGATAATATCCGATTGGCAGAGAATCCCATATATATAGTTGGGATCGAGATACTGTCATATATTGAGACAGTGCAGCTGTTTGAGACAAGCTTAGGCTTGTGTTTGGCTTGAAAGGAAGGATGTTTATGGTATCCTTTTGTGATTTATATGATTATTTATGTTCTGACATGACATTTGATTCAATGTCCTATATACAATTGCTACTGATACATGATGATTACCTGATACAAGCATGATGAGAGCAGTGCTGATCGAGGACACTGAGCCATACCCTTCCCCCCTGTTTGAGCTCCGAGGGTGAGGAATTGAGACAGAGGGCTCCTGGGGTTGAGGGAACTCTGAACAATAGGGTGTTACCCCTGTCTGTTACCTACAGGGTTGGAGTAGTAGCTCACCCTATCTTGGTCATTGCAAAGTATACCCCAGTTGGCATCATACCCAGAAGATGGGATTTTTGGGATTATCCCTCTCTATCTAGCCAATGGATGAGGAGGCTTGGAGGCGTGTGATCCTTACCTCTTGGTAAGTCGGGTATCTTGTCCAAGTTAGATTATGATGCAGGTATTCTACCACATGACTATTCAAGGTCATTGATGGGAAGATCAGTGGGGAATAGGATGGGTTGAGTAGTAGCTCCCCTATGTCACCTATTGCTCAATTTGGAGTCGTAGTTGTAGCTCCCCCATGAGATTCTGGGATGAGTAGTAGCTCCCCGATGTGATTTTAGGTTGAGATATGTTCCCTGATGATATGCTCTTTGATGATGATGCGAGTCGTAGATTTGACTCCCAGCGGATATTCCCAGGTGGTAGCCCGATGAAATTTCTAGTTAGCAGCCCGATGACAAATATCCGAGTAGTAGCCCGTCAAATGATATTCCGGGTAGTAGCCTGCTGACAGAGATTTCAGGTAGTAGCTCGTTGACAGATATTCCGAGTAGTATCCCGCCGACATATATTTCGGGTAGTAGCCCGCTGATAAAGGTTTCGGGTTGTAGCCCAATGAATAGAGGATGGTAGCTTAAGCTCCCCTCTGGTAGCAAATTCTTCTTCTTCTCGATTCGAGAATATTCAGCATATGAGCAGGAACAATCAAGTAAGCAAGAATTAGCAAGTGATGTTCATTGATGATTCAGGATGATGAGATACTTGAGATGGGATGTGTCTCATGATGATCGATGGTCAGATATGAACAAGTGGAATTCTCCCTAGTTGAGAGGGAGTGTTAAATTTAACCAACTACGGTCAAATTCCACTTTGGGCAGCTCAAATGACAAAGAAGATGATTGCATTGAATTCATCTTTTCGAGAGGACCAAAATCGACCTAAAGATCACCTTATTTAGACAAGCAGAAGTTGGTTTTTGAATTTATTTATTAACTCATGTATATTGGGTTAGGTCGGCCTCAACCTCAAATGGACCCACATGGAAGCCTATAAATAGAAGAGACCTCAAGCTCATTTGGATACAATTGATCAAGCTCTCTTCTTTTCTTGTATGTTGTCTTGGCTCGCTCAGGTTTGACGAAAGAAGTTCGCACGGAGGTCCCAAATCTCAGGTCTGAGGTTCGCACGGAAGTTAAGGTTTCTGTTTTGGCCGCGGGCACGAACTGGTGGATCCGTGCCAGAGCCACGTGCTTGCTATAGGCAAGGTAGCAGCTAAGGACCTTTAGGCCGCAGGCACAGTGTGTTATGCCCACGGCTAAGGCTTCAAAGACAGATTTCCCCACAGTTGCGGGCACAAAATGCTATGGTAGCGGTTGGGGGACCCTTGGCCGCGGGCTCAGAGTGTTATGGTAGCAGCTAAGGCCTCAAAGATGAAATTACAGTGCTTTGAAGTTTCCGCTCAGTGATAGCAGTGTTTGACAGTATGCTACAAGCAGTGACAGTATATTACAGTTATTAGAATCAGAGGTTTTGATGTTTGGATGTGTTTCATGGGTATTCTAGTCGTTGTAAAGATATGGATCATTGTACTCTCTTTTGTTGAATCATTTGATGACAATCCACTAGAAGAAGAATTTGCAAGGGTTTTCACCATTGTGGGCTTTGCCCTGGTCGCATACCAATCTTGGTGTCTCTATGTGTGCATGCTTTTCTTCTTATGTTCCTTTATGTTCCGGTGCATTCATGATGATGTTATTGTTCTTTCTACATAGTTGCATATGCTGATGAATAATAATAATGTAAATCTGAATAATGTTATGATGCTATGGGGTGAACTTAATGTGTAAATGATAAAATGCAACTATCAAAGCAAAGATCAATATAGCCCTATGAAAAATTAACAGTTCCTTCATCCTAAATACGAAAAAGAAGTTTCTGATATTTTCTTACAAAAAGAAAAAAATAACACTACAGGATGTTAGAGTGAAGCAAATTCAGTAACACCAAAAGACATCCAAGATATTTCAAAAGTGATTTTTCAAGAAGGTAAAAAAATATTACAAAATATGAAAAATGAAATTGACAAAGTCACTACTGATGAAATGAAGAAGTCTTTCGACTTAAGGACCATAACGAAAAATTACTAACACAAATGAAGAAGCTTAAGAAGGACAAGAAGTCATTAAAAGACAAGTTGGAACATTGTATTCAAGAGGAAGTATCGAAGTCGACAGTCATAACAACTCCAATTGAAGATAAAGGAACGAATACTGAACCAATCAATAGCAGAACTCAAGAAGAGGATCAATTAGTTGAAGGAAAAACACACTCACATGTTACGATTCAAATGATGAAAATTCCAAACGAAGATTTTGTACCTAACTCAACAACTATAGTACCAGAAGAAAATCAAAAAAATTCCACACACCTAATAAGGGAAAGTCAAACCAAAAGAATTCCCTATCGACATTTGAATCACGAGAGTAGACAACTCAATCAAGCTACGTATCTGTACCATTCAGAACATAAACAACAAAATGATGCTTCGAAGAATATTGAAGTAAGCTCAATCCAGTCCTATGATGACAGTTTGTTACAAATTTCCAGTGATCTGAATATTCCACAAAATATTAATCTAGGATGGTCAGATCCATTTTCAGTCCGACAATTTTGCGTATCACTTATAGGATCATATCGTCTAGTATCAAAGAAGTTGACAGTTCCGAGACGAGAAGACATTCAAAACCAAAAAAGAGATCAAGTCTCTTTCATCAACAAGCTTTGAGGACAAAGCTCTTTTGAGGAGGAAGGCAATGTTATGAATAAAATATATATAAATAATATAAATATAAATAATGTTGATAATAATAATAGTGAGTAGTAATTAGTGTTGTAGAGGCATGTCTAAATGGGACATGACCTTCCATGAAGAGGCACCTGCCTAGTATATAAGCAAGCCCCTACTCTCATTTGTAAACATCATTCTCATTCATACTTTTAATATATATTCTTGTATCTTAATGGAGATCTTTATATTCCAAGTCTTCTGGAGTATTTAACTTGAAGAACGAACTTTGTTCGTTCCATCTAGTAATGAGGTTGCATTATTTTTGTGTTGTTCTTGGATAGACCCTATCGTGTAAATCCTAGGATAAATTGTAGTGGAGAATCTACCCTTGAAGTCATTTTGGAGCATGTAAAAGTACCAATTGGATCTTCTAAAGTTAATAGTGGAAAACACTAGTCATCACCCTGAATCCATTCATACTTTCTCAAAGGAGATCTAGTTGACCCCATATGCCCAATGAAAAGACACTAGTCTCCAGTACTCCCATCAACTTTCATACCCTAAATTTTACCAAAAACATTTTGTTGGAATTACTCTTCATAAAACCTGGAACCCATTGCCTTATATCATAGCAATCTTAACCTAGGGAAGCCCCCTTGAGCCAAAGGAGAGTTGTCTTAAAGTGAGAAGAGGGTTGGTGAGGTGACAGTGGCCCTCTATATCGCACTTGAGCTTTTCGAACTTTATCTCAAGATGTGTGAGTTCGTATGATAACAAGACTAATGTCCCAAAGAACAAAAACTAGTCCTGTTGAATTGTAATATTCCTAAATTAGCACACAGCTAATTGGAATATTAAATTTTGCTTTTGCTTCTTAAATTGCTGAATAAGAGGGTATGGAGACCCATAAATCTCCTTAGTAGGAATAAAATCATTGTTATTGTGAAAGGAGATCACTTTAGTGGCTTGATAAAGCACCCTTATGTGTGAAAAGAGGCTGGAGCACATAGACTGGGTCAACTTTGACCAAATCAATAGCGTTGTCATGGAGGAGTGGTATTCATTCTGGGACAGCGCAGTTTTGGAGGGAGACTCCATGCATGGAAGTAGTGCCTTTAATGAGTGGGGCCAAGAATGAGGAAGCTCACCAAGAATATAAGGAAGGGGATGGCAGCCATTGTGATCATGATTGGATTATTATTTTGTTTATGGTCTGTTATGACTTGTGGCTCTCTTCAACTATTTAGCTAAGGTTGCAATGTTGTTTAGCACAAGGATGTTCTCGAGCGGGAATCCTACCTTCATCCTCGGGGGACTTCGAGTGCCTACTCAAGAGAAGTATTTGCACTACATTTCCACATTCCGGCATTTGGCCAAGCTACAGCTTTCTTCAACAGCGCAGTGTCTGCTTAGAGTTGTGCTGTGTTGCAGGGTGCAGCAGTGGAGGATTGTGTTGGGTGTTTTCTGAGCTAGTTTTGCAGTGGAGGAAGGTTTCCTTCCATTGGGAGGCCAATAAAGAAGCCCCTTGGGCTTTATTGATATATTTGGCATCAGGTTAAGGTGCTTTTATCCCCTACAGCGCAATTTCAGTCCATATCTGCATTATTTTAGGGAGGAGTTGCAGGGGTGGTTGCAGTGTCTGATTTGGGAGGTGATTTCTTCAGTGAAGGGGACATCCTTCCATCTGGAGGATCTATTGGAGAAGAGCTACATCATTATACATCAGCTTCAACCATATCTTCTCATTTCTGTTGTTGCAGCAAACCTTCAGCCCTAGGGCTGCAGCTTATATTTGCATATTATATGCATTTTCCGGAAACCCTCTTGGGTTGTCTTGGAAAGTTGATATAGTGCCTTGATCTTCCTGTATAGTATCTTTTGAGGCATATATCAGTATTTTTGTATCATTGTATGATCTCCAATTGTAGTTATGCTTAGTATGACTGCGTTGTAGCAGCTCTCTGGCATTTTATATTGTAGCAGCATCTCATCTTTGGGAGTGATTGTTTATGGGAGGCTTGTTTCCTCAGTTCATATGATTTGCCTCACTATATTGTACTGATTTGTTTTCTTATACATAATGTAATGGCTCCATATTGGTCTCCATTGTTGAAATGTTGATTTACACTGCTATTTCCATTTTTATGTGCTATATTGCTGTTTTCCCCATTTGGGAATATTACCTGAATTCAGCTGATTTTTAATTGATACATCTTAAAAAAATTATTCTTTCATTTATCATACACCATTTGAGTTTAATTTGTAGATTAATAATAGCATATAGGAATACCCCCTTACATATGGAAGAGCACTAGTTGTGAAGTGAAAGAGGCCATGCGAATATTTGGCATGCAAAGCATTGGAGGAGTCAAAGGAAAGGCTACCTCTACACTCTGCAAGGCTAAGGCATGTGCAAAGCATGCAAAGCCTAGGCAAGGCTTCAGTCAAAGTGTTACCTCTGCCTCTGCCCTCTACTTTAAGCTTCTAGTGCAAAAGAAGAGTAGAGCACAGACTTTGAATCACCGTGCGAAGCAAAGCCACCAACCAATGGGGAAAAATGAAGTGGAGAAAGGAGTGAAGTCTCCGCCTCTGCAGTAAAGAAGGAAGTCGGTGCAGAAAGTTCAAGAAGACCAAGGCCCACCATGGCAAACAATATGACCACTCAAGATGATGTGTTTATAAGCCAACGAATGGGAAGATGCCGCATGGCATCTACGTAGACAACAATAGCCCTAAAATAAGAATTAAAATCCAAGTCTATCTGATGAACATGCAAAAGACAATTACGATTTGAGGGATTAGTTGGTAGCATTTGGGGCATCTATAGAGGAAGATTGAAAGGCAGTTATAATGACTTTTGGGGGTCTCTTTGACTTTTCAAGCGCAACGGAACTGTTAGAATAAACTTAGAAGTAATAGAGAGAGAGAGAGAGAGAGAGAGAGAGCTGAAAGGCAAAACGAGCTGGGGACAGCCCAAAAGCAGTACGGGTTGTTTGGCTGGTTCATTGGCTTTCATGCAATATGACCAAGGCCAAGAGAGTTCCAGAACTTAATGCAACTGTCTCCAAGAATAGAGGACAATTCTGAAGATAGTGAGAAGAAGACTCAAACACCAGGTCTATCCACATCTGAAGCAAGAATGTTCATGAGCTCTAAATGGGCATGCAACAATCTCAGACCAAGAGTGTGTTGCGGAATACAAAGTAATGGTTGTCAATTCTGCAGAGAAAGAGGTGACAACACCAAGGACAGTTCCAAAGACAAAGAGGATAAAAGGAAAAATAAAGCTTGTCCTAGGTCGAACAAAGATTGTTCCACAGTGCTGAAATTGTATCTCTAAAAAGGCAGAAAAAGGGTAAGAACATTCAATGAAATTGTAACCTCTTCCATGTAATTCCTCTTATCAATAGAGAACCGCAGAAGCCATTTTAAGCTGATTTTTCCAAATGGGTTTCCAAGGTAAAATATTTGTGTTAATACTATGTATGTAATTGATTTCTTCAGCACTGTTTCCTGCATTTAATTTGCAATCTGCAAGTATTACACAATCAAACATAATGCACAGTGAAATAGCAAAAGCTAACAATTTAATTTCCACCAAATTTATTAAAATCTGTGCTGGTGAATTACCTTGGCCATAGGCTGAACTATTAAAGGTCAAGAGACCATGTAAAGATGGCCTTCTCAGATTCCATTGATGACTTCAATACCGCCCTAAAAAGCCATGTGGACATCTTTGACTATACCCTCCATGTTTTATCGAGCCTCAAATCTCGGCCCAGTGCTGTGCAGAACCGTTTGTAACAACATGTATTTGACAATGCACTTTCTGCACACCCAAGCCCAATCCTTCCAACATTTTTTTGGGAAGGGTAACTCGGACGGCACAATATCTTATACAATTTTATTTCTACACAAACTTATCTGACTTCAACCTTAACAGGCTTATTTAAGTGAATGCTATATAAAAGGAAAACAAATGCTATGTTCAGTGTATTTGATACAGATTCTGCATGAAACAACCATCTTTACAAACTAAGAGAATTTCAATAATAAATTGGAATAAAGAAAAATATATCAAATTTATCAATATTTCTACGTAGATTATGTAAAAAAAATCCGCCTCTATTATTTCCAGCTGAACATGAAGAGAAGCTAATGTTTAAAACTTGCAAAATGCATTGAAAACTCCATTATTCATACAAATAATGTCCATATTATGAAAATAACGACAAAATAATCCTATATTACAAGCCCGAGCAGATAATTGCACAGAATTGTTCCTTGAACACAAAATATTTGACAGAGAAGATAATAAACGTTTCGAACCTTTCATTGGAGGACAGGCCTTGCGCCGAGGAAGCAAGAATGCGTAGACTTTGATTTCTTCTATCGAAAATCGTCCCTCTGTTTGCCAGAGAAGGGCAAACGGGTGGGAAATGAGCTGAATTTCTCCGAGAATGGATTGCCAGATGTGAAACCCATGCCGTTGGAGATGATGTGGCCATCGTGACAGCCATCCCAACAGTAATAATTTCTCGAATCACAGATGAACGCGAGAAGATGGACGGCAAATTCAGAGGCCCGCACAATGGAATGAGATAACGCAGGAATCTTCTTTCGTAAACGGCGTCGATAGGGAATCAAAGCTGTCTTGTTCTTGCTGAATTGCATTTCAACTTGAAAGAGAGAATGTGAAGTAGATATAAATCTGAGATGAGTGGGAAACATGAACTTAAAAAATTTACAGTATTTTATATTATCCTCTATTTTCAATTTTTTATATTATTTTATGTTGTAGTTAAGGAAAACGATATTTTTAAATATCATTGTATGTTTGTTTATGAAAAATATAAATAGGTTTAAATTTAGTATTTTGAAAATTATACACTTATCAAAGTAATATATAAAGTTTTTAAGTTGATATAGTATCTTATAATTTGATATTGTGAAATTTCCATCAAGTGGAGTTTATTTTTCTAATTTATTAGCAATTTATTTGTTTACGGCCACTAATGAATAAATAGAATAGTTAATGTATTTCTCACAATAAAAATAAGTTGCGAGTTGGTAGCTAAAGGAGTTTCCATTTATTTATATATCCCAAATCTCCAATAGGCACATCCCCTTAGAGTCATTCAATCTGAAAAAATCAAAGCAAATATCCCTTGGACTTATTTTGGTGGGGCCTCGGACCCATAGGATAGATGTGGAGCGGGTTTGGTCATTCATTTCTCTTCAGGAAAAATTCTCAAAGCTTCTATTGGATTGGGGCAGTGGACAAACAACTTTGCAGAGTTAAAAGCTTTACATCTTCTCTTATGCTGGCTCACTCTGTTAAGCTGTAGAGAGGTCCAGATCTTTGGAGATTCTCTTAACATTGTCAAATGGTTCAATGGGACTCAACGATGCATAAATTATATCTTGCTTCCGTTACTTAATGAGGTATCTAGATTAAAATTACTTTTTAACGAGATATCTGTTTGCCACATTTACAGGGAACGGAACCATGAAGCAGACCTTCTTTCTAAAGAGGGCATTCGACATTATCTGGGGCTCTGGATAGCTGTAGAATTTGAAGATGGGCTGGTTCGAAATCTCAAACAGTCTGTTTTCAACTGAAGAGTTATTTACTGTTTGTACTTATCTTTTTTATATCAGACTTATAGACACTTTTTGTTTGTCTCTTTTTCTTCAAAAAACTATATTCTGTCTTTCTTTGTTTTGGGTTGTTTTCCTCTATGAGGAGGTCCGGGAGATAGAGAGAAAAATCTCTATTGATAAAAACTCAAAGTGGTCGTTTTATTATAAATTGGACCGGTGCCTACCACCCAGTTTTTCAGAACTAAAGGGGCTCAAATATGGCTTAGTCCTCTTTTTCCTCCTGTTTCGGGTGATGTCTATGGCAAGGGAACCCGGGGGGGACATAAGGACGTTGAGTTAACACTCAATTAGATATTTTGGCTGCGAATCTTTTTCACTAGTAGTAACTCCATCTCTTTTCTGAAAAGGAAGGAAATGCAGTTCTTTGAATGCATCATGCATATACAATGTAACTCTCTATGATATTAATAGATGGTTCGATTTCTTCTTTAAAAAAAAAAAAAAAAAAAAATTGCGGAAATATAAAATTAGGAACCAAATGCATACACATAAAAATAGATGATAATATTTTATTTTATTTTATTTTATTTACTATAAGTCTCTCGAAAAATTTTGAAGGGAAAATTAGTGCAGTAAATGAGGGTTTATTTTATTATGCAGCAAATATAGAGAATTGCAACTAGATGTCTAACGGGTAATTCTTCGGCAATTTCATCTCGCTGGAACATACTAAGAGAATCTTTCTCCCTCTTAGCAAATCAATATGCCCTCTCCTTTGCCATTCGCACTCTCTCTGGCTTGCAACACTAGGCAAGATGTGCATTGTGGCCTCTGAGACTTTCTCCCTACTCCGGAAACTCTTCCTACCAAGTTGCTCTATCTATCTTTGCCTCTAGAATAAATTTGCTAGGCCTCCTGAGACTTGATTTGGTCACTAGCAACGGAATCGACCCCTCTCTCGACAACTCGCAATGCAAAATTCAGCCTCCCTTTCTTGCCTTTGGAAACTAGAAAACCACCTGAGAATTCTTTTGGAAATTTTCCCTGTTGCAAACCCCTGCTACTCTCCTTCTCTAGCGCGAACTGCGCCCTTGTTGAATCACTGCAATTAGGCATGTAGAAATTATATGCACTAAGCATGCATATGTCCTAGATTCACCTGATCTCACACTATTTAACTTTATGCAAGATATTGAATCATTCCACTTGTTAATCTTTTGCGGAAAAAATTAATTGCACACACATGTAAAGCATAAATAAAAATAATTGCACATAACACAATTGTTTTTAACCGGGAAAGCCTGAAGCTGAAAACCCCAACTATATATTATGTATCATGGAATCATATGACAATCCTCATACAAAGCTTATCAAGCTCTCAGTACAGTACAATCGTCATACACTAATCAGGAACAATCTTGCAAATCCATGCACCGATCTTTGCCTCTTGCTAGCCTACCTCCACTGCGCAATCGCTGCTGAAGAATAGCTCTGAATGAATTCTAATTACTCTTGCCTTGACTGCGCAATCCTCATTGGCAACTCCAATGTGTGTGTGATGCAATCAATGCATCACTATAGTCACAACATATAGTCTATCTTGCCCTTTCACCTATCTCTCCACTGGGTCTCCACTGAAACTGCCATGCACTGTAGTTAACTGCTGTATTGTTCAGTTGATTAATGAGTTATTATTTGTGAATTAATTAACTAATTAATTCACTCCACTCTCACTAGTATATCATTCAGTTAGACTAGATACAACTAGCTCAACTGAGTCTAACTGAGTTAAACTAAATACAACTCCATAACTACTTCTTCCAACTGTGTCATAACTCTGCCACTTGAGTTCTAACTGAGTCCTCCATGCATTAGCTCCAGTAAACCCTTGGGAATTGTGTAATTCCCTCAGTCCACTGATGTGCCACATTTGTGCACTGAAACAAAGTGCTCCAAGAGAATAAGTTGATGTTTAGTGTCTGATTATTATTAAGAGCTAATAATAATCGACATGCATCTATTTTTATAACAGCGATCTATAAATAAACTTCGCCCAATATTCTAAAAATAGAATTTCATATATTTTTCCAACTTGATCAACCATCCATAAATAGCATCCTGCGACTTCTGAAATATTATCACCATGTCTAAAAATAGACTTGCGCCAAAAATAGCCTGCGAGCCCACTTAGTGAAGGCGACTCTTTTCACTAAGCTCATCATCTTGTTGAATCTCAACAAGGCAACTCGATCTTCCTTAGATAACTCGCCCTCCCCTCTTTTGTATCCATCTCCATCCCATTGACTTGCTCTTATAATCTCTCACTAGAGCATCAACGACCAAGATCCAACCATGATCGATTGCTACGATCACCTTAGTCTTCTTCAAGTCACTTTTTGTAAGTCTCTAGAGAAAATGTTGATTTCCTCAACAAATACCCATTAATTAATCAATTTTCCTAAGTTAGACTTAGGAAATTTTTAATTATTGACCAATTAATTTAATTGAGAGGTTTTTAAGTGTTTTCTCTTGAAACCTTTTATGGGCTTTGGAGATCTTGTGTTCCTTAGCCTCTTTGACAACTTAGAGGCTATAACACATGTTTGATGCTACCAAGATATCTCTGTCAATTAGGGTTATCTTAGGTGGTTGGGTGGAAAAATTGTTGAAGTTCAAAAAGTTATAATAACTTGATAAAATGTTGTAATGACTTTGTGCTTATGAATTGGTTTCAAGCCTTGTAAACTCTTAGGTAAGTATACTTGTAGGCTTGCTCAGTACTAGCAATCTCACTCATATGATTATTCCATGTGCCAACAAATTCACTCTAGTCCTTAGGATGAGAGGAGCCTTTCACTCTAGGCCTCTAGCTCAGAAGGAGCATGATTTCTTTCCTCGAAAAAAATAAAAAATAAAAAATAAAAGAAGAAGAAGAAGAAGATATAAATCTTTTCATGAATTGTATTGATAACAAATTTAACCTTGCATCTTATATAAAAATAGTAAAAATGCATTTACATCAATATGTATAATCACCCTAGATCCATCTTAACCACAGACCTATCAAGCACCAAGAGGGATCAAATCTCTTAAGGTGCAAACCTCATTTTTTAATGCAAAACTTGAGGAAAGGTTTGTACCTCGAGTGATTTGATCTGTCTCGACGCTTAATAGATTTTGGGTTAAGATGGATCTAGGCTAGTTTCAATCATGTGCTGCCATGGAAAATTTGTTGAACGACCAACTATTCTTATTATTTTAAATATGTTAAATATGTCTAAGATTAATCTCGTCATTTTAATTTTAAATTTTTTCAGTTACCTTAGTTTATTGAGATGATAGAGACTAATAATAACTTGAATGATGAAATACAATTTTTGAATGCAAAGTGACAATGTAACACTGTTGGATGATAAAAAATGTGAATAATAAGAATGTAGTTAATTACAAATAGTCTTCATTGTGATCAATCTCAAACTATTTACTCTACTATTCTTATTGTCACATGTTAGTTTTTCCACCTTTTCTATCGATCATATGAAAAGGGCGGCTGAAATCGTAGACCATTCAAATATTTGACTCAATCTATTGTAGTAAACGGCATACCTTGTCTCTCTTGCTCTCCAATGTTAACAAGAGTTTTCTCTAATGTCAATCATTGTGACTTATGGGGTGTTAAACCCCAAGTAAGTGTCAATGGTAGTTGTTTTCTATTATCACTTTTGAATGCAAAGTGACTAACAATGTTGAATGATGGAAAATGGAAATGATAAGAATGTAGACAATTATAAATAGTTTACAGTTTCAAGAAGCAAACGTTTTAGCTAAGTGAACATTTTATTTGAGATGACAATTCAAGTATTTTATTTATGGTTGAATTATTGCAACACATAAATCAATGCACGTTATCAATAATTTGTTTGTGCTTACACTGAAATTAATGTACACAGTTAATCTAATTACTTTCAAATTAATGTACATTAAACATCTAGTTACATCAAATCATAAATCAACATCTACATTAAGACTAATGCATCTAATGTAAGTAATCAAATAGGATTAGAAATCAACATCTACACTAAAATCAATGCATCTAGTGCAGGAAATCAAATAGGATTAGAAATCATCATCTAAATTGAAATCAATGCATCTAGTACAAGTAATCAAATAGGACTAGAAAAAAATGTCTACATTGAAATAAATGCATCTAGTGAAAGCAATCAAATAGGATTAGAAATAAACAATTACACTAAAGTCAATGCATGTAGTGCAATCAATCAAATAGGATTAGAAATCAACATCTATACTAAAATCGTGCATCTATTTCAATGAAAAACCAAAATATTCATGGCTTTCTAAATCCAACTTCTTTTACATTTTTTAAAATCCTTACTTCCTCTTCCTCCATGGTTAATAATATTCAATATTATATAATACTATATAGTATCTATATATGTCTCTATGTATCTCTTTCTTCCTCCCTCTCTCTCTCCCCTCCACCTATGTATCTATCTCCCTCCCTCTCTCCTTCTCTCTCTCTTCTCCTCCTCCTTCTCTCCCCCATATATATCTCTCTCCTTGTTTATCCCTCCCTCCCTATGTACATGTCTTCTTCCCTCTCTCTCCCCCCACCATCTATATCTATATCTCCCTCCATCTCTCCTTCTTTGTCCCTCTATCTCACCCCCCAAAACAAACACTCTCTTTCTCTCCATATTTATCTATATCTCTATCTCCCTCTGTCTCTCCTTCTTTGTCTCTCTATCTCATCCCCCAAACATACAAATTCTATCTCTCTCTGCATCTATATGTCTCTTCCTCCGCCCCCCCTTCTCCTCTTTCTTCCCCTTCTCTCCCTCTCTCCCTCTTTCTCTCTCTCTTCCCTCCCGCTCTCCTCTCTCCCTCACTCTCTCTCCATCTCTCCCTTATCATTCCCTCTCTCTCTCTCTCCACCTTTCTTTCTATATGTCTTTCTTCTTCCGTCCCTCTCCCCCCCTATAACTCCATATCTCTCTCCATCCCTCTCTTCTTCTCTCTCTCTTCCTTCCTCTCTCTCTTTTCTCTTTCACCTCCCTTTGTCTCTCTCCCCATCACACACACACACACACACTCTCTCTCTCTCTATCTCTACAAATCTATCACTATCTCCCTCCCTCTCTCCCCCTCTCTCCCTCCCTCTCTATGCCCTCTCTCTCTCTCTCTCTCTCTCTCTCTCTCCTCTCCTTCTCTCTCTTCCCTCCTTCTCTCCTCTCCCCCTCACTCTCTCTCCATCTCTACCTTGTCACTACCTCTTTCTTTCCACCTCTATCTCTCTATGTCTTTGTTCTTCTCTCCCTCTTTCCTTCTCTCTCCCCCTCCATCTTTGTGTCTCCCTCTATCTCTCCTATCCTTCTCTCTCTCTTCCCTCCTTCTCTCCTCTCTCCATCTCTCCCTTGTCTCTCCCTCTCACTCTCTCCACCTCTATCTCACTATGTATTTGTTCTCCCCTTCCTCACTCCCCCCTCCAACTCCATCTCTCTCTCCCTCTCTCTCTCTTTCTCTCTCTCCCTCTCTCCCACCTCCCTCCCATCTCTCTCTCTCTCTCTCTCCCCCTTCGTCCATATGATTGAGAATTGTCACTCTATGTAATCAGTAATATATGTAAGGTCTAATTTAATAATACTTATAATGGAGACGATTATTATTATACTAGCCTAGACCCATCTTAACTCCGGGTCTACCAAGTGCCAAGAGGAATCAAGAGATTTGATTCCTCTCAACGCTTGGTAGATCTGAAGTTAAGATAGATCTAGACTCAATTAATTCTCCCCTTTAAATAGATTATATTACACTTGAATACCGTGGGTTATCAATACCATAGGTCATTTTTTATTTTATTTTTATAGGGTTATTTTATTTTGTCATTTTTTTGCTCTGTTTAAAATATTTACATTACATTACATTAATATTTTTATTTAATTTAATTTATATTTATTTATTTACTTATTTACATTACTTTGCAACGTCTCTACCATACTGGGTTGGTGAGTGTCTTTCAATGCAAATATATTGGAATAATAATAATCAATATTATTTTATTATTATACCAATTTCTCTAAATTAAATTGGTAGTTACGTTTTATATTACAATTTACACATTTTACATTTTAATTTTTTATAGTGAAATGAGTTATCGTTTTTGGACCTATGGTATTGACAAGCCATGGTATTGTAACAAAAGTTATTTACAAGTTAATAATATCCATGCTAAAGTGAGGTTGAATATCCATGGTTAAGAATCTTGTTATGTTGTAAGTTTATTGTAAGTATTAAGTTTTTATGTGCTTATTAATTAAATTTAAATATGGTTACAGAATCATTATTAGTCCTGCCAAGGCAAGACTCTAGCAATTGACCTTTGCACAATATAATGTCATGTGAATAATTTCCTTACATATTTTATGTCATAATTTATGGATATGGTTGCAATATTCGTGCATTATTTTCAGATATTTTTGTAGTGATTTTTTATTTTAAAGTTTTGTAGGAAAACAATCCAAAAATAAAATCCTTAAAAATAGCTCATACTAAGGTAATTAACATATTTAGCATCAATTACTTTCTTCCATAATGGTTAATAATATTGTTAAGAAAAGGTTCTATATTTATGAAAAGCTTTAACGCCTGCATGGACTAATATTGTATAAGTCACAAACCTTAAATTTACAATATTCCCGACAGAACAGAGGCTATTGTGCACATCTGAACAGCGCACGCCCAACCTAGCTGCTTCTACTTGCTGCCCTGGCCTCTGGAGGGGGATCCGAACCCCTCCCTCTACCACTGAAGGTGAGTGCCTTCAAGAACCTGGTGGCCTCATGCAACAAATGACCTCCAACAACAATGCAGCAGAAGTTTGTGAAAAAAATGGACAATACCCCCTCGGTGGCTCTCCCAGAAGAAGAAGCCTTCAGATCTGCCCTGAATCTCACTGAAAGAGGCCTCATAGGGCAGTTCACGGGTCTCTGGCCATCACCTAAAGCAGTGGAAGATTGGGTTCAGAGGAACTGGATCCCATTAATCAAAGAAGGTATCAAAAGTTATTTTGTTGGCAAAGGCTTCTTTGTGTTTGTGTTTGAAAGTGAAGAGGGTAAAATTCTTATATTTAGGAATGGTCCATACTTAATGGGGCCGCAAGGCTTATTTCTAAATAAGTGGTCACCTGAATTTGATCCCACCTAAGACGTACCCTATGCGGTTCCAGTATGGGTGTGTCTCCCTCACCTCCCACTGCATTGCTGGAATCAGGAGTCCCTTCAGGTTATTGGTAATACCCTCGGAAAATATATTAACCAAGTTGTTAGAAAAGAGCAGTACTCTTGTGCCTGCATCTGCGTCGAGGTAGACCTGGAAGAAGGGTTTCCAGAAGCCATCAAACTAACAGTTTCCGGTTGGTCCGATGTACAAGAGCTAGACTATAAACAACTCCCTTTCAAATGCAAACATTTCCATGGTTATGGACACTTCGCAAGGCACTACAAGAAAAATGCCGAGGAATAGAGTGAGAAATCAAAGGGTGAGCAATGGACCCTAGTCCAGAAAGCAGCCCTGTCAAAAGCAAGTGGTAAAGGTATCATAAAAGGGAACACCACAACAAATCAGGTGACCAAAGAGAGGAGCTCCATCCCCATCTCGGATGAGGCCAGAATCCCTAATGATAAGGAAATCACTCTTGCAGACCCTCCAGAATCAGCCTCGAGCAGCATGGAACAGAATGCGCCTCCCTCCTCTAATAAATATGGCGAAGAAATAGTCCTACTTGGAGCATCCCAAGGCAGCCCCTCTAACCCTTCATATGCATAAATTACAAGAAAAAAGCCAGCGAACAACTCCTACTCCTCAGAGGATGAGACCTTTGAGAGGCCCTTGAAAAGGGCCGAAAGGAAATCTCACAAAGAAGTCAGGGAAGAGAAGGAAGAAAGGAAAAAAACGCAAGGAAGCCAACCCACAATAGAGATGTCTATTGGAAGAAACACCATAACAAGGCCTCCCAAGTGAGGATTCAGTAACCCCTCCTCCAGTAAATAATGTGTCTAGTCTCTTGGAATTGTAGAGGCTTGGGGAACCCATTGAAAATAGAAGCCGTCAAAGATCTCTTGAAAATAGACCCCCCAAACATCCTCATGCTCCAAGTGACTAAAATCAAAGGGCTTTCCCTTCTCGACATCAACAAGTCGAAGTGGAAGAAAAACACAGGCAAAGCAGTAAGCTCAAGGGGCTCCTCAGGTGGATTAGCTACTCTATGGTATGATGATCACTTCCACCTGCTCAACTCCCATGAGACCCAACACTGGATCTTCACTGAGCTAAAGCACCACACAAGTAAGTTGACCTTCGCCTCATTCAATATTTATGTCCCTATACTATATGCTGAAAAAAGAGAGTGTTGAAACTCTCTCTATGCCTTTCTAGAGCTTCACCCCCCCAGTAATATCATTCTGGACGGAGACCTAAACATAGTCCTAAAACCAAGAGAAAAGAGGGGAGGTAACAGCAACAGAGATCAAATGCCACCCTTGGTGGAAGACCTTTTACAACAGTGGGATCTCCTTTATTTCAACCCATTGAGAGGCATTTACACCTGGACCAACAACAGAACCGGGGATGATCACATTTCTGCCCGTCTGGACAGATTCTTGGCACAATACTAATGGAAAAAAATGATAATATAAAAAAAAATCCTCCCCAAACTTACCTCGGACCACAAGCCCATTCAACTACTTGTGGAAGCAGAAGAATACTTAGGCCCAATCCCCTTCTGGTTTAGTCCCCTCTGGATTGAAAGAGAAGGATTCTTCGAAACTGTTGGAGCAGCCTGGGCCAAATCAATCACTGGGTCCCCGAGCTATGTGTGGGAGCAAACACTAAAGGCCGTAAAGCAAGCCCTAAAAGAGTGGATAAGAAAACCCATCAAAACCCCAAATAGTCAGAGAATAGAAGCAGTTCAGTCAGTGGAGACCTTGCAACTGGAAATGGAAGGAAAAAATATCACTTCTAAGGTGCTTGACAAAGAGGTGCAAACCCAAAGCTCCTCCTACCGCTCCTTCCGCATGGAAGAAGAGTATTGGAGAATCAAATCTCGCAGCCTATGGCTCAAGGTAGGGGATCAGAACACCTCCTTCTTCCACCATCAATATAGAGCTCGCCTTTCCCACAATCACATCATGGAAATCACAACAGCTGAGGGACATATTTGAAAAGGGTTTGATCAAATCAAATCAGCAGCAAAGAGTCACTTCAAAAATATCTATGGCCCAGGAATAGATGGCAACGATGAGGACACAATAGACCTTCTTTGAAACATCCCCCACCTTGTCAGCTTAGAAGATAACTACGCCCTCATGAAACCCTTCTTAGAAGAAGAAATTATCAAAGTCATCTGGTCTATGGAACCCGACAAGGTCCCTGGCCCTAATGGATTCAAGATCCACTTCTACAAAATCTGTTGGGACATAATCAAAACTGACTTGCTGAAAATGATAAAAGGATTTATGAGCAAAGAAAAGTTGGGGGGAGGCATCAACTCAACCTTCCTGGCCTTAATCATGAAAGAACTCAATCTTGAAACCTTTGGAAAATTTAGACCCATCTCCCTATGTAACACCTCCTACAAAATCCTTGCAAATAGAATCAAACCTCTGCTAGGGAGACTAATCTCCAACTCCTAAGGGGGGTTTGTCAAAGGCAGGCACATCTTGGACAATGTAATTCAAGTGCAAGAATCCATTCACTCCAGCAAGCAGCGGAAAGAGAAAGGGATGTTGATCAAACTAGATATGGCTAATGCCTTTGGTAGGGTCAACCTCTCCTTCCTCCTCAAAGTCCTCCTCTCCTTTGGATTCTCCCTTGAGCTTGTAAACCTAATAAAATCTTGCATTGAAAAGCCTTGGATTGCACCGTTTGTTAATGGGCGCCCTGCATCATGTTTTCAAGCACAGAAAGGATTGAGGCAAGACTGCCCTCTCTCTCCATTCCTGTACATTCTGATGGTGGATACTCTTAATAGAAAGCTACCAGTGGAGATGAACGTTGGGGCTCTCCCTGGCATAATAATATTGAATGGCTTGGACCCCATAAACCACACCCTCTTTGCTGATGATTCTCTTCTACTCAGAGGTGCCTCAACAAGAATAGCAAAATCCTTCGACTCTGCCCTTAAAAGCTACTGCAGAGTCTTTGGAGCTCTAATTAATGACAGAAAAAGTGCAGTGTATGGATGGAATGTTGAGAAACATGAACTTACCCGTATTGCGCAGCATCTTGGCTTTGCTAGATTTGCCCAAAGGAAAAAAATTAAGTACCTGAGACTGCCTCTAACAATTGGTGTTAACAAAATATCTCTGTGGGTTGAAATTATCAGTGAAATAAAAACCAAAATATCCTCTTGGGGAGGACACTGGCTCACCAAAGGGGGGAAATTGATCCTCATCAAAACTGTGTTGTTTGCACTCACCATCTATCAAGCATCCTTCCTTTTGGCTCCAAAAAACATCATGGAACAGATCTCCAAGCTCTTGCGTGAATTACTTTGGCAGGGAGGAAAAGGAAACCACCGAAAATTCCATCTGGCAAATTGGGAGCTTGTGAAACGTCCAATTGATGATGGAGGCTTACAGATCTGTGATCCCTCCCTTGCTAATCTTGATTTGGGTTGCAAAATCCTGTGGAAAATTTATGCCGAACCAAAACATCCAGTCAGAAAAATACTCAGAATCAAGTATGCACATGGCATCCCTCTAAGGCTACTGCTGGCAGAAAATATAGTGACCGACACACAAGTATGCAACCTCTACTGCAAAAGTTTAAATTTTTTTAAAGAAAAATTATATCTTATCCATGGCAATGGTAAGAAAACCAAACTCTGGGAAGACTGTATAATGGGCCAAGCCCCCCTCAGCGACAATGATGAAATCAAAGACCTGCGTGAATGGTTGATCTAAGCTGGCATCTACAGAATTGTTGAAATCTCTGCCTGGGACAGTAACGAGAGTTGGAAATCATGGGATCTCCCCAGAGTGCTGGAGCAATTGCGTCAACATCAACTAATACTCAAAAATCTGCTGATCGATTTCGTGCGCATAAGGAATCTACAGATAGTTGGGGTTGGGGAAAATCCGACATTTATACCACAACATCAGGATACGACGCACTTCATTCACGAAAAGAAAGAAACCATCCTCCCAAGCTATGGAAGCAGGTTTGGGATCCATTTAGACTCCCCAAAGTGAACTTCTTCTTTTGGAATCTAATGCATAATAAGGTGCTGATAGGGGATCACCTGGCCAAAAGGAACATCGTTGGCCCTCACAGGTGCGTGCTATGCAGAAATGCCAATGAAAATTTGACCCATCTTTTCGTTGACTGCTCATTCACAAAAGAGGTATGGGGCTTCATCCTTAATGGTCTACAAGTATCTATTCCACAACACATCTCAGTGTCTGAGCTTTTTTCTTCCTGGAACCAGTGCTATCCTCACAGCATCCCCAGCAAATCACTTTGATATCGAGTCTGGCTCTCCATTCCCAAATATGTCTGTTGGAAAATTTGGCTTGCTCGAAACGAGCAGATATTCAATGATACTCCCCGTCCTCTAGCAAAGGTTGCAGCTAAAGCCAAATCTCTCCTCCTTGAATCAATGTTACAACAACCTCACAAAACATATACTTTACTCCTCCCCAAAGAAAAGAACTGGATGGGAGCCCTTGCCCCTCCAGTCAGAAAGCAACCTTTGGTCTCTCCCTTCACCAACCCTGGATGGCGAATAAGAGAATCAGATGACATTTTTCAGGTGTGGTGGAGGAAGCAAAGCAAAAAAACGATTTTTTTTTATGGTGCATCCAAGGGAAACCCCGGGGCAGCAGGCGCAGGTGGCATTCTCTATTCCCCAAATGGAACAAGAAGAGATAGTTTCTATTGGGGACTTGGGCATCGAACAAACAACCAGGCATATATTTTAGGTGTTCTAAAAGCCTATCACATTGTACACGATAGAGGCATCAAATAATTCCAAGCCTTTGGAGACTCAGAAATCCTTATCAAAAAGCTCAACACGGAGGATCAGTTTAACAACGCAGTCCTCAACAAGGCATTACGAAGATTAAAGATTATGCTGCTCGACTTCACCTCCTATCAATTCTTCCACATCCTCAGAATCTCAAACAACGAAGCAGATTCCATGGCAAACAAAGGATGCCTTCTCTCGACAGGAGAACTCAGCATAAATGAGGAAATACCTCTCCAAACTTGCATACCCTGAAATGAGATATAAATTGTAACAGGAAGTTGGCTAGCTACTATGTAACGTTGGTTGATTCGGCCTCGACCCAACCAAACCTTTCCAATAAATAAAATATACCTGGGAGTTGTTGTTGCAAATAGAAATTTGAAGTACATGAGTATGACTATTTAAAGCAAAGTTGTCTATTTCCCTTAATTATGCAAATATTCAAAATTTAGAAGAATGAGAGAAGAAAGCTTTTGCGACAATTCCATCATGGATTGATTACAAGTTTTAGAGCAGCAGAAGGTAAATCTACACACTAGAGACTCATTGATGATCATGTACACATTAACAAATAAGAAAACAACAATATAAAGTCTTCACGATGTTAATCAATCATAAATAAAATTCAAGAGAAGATATGATATCCATTGAACTAAATATTTTAAATTGGGGAAAACTGAACCTAAAACTTTGTATTGATGAAAAGTGGGGAAGAAATTTACACAAAAGAACAATATCACCCAAGGGGGACCATGAAGATTACCTTCAAGCTCTCTTCAAGTGAGCCTTGTCCTCTTTGAGATTTTTTCTCTCTAAATTGTAGTAATATACTACAAGGAAAATACCCTCTAGCGGAGGTTATAAAGGAGGTTTTTATTGTTATTAAATTAGCCAAAATTGTCAAAAAAAACATTTTCTACAACATCCGTTTATGGTTACGGAGGTTTTGGCGGAGCTTTTAACAAAAATTCAACACAACTAAAAAAACTGGGCGGCCGGAGGTTATTACGGATGTTTTTTTCATCAGTGCGCTAATAAGGTTTCAATGCACCGGTGCGTGTCATCTAGTCAGTGGCCCCAAGGTAGTCGAATGTGCATGCACTAGGTCATCCAGGTATAAAACCGCACCGGGCGCAGTGTTGGTGATACAACGCATGAGGCCGTTCTAATTGGTCTTGGGATTTGTGCGGTGCCCATAGGTCGTCTCAATGCACCGATACGTAGACTTATAGAAACGCACTGGTGTGCCGTATCAAACAAACACACCGATATTTATAATTGGTATTGGTATTTGTGCGGTGCCCATACGTCATAAAAATGCACCGGTCCGTAGTCTCACATAAAAGCACTGGTGCACAGTATCGCACAAATGCACCGAGATTTTTAATTGGTTTTGGTATTTGTGCGGTGCCCATAGGTCATAGAAACGCACCGGTGCGCTGCAGCATACAAACACATCGATGTACAGTAACTGACACGCACCAGTGTTCATTTTGTATTTTTTAGAAACATCAACCTATGACAGTGCAATTATTGTGATTTTTCTAAATTCATTATTTATCAAAAGTCGACACATCTTATAACAATATTCATATTAATTGAATTTTTATTAATGCATTTGAATGTGATGTTTGGATTAATTTGTTATATCATATCATAATTATTGTGATTTTTTAAAAATCATTATTCATCAAAAGTCGACACATATATATCTTATAACAATATTGATATGAATTAAATTTTTATTAGTGCATTTGAGAACGACAATGGAGAACACATTAGAATATATATATATATATATATATATATATATATATATAAGACAGACTTTGTCATACAAAATGGGACAGTTATTGATATCCCTTTGTCTTTCAATTGGGACACTATGTCCATTACATTAAACAAAATGTCTGATTCATAGACAAATATTTCAAAAAATACAATGCCTTGCTTTGATATCCAAACATAGTGATCGTCATTCTTCACTTGAACTGCTGTCATTGCTAGAGCTACTTCCATGACGGGTTATTTTCAGGAATGTTTTGTTCACGGTGTTGATTGTTTTCTTCTTCTTCACCTTCCATTTACAAACATAAAAATAAATTGTAATGAGTGTATATACATCGGTGAGAATAATAAAAATTGCAATATTAAATAATATATTACATCAATGTAAATCGAAAAGAAATGACGTACCATAGCAACAATTGACTCATAAACTATACACATTCTTTCAAAACCATGTACCATGCCATCTTTCAAAACTTCATCTGTTGGCGTAGTTCCATACTTTGTTTCCTGCTAGTTTCATACCCCATAACAAATCATATATTTAATATAAACGATTTTTTTGTTCTATTAATTACAGACGGAGCTAAGTAAAACAAGATTGATAGATGCTTACAAATTCCACAATTAATTCCTTATTTTTTGTTGTTGTATATTTTTTCTATTAAAAGTTTGACATGTCTCATTGACCAATTCTCTAGAAACTCTTCCTGTAGTTTAGATAAAATTTGGTTCTTGGAATCATTGGATTGATTTTTGTATTGTAAGTGGAAATTAAGGACGTCTATACATTCGTTCCACTAGATCCCTCGAACTTTTGTAAATTCTTTTCTCCCTTTCGCTAACCTCCAACACCACTCCAGATGAGCTAAGGAGCAATTCATTTTCATTTGCATGTTCTATTTTTTTTCTTTTCTTAGAACAACATTCATTTTCTGAGTTGTTGGTCCCAATAGAACATTAAACAGATGTGAATTAATAGACTGTTTGACACATGTTATCTAATAATTTTAAGTATATTATTATTAATGAAAATTGAAAAAAGAAACTCATATTGGATCGATAGTATTTTTTAATTCACATGATTAATCCTTTTGCAATTTTTTCGTCAAGCTCTTACGCTCTTCTGGTCCTAGATTAGAAATAATCTTATCAAGCTTCGTCATTTTGTGGCTCTGCATGATACATAGTAAACAATACTTATTAGTTAAAGTTACATATAGTTCAAAAATAATATTTTTTGTAAAGAATTTACAAAGAACTTGCGTTTTTTGCTTTTCTTGATGTGCTATCAGTATTTTTGTTACTTGATCTCTTGTCAGTCATTTCTTTATCAATCTGAAACCTGTACCATATCATTCATTAATATATTTATAAATAAATTATCAACTTTTCAGGTAAAAAAGAAATCTCAAGAAACCGGTGTGCCTTTCATGATGTACGCACTAATGTCGGTGCGTGGGGGTATTATAAATGCACCGCAGAAACAGTATAATAGACCGTACGGTGCTCTATTTCAACAAGGAGCACCAGTGCATTACATGTTAACCACCACACCAATTAACACAGAGAAAATAATAAAAAACGTCAAGAGTTAGTTTTTGTAGCATAAAGACCTTGCGCAAATAAGGGACCACCATACGGTGCTCTCTGTAAATTAGGAGACCCAGTGCGGTGCATTATATGTTACATGATGCACCAATTAACACAATAACACATTTTTTTGCGAAACAGCACGTTCGTTATGCGCCTTAATGAAATAGCTCGTTATTGGTACGCCCCTCGTAGCCTAGCACATCAGTGCTGTATTTTAGATATGGCGCACTGATTAAAAAAAATGTTTTTAAATTTATTATTACACAGTACTTGCGCAGTGCGTTAGAATAATACAGAGCACTGGTGCGCTAGGTTACTCGGGGCACACCAATTAAAAAAAACCTTTTTTTTTTCAAAAATTCACACAAGGGCCGACATTGATTGGGATCCGACTATGCACGTCGTTTCATAGGTTGGATTTCAATATAAAATGAAAAATCCTAATTATGAAATCACATAAATAGGGAGAAGAAATGGAAAAAACAAAAATAATGAAGGGTTTAGGGGAAAAATGAATTTTATTTTATTTATTTATTTTATTTATTTATTTCTAAAAATAAAATACAAAATTGCAGAAAAAGTTAAAAAAATAATCAAATTTAATCATGAGATCGTTTGAAATTCTATGCTTCAGGGTTTGAATCACCAAAGGTTTGGAATTCTGATTGTATGAATACTTTTGTTCGAACCTATTTCGCTGCTCCACAGTGTTCTCGTGCTCTCTTGCTCCAGGTATGTCTCTTTCAAATCTCTTGCATAAATTTTTTGCAAAAATAGTGAAATAATGAAAAGTGTTTAGTATTTAAAGAATTATTTATGAAATTAGATTTTCGAAAATATTTTGCCGCCCATTTTTCAATTTACCCTTTTTTTTCACTTAAATAAAATAGAGTTGCGCTTTTTTTATTTGCGGTTTTTCATTTCCGGTGCGTCATTTAATAGAACCGCACTGGTGCGTCCATTCATAACACGACACTGACGCGTAGTAACTAAAATGCACCGATGCGATTATCTGTACATTAGCAGCGATTTGCGGTTAATGCTCCGAAATTACTTTTAGGTGTGGACACCAAAATTTAGTGAACTCCAACCATAGAAATTGAGAATTAGAATTTTGTTTATTCTTGATGGTAATATGCAATTAGAATTAGAATTTTGTTTATTCTTGAGAATTAGAATTAGAATTGGATAAATTATTGATGGAAATAACTATTCTTCCAATGCATTTTGTTTATTGCAAGAGGTGCCCACTGATTATGTGGAGAGAATGCAATGTGGGGCGTGTGAAGATGCAATACTACAGGGCCCAAGTGGGCAATTGTGGCATGTGAACCTTTACTATGCTAAGACATGGGCAATTTTCACAAATGGTTGGGAAAGTTTTGTTTCTGAGCAGTTTATTAAAGTTGGAGATATTTTAGTTGTTAGACATGTTGGAAATGTACGTTTTTCTGTGAAAATATTTGGGCCATTTCTTTTTAAAACTACACCTCTTCTTCTTTTAGAAAAAGAAACTTGAACCTTTCCACAACCTGCAACAAGAAAAGGTGCCAACATGAGCCTCTGACATGCATATCTATTTCTTTTGTTGAGGTCTCGAAGGAATTAGTTATGGCCAGTCTACCTCGCTGAGGAATCTGCTTGAATTTTATTTGGTTCTATCGAAGGGTGCAGTTACTAACAGATATAGGATTGTAAGCTCCCTCCAACCCTCACTAAATTGCAGAATATGGAATAGTGCTCAAGTATATGACAACAATCTTCAATCATATTCTCAAAATATATGGGTTCTTTATTAAATGCATAGCTACAAGATTCGGTCATATTGCTGCTAGGAAAAATTCAACTGAAATACCAATACAGAAGGGTCGGTACTGTCTACTATCCCATGAACCCATAAACCCCACAAAAAATCTCAAAAACCTTTTCATAAAATGCAAAATAGACCAAAAATGCTTTTTTTTTTTTTGGTCTATTGTATTCTTAACACTTGAATTCTTCTAAAATATGTTCATGGAATTAGCATCCATAAGAGGCAACGAAATGGTAATATAATCGAATTCTTCTAAAATCTCTTCAGTGGAATTAGTACATGTGAAATGGTACATGTGTTATTAATTCATCAATATTTATACTTTTTAAAATAGGTTTTTATAAAGAAGAGGACTTAATTACCTTATACCTTATAAGACTCTTTTTTTCGAAACATTATAATATGTATTTTGAATTAATGTTAAAATCAATATTTCACTTGATAATTTGCAATTATGTTGATGTCAATAAAAATGGCGTACTGTATAAAGTTCTTTTCTTTTGTATGTAAGATAATAATAAAATAATGATAATTCTAAAGTACATGAATTTATTTGCATTATTTTCTAAACTTTATTATGTTACAAAAATTCATATGATTTTAGATTTATTATTTTACAATTATTTACAATTTTAAAAATTTTAACAAAATCATTTCACTTTAATACAATTAAGAATTTCACATTAACACGATTAAAATTTTACAAATATTTTACATACAATTAGAATTAGAATTACAATTACAATTACAATTACAATTTTACAATTACAATTAAAATTACAATTACAATTTTATAATTTTACATACACCATACCATAATTTGATAATTTCTCACACACAATTATACCATAATTTCTTAACTTTACATACAATTACAAATATAATTTCAATTAAAATTTTACAATTACAATCATTTCTGCGTAATAGAATTACAATTACACTATAAATATTTTTATATATACCCATACCTAAAATTATACCTTTAATAATTACACAACAAATTAAATATTACAATATTTTTACATAAATTGCGTTTAAAATTGTTATAAACATAAATACAAATACAATTTTACAATTTTATATACAATTAAAATTAAAATTTCAATTACAATCACGACATAATATTTAATAAATATCATGATCATTTAATATTAAACTAATTAATAAACATCACGATCATTATGACCATCATAAAAACATCATATTCGACTAAAAAACACATTTAATTTCACTAATATTATCGTTATCATGATCATCTAACAAAACACAATTAGCATTGTATAACATCATCACAACACCAACATAAAATATACATCTCATGTCAAATAATTGTTATCACATGCACAACTATCTGCAAGCTGCACATTAAATGAACATATCTAATATGACCTAACAATATACACATCATGATGATCACCAACATGTAAATTAAGTACAACTGCAACATGAACATAAAATATATGGACTATATATATATATATATATATATATATATATATATATATATATATATATATATATATATATATATATATATATATAAAATTGAATAATGTAAAAAATATACAACTATAATATAAATGTCATGGATCAGCTAGTGGTACAACATCAATAACAGTACTAGTCGAGGCCTGCTCAGTCAATGGTGCAGCCTGATTTCCATGATGACTGCTACTAGATGCCAGTGGAGGCCGCTCATCTAGCACGACGTGAGGTGAACGATCACGAGATGATGATCTCGCGGACTGTCGGTCACGTGCTGCGTCTCGACCATGCCTATAACATGCAACGGTCCTCCTCAGGTGCGTAACTAAGGTCGTAGCTCCTACGACATGCCACATCAGGCTGTACATGTCGCGCGACATGCCTCTCCACATATGTAACAACCTACCATCGGCTTGTATGTCTCTCATATTAGCGGGCCTGATGCCCGCCTCAACAATCACTGCAGTGAGTTGGTCACCCAACTCCATCCTGTATCTGGTATCAAGTCGACCGCGCCTAGAAAAAGGCGGTACCGGTGGACCAGCAGGAGCAGGTCTCTTTGCACTGGCCTCCTGATGATCCTCGACATCTGGCATGCCCTGATCGTCATCAGGATCCACACCTGGATCATGTGGTGGTGCCGACATGTCCTTGCCATCAAAAGACCCAATGTCTGCAAAATATAAACAAGTCGACAACAATAATTAGACAATTTAATCACACAATTTAATAAAAACAAGTTAAAGAACATGTTAGAATAAATTTAAATAAAACAGTAATATTACCTCTATCATTCGGCGACTCATCCTCTGTGAAGAGGATGTTGGCACACCCTCGCTAATCCAATCCAAGATAAGGACAAGGGACCATAATGAAAAGATGCAACTCGTCAACACTGGCTAGCAACTTCAGTGCATCATGTGATATCCTTGCTGGAAAGATAGTCTCGCCCCTCTTGGGAATCATCTGCTCCCACATGTGCATCTGTGCCTCGAACATCAGCCTATGAGGCTGCCGAAAAAAAGTAGGCCTCATCTCTCGAAACCTCTCAAAAAATAAACAAAAAAACTCTAAAGCAAAAGGGAAGTTGACCCTCCCTTGTGCATGAGCACGACATCTATCTAAGGTTGTACAGAACTGCCATAAAAAAATGGCAGACCATCTGACAAGTCGTGGCTCATGTACTAAAGAATCAACATAATATAGAAGCAAGCAACTAATGCGTTGTCTGTCACTGGTGTTGTTTGAAATGGTCGAAATCAGAAGTGAGAGGCACCTCATCTCCTCACTACCAAATGCACCAATACGTAACTGACCTCTAGAGACCTGAAAATCTGAAGGAGACAATATATCTGCGCTAATGTATCTCTAGGAGTACACCGACTGACTCCATGCTGCATAGCAAACTGGAACCTCTAGGAACAAGGGAAAATCCACCCCTCTCCTTGATAGCCCTGTAATGAAATATATGTCCTCCTTAGCGGGTGTGTACCACTGGTTAGGACCAACTTGGAAAGCCTGTCGGTGGGAATTCCACCTGCGGATAAGATGTCTCAAAAACACACCATGGCCCTTTAGGGAAGTAGCCTCCTCATAGAAATTGAGGAGGCCTACCTGCCTCAGGAGCCCCTAGGTAGCTGTTGTAATAGGGCGAGGGTACGCATCTCTCTCCCTCTCTCGTGCCTCCCACAAGCGAACCATGTCATACTGCTCCACCTGTTGTTGTTGTTCCCCCTCTTCTCTTTGAATGATTGAGATATTAAATAATTTTTTTAAATAAATGAGACATGTATTTAGGGATATACATATATAATTTTTTTTGGAAAAAAAAAAGGGAAGTCGGTGCGCCACAAAAAACAGTCTTGCACCGATTCCGGTGCATCTTTTTTTTGTCGCACACCGATGGCGATGCCCCAGATGATATTCAACGCACCGTAGGCAGCGCAAGTGAAAAATTTCAGAGCACCGTTGACTATGTACGGTGTTAGGAGTGCGGTGCGTTGACTAAAATCTACGCCCCGACGCGTATAGTTGGGTTAGCGCACTGACCTCTTGACTTCATTACATAGTCAACGGTGCGGTCTTTTACCAAGCCGCACCGTTGACCCTGTGGAAATGTCGAATGCGATGCATTGACAAAAATACCCGCCCCGGGGCGGATATTTCCGTCAACGCACCATGTTGCCGCTATTCCATATGGTCAACGGTGCGGCCGGGTAAACGACTGCACCGCACCTTTTTTTTTTTTTTTTTTTTTTTAATAACGCGGTGTGCCTTTCGGTACCGCGCTGGAAACGACACGGATACCGTTAGCACCGGTTGTGGTGCGGCCTGTAAATTTTATAGGAATCGCCGCTCACCTATGTAAGCTGAACGGTTCGAGCTCACCGCACGACATTTTTTTTTTTCCTTTTAAATGGTTAATTTTAAGGTTATTTGAAATTATAATCCGCTAAAAAGCTTAAATATGGAAAAATAAGAAAAATACCTATACATTTGGCTATTGAGGAGGCATATTGGCTGTAGAATTTGCAAAAGAAAAATTTCCCACCGTTTTGCAAAATGCAAGCTGGAGATTAGTGGGCAATGCACAACAGTAGTGCGTGCAATGGGTGCAATGGGAGCACCGATGTCACGGCGGCTCAGACAAGGATAAATTGCACAGGTGCTTGAGAGCTCTGGAGCACTGGGAAAGGTGAAAAATGCAGTTTTTTTAGCCGTAATTTATTTATTTATTATTATTTATTTTTTAACCCTGTTCTAGTGTGTTGGGTTTATAGGCGCACTGGTGCAGTTTCTTAAGACCGCACTGGGCGGTTTCTGATTTGGCGCGGTGTTTTATGATGCACCGTGCGGAAGAGTTGTAAAGAACCTATGCTCTACAGTAATAAGACACACCGGGCGAGTGTGTACGGAGCACATGATGTCCGGTGTGCCAATGTTTTGTGCGCACTGGTGCTTTCTCTTGTCGAGCGCACCGCTGCGGTTTAAAATTATAAGCGCACCGAACGAAAAACATCTGCAAAAACCTCCGCCCGCCAACCTCCTCTAGTAACCTCCGCTAGAAATAGATGTTTGGGGTATTTTTATAAGGGGTTCCTCAAAAACATCCGCTAGAGGGTCTTTTCCTTGTAGTGATAGCTAGAAGAAGTTATCATCTTAATGAGGGAAGAGAAGATTGATGCAAATACCAATGAGATGCCATGAAATTGATGTCACAAGTGACTAAATCTCGAAATACACTTGTGTTGCATAACCTTATATTCGTTGAACCATGTAATTGTAGTTTTCTCTAGTAAATATCATGCATGGAAGTGAAGGTTTGTCCTAAGTTAGGCCATGCCATTACCTTGTTAACTTTATTACTTAATCTCAACTAGAGAAACACATGACCTTTTGAGATTTTTCTATTTTAAATGTTCATGGAAACAACTAGATCACTTTATTTAATGCTTGTGAAGACCCATTATGATGTCCTTGAATTTGATAAAGTTTCCATAATAAATTGCACAAAACATTAAAAAAACAACATATTTGTCACAACGTATCAAAGCATGAAAATCATCATAACATATTAAAACATGAAAATTTTATTTATGGTTATTTAAAAATTTAAATCACAATAAGAAGAATACCTAGTTATAGTGTCTTGGTTGTGATGCTCCTATTAGGATCTCCTAACTGAATATGTGACCCTGCCAACTGGGAAAGTCTATATGAATTCCTAGCCCAAGGAACCTCCACGAGTTCCCTAACCCTCTGAGACCAAGTGCAAACCATAGTTATAGTTTGTCTGAGATCTCAGTGGAAACACTTCTATGGTGTCCAAGATTAAAATCCACTTCTTGGACTGCCATTCTCCACACTCCCAAGTGTCTCCCTTGAAAACCAAATCAACCCCTAACTTCTCCCTTCAGTTTCCCAAAATTTTCCTCCTGAAAAAAAAATTCCCCCCCCCCCCCCTCCAAAGAATTCCCCCATGAATAAAACCATCTCCCTTCCCTTATCTCCCCCCCATAACCTTCCATCTAGCTCATTTAAATACACTTCCCATATATTTCCATTATGACGACCTCCATAAATGCCTTGAGCCACTCCCCTATCCTCCTACCCTCGAATTAACTCAAGGGCATTATACCTTGTTGTTGATTTTTTAGTAGCTTGGGAGGTACTCCAATACCTAGTGTTCAGGGTTTGGAGGGAAAATCACCACAAGAGTCACTTGACAGCTTGGAACCCAAGGTTTGGGTTTTTCACCCATCGTGATTTGGGCCAAAACCATGGACACATTTCGACATGTGATGGATGAGGATGATAGCTCTCGTCGATACGAATTTGACACAACGAAAATAATTTGATTTCGATTTGTATAAATTGAGTTATGAAATTTTGAATTATATGGTTAGGTTTAACATATGTATGGTCAAGTTGGCTTGATGATAATAAGCCATATGACAGTTGTTCAAGCCTAATAATGACGTTTTAAGGAGCCCTTGTATGTGTTTAAATACAAGGTGAGTGTGAGATCATTTCACACATTTAAAAGGAGCAACACAAGGCAAAAAATGAGAGATAAAGGAGCTCGTTGAAGAGGAGATTAGCTTTGTTTTGGTTGCAGGAAAAGAAGGCAAAACAATGAAGGACAAGAGGGCCTGTTAGAGAATATTTCAGACTTTTTGGGGACCGAACTTGCTGTGCAGGAGGGTTGAGGCAGAGGAGTCGAGTTTTGGGTCTGTGTTAAGGGTATTTGTGGGTGGAAAACCCTTGGAAGAGGCAGTTGCAGCCCTAGAAGGTTGTTGTGGGTAGGTTGCATGCCTTCCCAACCTATTCCAGTGTAACCTAAGGGTGATTAGGGGTTTGGGTTATACCTATAACAACAATGTAGGACTAGAGGACCCTTCCAAGGGAAAGCCACACCAAATCAAGGGATGGTGTGGGTATTTTTTTAAGGTTGTTGTAGCATGCTAGCTGCGTTAACCAGGTACAGTCAGGGACAACAGTGATATATCAGACTTGGAGCAGAATGTTTCGTGTGTTGGGTCATATTATTGACTAGTTTTGGATCGTTTTATGAGCAACCTATAAGTTTCAGTTGTTGAGGTGGACTTGGGCAGGTGGAGACCTCAACTAGGAGCAGAAATTATGTGATGTGTTGGGTGCCATTGGACTAGTGGAGGGAAGCGTGTTGGCTACCCAAAGTATCTTGTCACTAGCATTCTTAAAGGAGGTGTGATAGCTGAAGTTCGGGTGAAGTTGTTGAGCCTATGTGTAGCTCTTTGATGGACGAAAGAGAGGCAGATTGGAGCTCAGGTATTGGCCAGCCTAGAGAGAAGATTGGATCAACCCTTGTTCATTGCAACAGAAGCAAATTGTATCAGTGTTAGGTGGAAACCCTCCTAGAGACTCTATGTGTTATCCTTTGATGGACTAAGGGGCAGCTAGAGAGCATATCAGGAGCGAAGGATTGGCAGGAAAAGATACTACATAGAGTCTGCAACATGATTGTTGGTGTATCTTGTATTCCATAAACTGTTGTATTATTCAGATTGGTTTAATATAACGAAGATTGGGTTATACATTATTGTACAATATTTTGTTAAATATTGTGTATACTTGGGCATATGTGATTTACTACTTTCTATTTTCTATTGTGCAAAGTAGTTCTTGTTGAGATTCTTGGTTTGGTAGCATCACAGATTCTATCCTAGACCCAAGATTGTGGAAAATCAACTGGTATCAGAGCGTGTATGGGCTACTTTGGAAGATAGTGAACCAGAGTTGTGCACAATGAAGTACAACTTAAGAGGGAGTTGGTCACATTATAGGTGAAAATTTCGAAGTTGCAAGCTGGTCTCTAATATGAGGACAAGTTGGAGGGGTTGTCCAACTATATTCCATTGAAGGAAAGGATCAAGTTGGTATTGCAGGTCAATAGGATCTGGGAGTTTTCCGAGAAATCCATCAAGAAGACAACTAACCCAAAGGAGCTAGAAGTGTATGAGGATTTGGATACGAGGGCGAGATTGATCATCCTATATGGTGTGAAGGATCCCCTAATACCTCATTTTTCAGGAAGAACACTGCACATGAGATGTGGATGTCTCTTCAGAATTTGTTCCAGAATAAGAACGAGAACCGAGTATTGGTATTAGAGGATAAGTTTAAGTCCAACAAGTTGATAAAGGGTGAAGGAGTGACTTCATATCTAATGAGATTGCCTCAAGTCAGAGATGATCTTGTTGTCGTCGGTATGACTATTTTAGATTCAGATATGGTGAGGATTTCCTTGAAAAGGTTTACTCTAGAATGGAAGCCCTTCATCAAAGGAATTGTTGCCAGGGACAAGTTTCCAGACTGGTATAGGCCCTGGGGCAACTTCATTAAGGAAGAATTGTGAGACAAGGATCTTCATCCAATGAATAGGGCAGGTGAGGATATGAAACTTGCAGCAGGAATGAAGGGCAAGTAGAAGAAGGACTTGAGTAAATTTAAGTGTTTCAACTGTGGTGATATGGGTCATTTTTCGTCAATATGTCCGATGAATAATAAGGGATATGATGAGAAGAGGAAAGGGAAACAAGTCATCGATGTTGCCACTTTTGCTAAGATAGATGCTCACTAGAAGATTGGAGGAGGAGGACTTTACTATGATCTATCATTTCTCGTAGGGAACTGTTGATGAGGATGGATGGTAAATGGACAATGGTGCGACGAAACATACGGCAGGGTCACAGGAGGTTTTTGAGACTATAGTTGAATGGGACTCAAAGTTGCACATGGCGTTTGGCGACAAGAGTTAGAAGGGGATACGAGGATCGAGAATTGTGCCATTCGGGATGGAGACAGGATGAGTTGATGCAAGTCCAGGATGTATTGTTTGTACCAAGACTCAGATATAGCATGATTTTTGTCTCGATGATAGAGAAGAAGGGGTTTGAGGTCTTGTTCTAGGATAGGAAGGCAAGGCTCCGACCTAGAGTCTCTATCTCCGCAAGGATTGTGTTGGGAGTTAGAGAACATGGTCTCTACAGGTTGACGGGCAAGCCTGTGGATAATGGGAAGAAGAAGCAGGTGTAGGTTCCAAAGAAGTACGTGTAGGTGTAGGCTTCAGAGGGGCATGTACAAGTTCCATAAAAGAAGGTCCAGGTTCTAGAGGCTCCTAGGGAATCAAGTTCTAGTGGGAGATTACAGATTCAGAGGGAGACTTTGCAGCCCAAGAAGAGCATGTGGTCAGTGGGGAGCAAGGGTGCTTCCACATCTTCCAAGGAGGAATCATGGAGGGATTGGAAAGTGATACAAGAGAAAGAGAAGAAGCAGTATGCTTCCACTGATAGTGAAACTTCTGAGAGAGGCATAGTTCATGCTACATGGATTGTTGCAGTGGTGAGTGCCAAGAGTTGGGTGAGTGTTATGAGTAGTGATGATGATGATGAGTTACTTCCTAGTATTGGAAGTACCTCCCTTGATAAGAGGGAGTGTTTATTTTTTATTATCTTGGGAGGTACTCCAAGCCCTAGGGTTCGGGGTTTAGAGGGAAAAGTGCCACAAGAGTCACTTATGGGCTTGGAACCGAATGTTGGGTTTTTTCACCCATCCTTATTTATTCCAAAACCATGGACACATTTCAACATGTGATGGATGAGGATGATATCTCTCTTCAAGATGAATCCGATGGAATTAAAATCATCTGATTCTGAGTTGTAGAAATGGAGTTATGAAATTTTGAAGTATATGGTTGGATTTTGCACATGTATGGTCAAGTAGCCTTGATGATAATAAGCCATATGACAACTGTACAATACTAATAATGATGTTTTAAGGAGCCCTTGTATGTGGTATAAATACAAGGTGAGTGTGACATCATTTCACACATCGAAAAGGAGCAACACAAGGAAAAAAAGGAGAGATAAAGGAGCTTGTTGAAGAGGATATTAGCTCTGTTTTGGTTGCAGGAAAAGAAGGAAGACTAGCGAAGGACAAGAGGGCTTGTTAGGGAATCTTTCAGATTGTTTTGGGACCGGACATGTTGTGCAGGAGGGCCAAGGAAGAGGAGCTGAGTTTTGGATTTGTGTTAAAGGTATTTGTGGGTGGACAACCCTTGGAAGAGGCAATCGCAACCCTAGAAGGTTGTTGTGGGTAGGCCCCAGACCTTACCAACCTATTACATGGTAACGTAAGGTTGATTAGGGGCTAGATTATACCCAAAACAACACCGTAGGAGGAGAGGACCCTTCCAAGGGAAGGCACATTAAATCAAGGGACTATGTGGGTATTTTTTAGGGTTGTTACAACATGTTAGGTGCCCTAACTAGGTATAGTCAGGGACAACAGAGATATATCAAACTTGGAGAAAAATTTGTCTTGTGTTGGGTCATAGTATTGACCAATTTTGGATTATTTTATGAGTAGCCTATAAGTGCCATGTGTTGAGGAGGACTTGGGTAGTTGGATACCTCAACTAGGAGCAGAACTTATAGTGAAGTGTTGGGTGCCATTAGACTAGTGGAGGACAGCGTGTTGGCTATCAAAAGTAGACCATGACTAGAAATCCTAAAGGATGTGTGATAGATGAAGTTTTAGTGAAGTTTTTGAGCCTATGTGTAGCTCTTTGATGGAAAAAAGAGGCTACTAGAAGGCATATAGGAGCTCAGGTATTGGCCAGCCTAAAGAGCAAATTTGATCATACCGTTTTCATTACAGCAGAAGAAACTTGTAGCAGTGTTAGGTGGTAGCCATCCTGGAGACTCTATGTGTTGTCCTTTGATGGACTAAGGGGTAACTAGATAGTAGATCGGGAGCAAAGGACCGACAGGAAAAGATACGACATAGAGTCTGCAACATGATTGTCATTGTATCTTGTATTCCAAAAAATATTGTATTATTTAGATTGACTTAATATAATGAAGATTGGGTTGTACATTACTGTACAATATTTTGTTAAAAAGTGTGTATACTTGTGCATATGTGATTTACTACTTTATATTTTCCATTGTGCAAAGTAGTTCTTGTTGAGATTCTTGGTTTGGTAGCATCAAAGATTCCAAGATTCTATCTTAGACCCAAGATCATGGAAAATCAACACTTGTCAGGTCATAAGGATAATAAAAAATTATAGTAATAATTCTAAAATAATAGTAGTAATATAATAACAATATTTACTTTTATGAGTTAATCAAATCAAAATGATTCATGAGAATCCTTATTCATTAAATATTAAATTAATAATTATTATTATAAATCATTAATTAATTATTAATTAAGATTAAGGGTTAATCAATCAATTAACCACTAATCAAGCTTAATCAGTATTCAAGCTTAATATTATTCCCAGGATACTAATGTATATGTGGGAGGTGTGGGTATGTAGCTAGCATACACATACCTAATATGTATACAAATAATACTTATAAGAGTTAGTGATAGAAGTAAATAACGTAGCATGTATGTTAATAACCATACATAATATAATAGGATCGGGGAGAGGTTACTACATACACCCCTCATTTATAAAACTTTGCCCAATGTTAGAGTCAAGAGAATACAAGTAATCATAAAGTGGTATGACAATAAGGTATACAAAACAAGGAGAAAAATGCAGTAACCAAATTTAAGTGGATCAAATAAGGATATCACTTCCCATCTAGAACCCCTAACTAAAATATGATTTCTCCTATCCTCCCTAACCTACTTTCACTCCCATCCTATCCATCCTCTTCTGCAATATACTATGACATCTGCTATACTAATCTAATCATTGATAGAACCAAAATGGCATAAGTGTCAACTGTATCGATGTAACTTCCCTAGCAAGAGAAATATCCTATGATTACAATAATAGAATAGAATAGTTGGAAGAAGGAAACAGATGAATGATGTGACTCTGTTTTGGTGGAAGCTGTTGATGACTGGGCCCTTGAAAATCTGTTGTGCTGGCATGATGTTAATATCAAATTTTACTCAAAGAATATATTGGAATTGTTGTGATTGGAGAAATAGCCACCTGTGTTGTTTTTTTCTCTTTTAACAACTCTTTAATCCATTCCTCCATTTTGCTTATTTGTATTTTTTTCTCAATGATCAGTTTAAGCATTTCCTCCTTGTTATATTCATTTACTATAATTTCTTTTATCTGTGGATCTTTAATTAAAGGAAATTTCAGCTATCTGCGCAGAGCAGAGATGTCTGCATTTTTCTTCTTAATGATTTCTTCAACTGCTTTGCAGTCCTTTGGTTCATATCCAACCTTGACTACAAGATCCTCCAAAGAGTTAAGTCGGTTATCTTTGGCCAATGAAGACATATTTTCAATCTTGAGCTGGGATTGAACGTTTGACAATGCAATTTTGAGTTTGGAGAGTGACATAGCTGTAGTTGTCATAGTTGAAAAGAGAATTTCACCAGATTGCCCGTGCATGTCCATCTGATCAATGGGATGGATCTGACTTGTATCGAATGAAAACACAGTCTTTTTATATTCTGAATGAGACTTAGGAAAAATAATTGTTTCCTACAAAAATGCCATTTTAATCCTTCATTTCTCACTGACAAAGGCAGTAAGAAGGTTGTGCTGATAAGTTGAAGTTTGTTTCCAAAAATGGCTGTACACATTAGAATTTAAAGCCTCGTTCTTATGTTTGATGTCGAGGAACATAGAGAAGATGTTTTGTTCATCAAAAGAACTGGCTTCTGAGTGTTGGATGATTTCCAGAGGTTCTTTAGCAGGTGATGATGATGGAGGAATTACTGAGACATTTGCTGATGTAGAGATTTGAGTATCTCCAAGATCAATTACCTCTGGTTGTCCTCCTTCTGTAAGTATAGTTGGGCCAATATTCAGATTCTTTTGTTACAAAAATGAATTCCTTCATGATCTCTTTAGTAGGTGGAGGCTCTTCTCTCACCCTTTTCTGTTGCTTGCTCTGAGAGACTGGCGTATGCACATTAGAAGTTGACAAAACCTGTTCATTTTCCTCTTGAAGTGTTCCCTCGGCCCATTGGTCTTGATTCATAAATTTTTCTATTTCTGGTCTAGAGGTATGATTATATGAAGTTGTTTTTAGTTCAAATCTCAGAGCAGAAATGATACCATGTGTGTCATAATCTTAGGTGAAACTTGGTTGGAAACCCATTTTTTAAAATAGTGTATAAGCTTCAACACCAGTTGATCTGGTATTGAAAATGAAAGATCCAATACTTTCTTTGAGTTTGAATTATGCTTTCCTTTTCCTTGAAAAAAAGTGAAGGTCATCCATATTTATCATCTATCGAATGTACTCTAGAGAAAATATTCTCATAGGAACATATTTGGAGAGCTTGTATGGTGGGAGTTCACCTCCATATACTCTAATTTTAAATACCTATCCCCTGTTTTAGCTTGCTCACTCAAATGTAATATCCTCTTGATTTCTTCTCCAATTCTTGTTTCTATCTGACTGGTAAGCAACTACTTACTAGGTGTATGAAAGAATCTATAAACTCTGAAAATGTTGTTTTTGCTGATGTAGTCGTGACTAGTTCAGTCCAATGAATCACTAATTGATTCATTCCTTGTTCATTATGTTTGTTGAGATGGATAGGCAGAAGATATCCATGTTGAAAAATAAACATGTGTATAATTATAGAAGTGTAACTAAACACACCCTGAGTTGTGAAATTCATGAATTCTTCATGTATATTTTCAGCCAAGAATTGGCTGTAATTATACATGAACAATGGTTGCTGGTCCTTGCTAAAAATAGAAAGGAACCCTATGATGGGTTCATCAACTGTCTGGTCATATGAATATCCTAACAGGTAAGAGAGAAGGGAAATACAGTGTCTAGAAGCTTCAGGGAAGGTGGGGGATGAATATGGTGGATTATTTTTAGGCAATTCAACATTCTGAGGTAAGAATATTTCAAAAATCTGGGCCCTCTATGGGAAAGTCAACTTATGCTAAAGATCCATAAGTGCAGCTGGTGAAAAATGACTCAGAGAATCAGATTGAGGGATAAGAAGCATTTGATTAATGGTTTCAGTAGAGATGGTGATCATAATGTTTCCATTCTAAGCAACCATTGCTCTTTTTACATGATCATATTGGGCTTGGCACAAGGATATGAGGTCGGGAAAATGATGAGTTGTGGAAAAGTGAAAAGGGGTAATAGTGATTCCCAAAACCTGATGAGGTCCTGTTTATCAGTGTATTTTTGTTTGACCCATATGTGCAGTTCAGAAAAATCGAATTCACACTGGGCGTCCACGATCTTGAAGAAGGCATCTGTGAGAGGAATTTTGTCTAGGTTGAGCTGAGATGTGGGAGCAAAGCTTTCCTCTGCAACTTGTTTCGTGGATTTTGTCTCTTTAACAACATGTTTCTTGGATTTTTCCTTTCGGGACCATTTTTAAATAAAGAGAAGGAATGAATGGTGAGAATATGATGGTTGGGCCACAGTAAAATTGATGACAGAATGATCTGCTGACAGGGAACATTGTGCGAAGATAGTGACCTGTAATCAACAATGAAAATGAGGTAAACTGGTAAAAGGTAGGCTGCAATTTGTTTTATAGGTTATGAATGTGCTAACGGTTTGATTATGACCATAACAGTTTAACGGCTTGGGAGCATATTTTAATGAGCAAGTGGAGTGGGTATTAATGGTTAGGGAGCAGATGTGCAGGTGGAGAATGGTCATATGACATGGCAGGATTTAATTGGAGGAGTGGAAAACAGTTAAGGCGCGGGAAAAGAGAACCGTTGCAAAAGTTTTACCGCTGGCTGATTTCGGAGGGGGTACTTGGTGGTTTGTGGTTTTGAGCCGGGGGGGGGGGATGTTGTGAAATCATGTGGTGGCGACACGTATGAAGCAGCAATAGCCATTAAAACCGCTTTTCGAAACCCCCCCCCCCCCGCATTAACGAGAAACGGTTCAGGCGAGGGGGGGTGGGTGCGAAGTCAACCTCCACCGTTGATCTCAAGCGGGAGAAAGATATGTCGTTGCAAGCTGCAGTCTATTTATTGAGCGCAATAAGAAATTTTTTCGTTTTACGACTTACATTTAAAAGAATAATGCGCCATATAATACTTCTTTATCAAATAATTAATTAAAATTTAAACTTATTTTTACAGAAATTAATCTACATTAATTAATTAATTTAAACTTTGGAAAATGGCGCATTTAAATAGGCGGCCATTAAATTTATTTTTCAGGGCTAAATCATTTATATATATTTTTATTTGCTTTGCTAAATTTTTATTTTCTTTGCCTTCAATCTTTAGGGTAACTAACTCTAACATTTTATTTGACATGGATGTAGAAAATACATAATTGTCCTAACATTTTTTGTCCTAGCTTAACATTTTAATTTTATATATATATATATATATATATGTGTGTGTGTGTGTGTGTGTGTGTGTGTGCTAACTTATCAAAACCAAATAATGTTGCAACAGTGACCTTGACTAAAGTTTGCATAAACATCTTGAAAGTCATTGTCAAATGCATACTATTCAATGTAAATTTCATGTAAATCAGAAGTATTCTTGAGTAAAGTAGTTGCATTTATAATAGGCCTAGAAAGCATATCAACAACCTTGTTGTATATACCTTTCTTATACCTGATAACCAAGTGGATTTACTGCAAGAATCCCATCGATCGAAAGTGCCTTGATTACTGCAATTTGGTTTGTGATTGCAAGTATTGCAATAATTGGAGATCAGTGTGAATGATGGTTTCCTTTCCCATCAAATAATGTTTCCATTTCTTCACACTTTGTACTAACACGTATAGCTCCTTGTCATATGTAGGATAATTTATCACTGCACCATTAAACATTTCTGAATGGAATGAAATAGGCTTACCATGTTGTAAAAGGAATGCACCCATGGCATAGTCACTTCCATCTTTATGAATTTCAAAGGGTTGTCTCAAGTCCAGTAATGCTGATATTGGAGCTGAAATGATCTTTTGCTTCAAAGCATCAATTTTTTTTTTTTGATTGCCTCCCCACTAGAAGACTTTTTCAACACTTGTCAATGCATGTAAGGAGGCTGCAATAGATGAAAAATTAGCAATGAATTTCCTCCAATACTGTGCTGCTCCTAGAAAACTCCTTACCTCCGTGAATGACTTGGGTGTAGGAAAATTCACAATGACCTAAACTTTAGAGGGGTCTATCTTCAGCTCACCTCCTCCAACAATATGTCCCAAATACACTAAATAAGTTTTTCCAAATTCACATTTCGACATTTTCAAAAAAAATTACTATTTTCTCAAGACATCAAGCACCTTGTTCACATGCATGACATGTTCTTCTCGTGATTTTCTGAATATACAAATATCATCTAATTAGACAATGACAAACTCATCTAGAAATGGTCTTAATACATCATTCATAACTCTCATAAAAGTAATTGGAGCATTGAAAATACCAAAAGGCATAATAAGCCACTCAAACAATCCTTGTTTAGTTTTAAATGCGGTCTTCCATATGTCCTCTTCAACTATTCTAACTTGATGATAACCAATTATTTAATCTTACTTAGTAAAATACTTTGCATACCTCAATTGATCAAGCAACTCATCAATCCTTGGGAGCGGATAACGATTCTTTATCATTATTTTGTTGAGTGCACAGAAATCCACACACATGCACCATGTTTCATCTTTCTTGGGCACCAATATAATTGGTGAACCACATGACAAGGTAGATGGACAAATGATACCTTTATTCAACAATTCTTGGATTTTCTTCTTGATTTCTGTACTTTCCATTATTGACATGTGATACATACCAATGTTAGGGAGTGGAACATCCTCCTGCAGTTGTATCTCATGTTGGATTCCCCTCTTGGGAGGTAACCCCTTTGGCTCTTGAAACATCTCGCCATGCTGAATTACAACATCAAACAAATCAAATTTTAATCTATCATCACAACCTTCAAAAGATTCAAAATCCTTATCATTATTTTGCTTGATCATAAGAAGCACAAAGTTTTTCTTGAGTTTACCAGTCTCTTCATTTGCTCTACATTAACCAAAGAGAGGTTTAGCTTTTTGCGATGAGCTCTCACAATATATTCCATTCCATCTTTGAACAAGTGGTACTTGTTCTCTTGGCGATAGAAGAAAACTTTCCTGTCATAGATATATAGGCTACCCAAAACAATACCACTTGTTCTCACGGCGATAGAAGAAAAATTTCCTGTCATAGAGATATAGGCTACCCAAAACAATTCTAGATATGTCAAGCGGAACAACATCTAACTCAACTTCATCAATAAAATTTGTGGTAATTGCAAACCGGAAAATGTATTTTCTTGTAGCCTATAAGTTTGTATCTTTGGTTATCCAACCCAATGGGTATGGATTATGATGAGGTAAGGTTTCAAGATTCATCTTCTTGACTAAGTCCTTAGAGATTAAGTTCTCTTGAGACCCATTATCAAATAGTGTGTCAATTTTTGTATGTTTTGATATCACCCTTACATGAAACAACTCTATTCTTGCTTCTTCATTTGGAGTGTCATTGTGACAATTTTAGGAATTAGTACTTGCTATGGTTTCTTTTCCCTTTGTGACCATGGCTACAATTTTAGTCTCATCTCCTGAATCAGATCCAAGATCTTGCTATGTGGTAGCATTTGTCTTTTGTTTCCCCTTATTGTTGAATTTCTTAGGCGTCAATTCTGGATGAAGTTTCCAATAATGGGCTTCATCATGGCCCTCTTTGGAACAATTAGTACATGTGTTTTTATCCCCTTCTTTCTTAATGGATGCATTCTTCTTTTGTTTACCCTTGAAACCCTTTCCTTTTTCACCACCCTTGAATGGTTTATTTTTACCCTCGTCTTGTACATTTTCCCCTCTTGCCTCAAGGTGTGTATCTTGCTCACATGCCTCATCTAAAATAGTGGGATTAAACATGAGGATGGTATGTTTCAGGTAACTATGCAATCCACCTATGTACTTCAACAACATTTCTTGGCTATGCAAATCAACTCCTAACATAAGAGCTCTTCTCCTAAATTCATGACTGTAATCTTGCACACTTTGACCTTTCAATTGTCTAAAATTTTTCCAACTTATAATAGATTTTTGCATGTAAGCTAGAGGATAGAATTTCCTTTTAATGGCAACAATAAAATTGGACCAAGACATTGAGATCTTACCGTGTTTCTTAATCTCCTCTTACATCTTTTCTTCCCACCATACAAGTGTTGATCCCTCCATTCTCAAGGAAGCCACTTGAATCATTATGTAATCTTCTTGAAGGTTCCGAATTCTACAATGAACCTCTAATTAGAAAATCCAATTATCCAGCTTCTCTGCATTCACTTCACCATTATACATTGGAAGCTCAAATTTAACATCAATTTTAAGAAAATGTGATTTAACAACTCCTTTGGTAGTATGTGTAGGAACAAATGGAAGAGTTGTGGTAGTAGAAGATGATGATGAGGAAGGTGAAGATGGTGGTAAGGATGATGGTGGAGTGGATGGTGGCTTCTTGCCATCTCCATGTCCTCCTCCTCCTCGAGAACCCTCTCCTCTTGGAGGCCTTAAACTCTCTCCTTGTATCCTTACATTCCTTTCCTCATAGAGGACTTTAACTATCTCAGTCATATCAAAGAATGCCTTCCTAAATGCTCTCTCATCTTCTGTCATGATAGGTTCTCCTTCATGAGACATTCTCACTAAAGACTCAACTTCAACTCGAGGATGTGATGGTGTTTCAAACTTTAGCCACCTTTCCCTTCTTCCTCTTGACCCAACTGTAGGGCTCTCAACCAGCCTCCCTTCTCCTCTTTTGAGTTTTAACCTTGTAAGCATGACACAAACTTGCAAACAATTAAATCCCTTCTTGCACAAAAAAACCTAATGAACTTGGATATGATACCAAAAATGATCTGAATGGAGTATGTTAGTGTTTTTGTGCTAATTACTCATTCATATTATAAATTCAATGTCTTATGTGTGCTTAAGGGTTCAAGACTTCTTGAAAATTATCAAGTCTCATGTGTGTTTTTCATGTCAATTTAGTGAGAAATTTAACATTAAAACAAGAATTTAACAATAAAAAATAAAGTACAGAACATCACCATACATAACATTAACATAGGTATTTGATGAAGGAGTTCACCCCTCCTAGGCTACATCTCCTTGGTCTAGCTTCCATGGCTTGGGCCTCTATATTATGCTAAAATTGTCAAATTGACATGTTTACAATGCTCTTTTTCTTCTGTCACCTACTCCAATGAGTCCAGAATGGCTCAAAATGGTAATCTAGCCTCTTTCTGAGCCTAAATTGGTCGAAAATTGCAAAAGTTATGGCCTTTTCAAATTTTCCCACTATATCTAGCCCTAAACTAGTTAACTGTAACTAGAACTAGCAATCCGCTGAATTTGGAGGTCCGCAAATTAAGACGCAATTAATTTTAAGTGGAGTTTAAGTGCTAATTAAGCGTGGTTAAGCATTAACTACACGCTTAACTTAATCTGCAGTTAAATTTCGGATTAGTCACATAAACTTGATGAAATACTAATAAACATGGTTAAGATCTTAATCTCCACATTTAAGTTGGAGCTCCCGCAAGCGGTCATGGCATAAGGTTTTATGGACCGGGGCTGGCCCCTCTTTTCCCCCACCGTTAACATTGGTAAAACATAAATATAAGTCAACGCCTATATATGTTAAGACTCATGTGGTAGGCGAGACGGTAGGCCATGGCGTTGTGTGGCGGGAGGTCGCAGGGTCGAACCCCGATACCTCCTCCCGGAATTTGACCAAAAATTTTTCAACACATTTCAACCTTGGGGCAGGGCACGTGGGGGATCTAGGCTGCACCACATGTCCTCACCTGGTTGGTCCCGATTTCAACCAATAAAACTTCACCACGTCACCCAATTCTCGACGAGTGCCATGCTGCCACTTGGCAGCTTTCCATTTGCCTGTATAAAATGCCAAACAATTGACTTGCATAGTCAGCATGACACGTCAGTAGTATGGACTGATGACTAGGCATCTGACTGTCATTTTTTTTTAAATTTACCTGTTTAGAAAAGCGGACAGAAGTCATTTGCGGGAGCATACGATTACAGTTTTTTGTGAAACGAAGTGTGCCGGATTCAGAACGATGAGCACTAAGCGGTCGTTCAGGTTCCGAGCCAATATGAGAAATTTGATTTTTGAGCATAAAATTGAGCCCCTGATCACCAATATATGGTGATATACTCTGTAAAGCTTGAAGATGGAGACGAGAAAATTCATCAAGGTATTGGTGAAGAAATCTGGAGGCATCCATGATTTTTTAGGCCTAGTAATCCCTTGACAGATAATGGTAGGATTACGGTAAATATTGGTAGTGTGTGTTCATTTTTTGGGTCTAGGAATCCCTTGACCGATAATGGTGTGATACATGGTAAAGGCTGGTTGTACAAATGAGGGTTTTGGGCCTAGGAATCCCTTGACCGATAATGGCAGGATACATGGTAATGCCTGAGGAAGCCCTGGTTGGTTTTTTTGTGAGTCCCACATTTATGCTTATAATATGGCACAGGGGGATTGGATGAAAGAAATATTTGGTTCAACCCAATCTATGATCGGGCGGTACGTGGAAGTCCCTGACTTGGTTGGATTTTTCAAATGTTAATAATAACTATTTTTCCCTTTCATTTCATGAGTAAATGTACTTGTTATTATGTGTCTTTGATGGTTGTTCTATCATTGTTATTATTCTGGTTATATGATGGTTATAAGCATGGTTTTATGACATAATTGAGCTATGGATCTCTTCATGTTTTGGTTAGTAATTGAATGGTTAATGAATGTATGACTTAATAAGATTATAATGCAGCTATTGTGAAAGGGAATTAGACCTTCTTGACGATTCTCAGATAAGTATGAGGCCCCTATTGTTATAGGTCAATTTGGGCACAATTCCCAATGACCTGGTTAAACTGGACATCATCCCCAGAACCAATGAACAGGGTCTATCATCCCCTATCATTTCAGTTGCTACATGCCCTAAGACAAAGAACAAAGACAAATCATCCCTGACTTCCATTGCAAGGTTTCCAAGATTTGAAGTATATGTTATAACACCTATGATCTCACCAACGCAGTATCTCAAGGGGCTAAGTGCATTGCATATGCAGGCAACTCCACTCAAGGGTGCTCTGCAAAGCACTTCTCGACACTCAAGGGTGCGTTGGTCAATTGGGAGCGAAATTTTCATTGTTCCAGAATCTCCACTTGGCCAGTGCCTTCTAGAAGAGTGCATATGCGTCAAAATTCGAATCCATGTGTCCATTTGATACCTCTGAGCTTGGGAACATGTCTTGCTTATTATTAGAAAGTCATTGATTGTAAAACTACCTTCAGCTCATCTATAAATTGAGCATAGATCCTAGTGCTTGAGAAGGAAGAATTTGAGTAGAGAAATGCTGGTGGAATTTCAATTGAGGAATTGATTTGAATGATATGCTACTGGAGAGATGTTCATTGTGATGAGGCTTGGATGATGCTGGAGATGGTGACATCAACTCAATCGCTGGTTGTAACCTCCCCTTCTATCCATTAATAAAGATTGTTGTTTACTTTCCCACATATGTATCTGTATAAGCTTCTGTCTTTCATATTATGAATTCTTATCTCATGTATATGGTTCATGTTTCATTGATTTAACTGAATAACTTGAATAGACATCTGTATATTGCTATCTCTTTGTTGTTTAGTGTTCATTCTTGCAGGAAATATTTTGACGATCTAGCTTGGATTTGAAGCTACAACAAGAGCAACAAAAGGAGAATTAGAAGCGCTTGGACTCCAAGTAAGTTTCTTGATCTATTATGTGTGTCTATTTACTGTTAGGAAAAGTATATGCAAAGTCTTTAACTTGTTGTTCTAAATGCGCACCACATTTATGGAATAATGTTTTATCTGTAATCCATAATTCCGCATAACACCTATGTTCAGATGTGTATTTATGACTTGTACATTACATGTTCATGATGTGTTTGGTGAAATTATTTTCATGGTTAGGATGTGTATAGTTAGGGCCTTATTTTTGCATTAGAGGCATTTTCCCCTTATTATTTATCATTTCTGAGGGTTTCATTAAGTTCTAGGCAGAGGCCCGGGTTCTAGCATTGAAAAAGTGGCTCAGATCTTGGGGTCACTAGCATAGAACTGAGTGAGAAAGTCTACAGTCAATGGGATGCAGGCTCATGAGAGTAACTGAAGGGTCTTAGTTGTTGGCTTGCCTTGTCATGGGAGCGGCTGAGAACCCAGGTTAGTGAAAAGCTAATTTAACTTAGGAGTTGGGCAGCTGGAGTGGTTGGTTAGCTCCTGGGGGTCTTGAAGCACCTAAGGGAGGTTAGTAAAGATGTGGTTCGTCAGTTCCACTTCCTTAAAGTGACCTAGGAGGTTAAATATTATCATAGTAACTCTTCGTCACATATTTACCCCGATGGACCGGTAAGCTTGGGTAAGTATGGGAGGACGGTGTTATAAAGTGACACCCGCAAAAGTGAAGGTGCACAAAAGTAACAATTTGAAAAGCTCAATGAAATAGAAGTACAATCACAACCAAAAGTGAAATATTGTCAATTGAAAGTGTGCATTGGCTATTGTCAGAGGTTAAACATTGCATAAACATTGTCTTGATGGATGGAACTATGCCTGTTCAAGCTCGCGAAAAAGAATGGGCTCATGAACATGCTACAGACTAAACACGTGTATGCAAGTGAATTCGACATTTATCGATCGACCACAAAGTTACTATGGAACAAAAAATCACAAGATCCATAGTAGGCTCCGAAATTTGAATGTAGACCAAATTTTGGAGGGTGTTTGTTGCAATGACAACAACTTTATATTGCTATTTCCTTGTAGTTGAAGAACTAAAGTCCATGTGTGATTCTTCAAAATAGAATTTGCATATAATGTTCCCATTCAAATTATTCTTATGCATCTACAAAGGATTCAAGATCACAAGTTTCATGAGCATGATCCATCATGGAAAGACTAAAATTTTGCTTATGAATTCGAGTCATCCGACCGGTAGAATCATCATTGACATCTAATCCAATAGCTTAAATAGTTTTAGCAACCCACTGAGGTAAACATGGTTTTGAGGAATGATCCAGTGGATCAATTTTATGCTCAAAATTCAAATTTTTCGGAATGGATTGAAACCAGAACGATTGTGTGTATCTCGTCGTTCTGAATCCGACATAACTCATTTCGTTCAAAATCGACACCGAATGCTCTTTTAATCGAGTTTTGTTCGTTTTGGAAACATCTAAAAAAAATGTTTTTTGGTTGTACAATGCTTCACAGTTAGCAGTCCAACTGCTGACTGGACCCTGACATGGCATGGTGACTGTGATTAATTGGAAAATCTCTATTCGACACTTGTTAGTTTTCTATTGGCTGTGAATTGGGGAAATTTCATTGGTTTAAGAGGTGATGAGGTGGTATAAACAGGGAGGACCATGTGGGCCAACCAGAGGCTGGCATGTGGCCTCTTGGTGGCCACTAAAATTTTGTATGGGCTGAGCAACATCCCATGAGGTTCGAGTGTGCGACCTCCTTTAAGCCAACAAATGTCTCCAACCAAATCTGTTATCGTGTTGCTTAACCCTTATGGATCATAAGCCTTATTTAAGGTTTATTGGAGTTGGAATTGGGGGTTGGGATCGGGATTAAGCCCCGACCTTGGTCCGCAGACCAGGGTTAGGGCTAACGCCGACCCTGATATATATCAAATTTTTGTGCCAAATTTTTGTGGCATGGTAAATTGGCGGATATAACCCAAATTCATAAACCAAGATCTATTGGCGTAGAGTTTCCAGTGGAGCAAACCCACTAACCCAAAGTTTTGGGTGATATGTTCAAACATGGCAGAGTTAACCACCAAGTCTATTGTGCAAGGTTGTTGTTAACCAGTTTGTAGGGTTCACATGCCTTCACATTTACTGCTGCGTTCAGGACTTGCAATGGGTAGTGGAACCTGCCTGGGGCAGTGTTCCGCTAACGCTAACCTACACATGTGTGCAACCACAGTTAGATAGAGGTTTGGCTAACGAGAATTTTTGAAATCGACGACGACGTTCATGCGACGTGGCATAAATATAGCTAGGTACGGGCCTAACTAGTGCGATTAAGGAGGCGACATTTTTCCTCCCTGCCGGCGGGAATCCCGCTGGCGCCAGGCCAAAATGTCACCCCATGTTGTCGAAAGGGCACAATTTGTCGCCTAGGGCCGAAAAAAGGGAAATTGTAGAACGAATAACAGGAAAAACTTTGGAGGAGGGGATCTTCTTCCATTTTTGGCCTTTTTGGGAGTAGAAAGAGGCTAAACATGGGTATTGACAGATCTTAAGCCATTGGAGCTATTGTTGAAGCCATTTGAGCACTGTAACTTGATGTAAACACCATTTTTTGAGCATAATGAAAGAGGCCCAACCATTGGAAGCTGGACCAGGACATGTAGCCCAGGAGGGGTGAAATCCTTCATCATTTGTTGTTTTGTGTTTGCTGTTACAATGAAGTTGTCTCATATTTTCTACAAAAACTAAACTTTTGATTCATGTTTATGTGTTTAAGAATTTCACTTAAAAGGCTTAAAAACCTAATTTATTCACTTGTAAAACTTTACATAATCCTCAAGTAGTTTCATACATATAAATTTGGTATCATAGCTACAGTCGTTTTTTTGTTGTGAGGGTTTAATTTGTTTGCAAGTGTTTCTGATGCTTACAAGGTTGAAACTCAAGAGAGGAGAAGGAAATCTTGTGGTTGAAAGTCCTCAAGTTAGGACAAGGACAAGGAGATCAAATTTTCCACAATCTCCACCACAAATTCTGCCTCAAGTTGTACCTGAGCAAGTATGTCACATGAAGGAGAGCCTGCAAATATGTCAGAGAATGAAAAATATTTCAGAAAATAATTCTTTGAATTGACACAAATGGTGAAATTTCTCTATGAAGAGAGAAACACAAGGTTACAAGGTGATAGCTCCAATCCTCTAAAGGGAGATAAGACTTCCAAAGGAAATGGAGGAGATGGAGACAATACTAAAAAAGGTAATGGAGGGAATGGTGACAAACCACCTTTGACACCACCATTCTCTTCACCTCCATCCTCACCACCATCTTCACCATCATCATCTTCCACAACAAGCCCTTCAAAAACACCTCCACATTCTTCAAAGTGACATGGTAAAAATCCACTGTTGAAACTTGACATAAAATTCAAATTGACTATGTATAATGGAAAGGTAAATGTTGAGAGATTAGATAATTAGGTTCACCAGCTTGAAGTGTATTGTAGGATACAAAGGATAAAGGATGATGACATCAAGATTCAACTTTCTTCATTAAGGTTGGAAGGTGCAACACTTATTTGGTGGGAAGCCAAAACTCAAGAGGACATGAAGAAACATGGTAAGGTCTTAACCTCTAGGAATGATTTTTTTTCCACGCTAAGAAGACAATTCTATCCATTAGCATACATGCAAAAATCTATCATGGATTGGCAAAACTTTAGGCAATTAAAGGGTCAAAGTGTGCAAAGATATACTCAAGAGTTTCAAAGAAGAGCACTAATATTGGGTGTAGATTTGTCATTTGGAGATACTTTGCTGAAATACAATGGAGGTTTGCATAGCTATTTGAGACATACCATTCTCATGTTTAACCCTACAATTTTAGATGAGGTTTGTGTACAAGAAATACATCTAGAAGCAAGAGGGAAAAATGTCCCACAAGAGGGAAACACAAATCCATTAAAAGGTGGAGACAAAGGAAAGGGTAAGTTCAAAGGAAAAGGGAAGAAGAATGCTTCCATCAAGAAAGAGGGAGAAAACCTAACATTCAAACATTGTTCAAAGGATGGTCATGATGAATAACACTGTTGGAAACTTCATCTAGAGATGAGACCCAAAAAATTTAACAACAAAGGGAACCAAAAGATAACTGCAACTACACAACATGATTTAGGATCCGATTCAGGATATGAAACAAATATCACAGCTATGGGATTAAAAGGTAAGGAATCCATTGCTAGCACTAGTTCTTCAAATAGTCACAATGAAACTCAAAATGAAAGAGAGAGGATAAAACTTTTCCATATTAGAGTCATCTCAAAACATAACAAGGTTGACACTCTATTTGATAGTGGCTCACAAGCAAATCTAATTTTTGAAAACATTGTCAAAAACATGAATTTGAAAACCAATCCACATCATAAACCTTATCCTTTAGGTTGGGTGTGTGACAATGAAAATTTTCAAGTAACTAGAAAATGCAAACTGAAACTCACCATTACTGCAAACTTCATTGATGAGGTAGAACTTGATGTAGCACCATTAGACATATGTGGTATTGTTTTGGGAAGCCCATATTTTTATGACAGGAAAACTATATTTTATCACCACGAACACAAATATCACTTGTTCAAAGATGGTATTGAGTACATTGTTAGATCACATCACAAGAAACTAACCCTTTCACTTGTGAATGCCAGAAAAATTAAGAGAATTGTTAACTTAGGCAAGAATTTTGCGCTTCTAATGATCAAACCCAATATTAATGTTGATAAATGAACTTTTCAAGGTTGTTATTCAAAGTTGAAATCTGATTTGGTTGAGGTTGTTAGCTAGTATGATTAGATGTTTCAAGAGCCTAAAGAATTGCCTCCCAAAAGAGGAATCCAACATGAAATCCAATTGCAACAAGATTTTCTTCTTCCTCACATCGACATGTACAGGATGTCAATGATGGAAATGCAAAAAAAAAAAAAAAATCCAAGAGTTGCTTGATAAGGGGATCATCCAACCAAGTAATTCACCATGCGGTTAACCTATTGTTTTGGTTCCAAAGAAATATGGAATGTGGCACATGTGCGTGGACTTCCATGCATTGAAAAATATTATAGTAAAGAACCGTTACCCACTTCCTAGAATTGATGATTTACTTGATCAATTGAAAGACGTTGTGTATTTCACTAAGTTTGACTTGAGGAGTGGCTATCATCAAATCAGAATCGCTGAAGGAGACACATGGAAGAGAACATTCAAAACAAAGCAAGGTTTGTTTGAATGGTTGGTTATGCACTTTGGGCTTTGTAATGCTCCCGCTACTTTCATGTGTGTGATGAATGATGTATTGGTTGTAGCTGTAAAAATACCCAGTCACCTACATCAAAAATTCTTTTTCTGCGATGTTGATCTTCCTGTTGTTTCATTCGATTGTGCGCCAAAGTGAGGTTATCCTTTAAGAGTTGGAAAATATGTTGTTGATGGTTGATGCGGTCTTCCATTGCTTGAACCTTATAATTTTCTCTTAAACATGATGTGATGTACGGTGGATGATATCCATAAAGTGCCATAAATGGGGTCATTTTTACTGCAACATGGAAGGAAGTGTTATATCACCATTCAGCCACAGGTAATCACTTGACCCATTGTGTTTGTTTATCAAATACAAAGAAACAAAGATATCCTTCCAAACATGTGTTCACTATCTCAGTTTTCCCATTAGATTGAGGGTGATAAGATGAGCTATGAGCTAATTGAGTACCCATACAAGATAATAATTTCGTCCAAAATTTCTAGTGAAATTGGGATCTCTATCGCTTACAATAATCTTTGGGTTTCCATGTAGATTTTTAATTGTTTCCATAAATGTATTAGAAACTGTACTGGATTTAAATGGGTGAGATAATGCACAAAAGTGTGCATACTTGGTAAGTTTATCAACTACCACGATGATGAAACTCTTTCCTTCGGACTTGGGTAAACCTATGATAAAATCCATTAAAACCTCCCCCCAACGTTGAATTGGAATGGATAAAGGTTGTAACAGACCCGAGGTATTAATTGTCTCCACTTTATTTTGTTGGAAATCCAAACATTCTGCCACAAACTTTTGAATATCAGATTGAAGGCCATCCCAAAAAAATTCCTTCTTAACCCTGTGGTAAGTTTTTAAATATCTCGAGTTCCCTCCTAAGAGAGAGGTGTGAAATTCCAAAATAATATTTTATTTAAGTTGGGAATTTTAAAAAAGATATAAGCGATCTTTGTACCATAATGAATCAATTTTCCAATTAAATGTATCAGATGTACTAGGTTCTTGCTGTAACTTTTAAATGAGTGTCCAAAATTTTTTGTCATTCTTCCATCATCCCTTACTTCGGTTATCCAATCTAGTTGGATAATAGAAATGGAACAAAGCAATGCTTCCACATCCTCATCCTTTCTTTAGAGTGCATCTTTAACAACATTTTGCTTCCCTTTTTTGTAGATGATTTCAAAGTCATAACCCAACATCTTTCTGACCCATTTTTGCTGCTCTTCTGAAGATAATATTTGTTCCAATATTCAAGACTATCATGATATTTTTTTACCTTGAAGTTTCTTCCCATTAGGTAAGGTCACCATTTATTTAGTGCATGTAGTATTTCCAACATTTCTTTCTCATAAATAGGTTTGAGTAAATACTTTAATTTGATTGGATGACTTTCAAAATCAGCGAGTCTTCCTTCTTGCATTAAAACAACACCGATTCCATTTCCTAAGGTATCACATTCCATAACAAAGGTTTTTGTAAAGTTTGGCGTAGCTAAGACTAGTGCTTGGCACATTTCCTCTTTATGATGTTCAAATGCTTTAGTTGCTTTTGGAGTCCAAGAGAATGCATCTTTATTTAGTAATGTTGTTATAGGTGTTGCTATTCTCCAATATTTCTTAACGAGCTTACGATAATACCCTGTTAGCCTGAGAAATCCTCGAATAGGTGGGAGGAATTTGGGAGTCTCAAATACCTTGGAATGATTGTCCAAGACTTTTTGGAGATCTAGAGAAATAGATGATTTCAATGTTTGAACCTCTAGTGAGCATAATTGTGCAATTATGCCTCGTTTTTATTTATTTAGAAGCTTTGTCATGTCGTTAGAGCTCAGTATCTTTCCTGGTTTCCTTGCGATACCCCTTAATTCAACTAACTTTCCTTCCCAAAAAAATTACAATAAAAGTTCTTGAAAATTAAAAGCTATCGTACCCAAAGATTGTAACCATTGGACTCCTCGTACAACATCAACACCACCCATTGGAATGGAAATAATTGGACTATTCAATACATATTCCCCCATGGTTAACTTGATATTATGGCACTTTAAAGAGAGATTTATAGTTCCTACATTTTCAACCATCACTTGACACTTTGGTGCTGGATATAGGAAGCAATTCAATTCCTTGGCTATCTTATAATGAATAAAATGATGGGAACTACCTGAATCAATCATCAATATTACCTTTTTCTTCTTGATATGTCCTTTTATCTTGGGAGTTTGAGGAGTGGTAATTCCTTCCAATGCATTACAAGATATTTTCAGATTCATTTATTCTTTCTCTAGGGTTAGTTCCTAGTGTATATCCTCTTCTTTTGAAGTTTCTTGTTTCTTTTCTTTCTCCTCTTCAAAATATATGTAAAATAATTTCTTCTAAGTGCACTTATGACCTTTAGTGTATTTTCTATCACAACTGTAACAAAACCCTTTTTCTCTTTTTTCTTCCAATTGTTGTGGTGTCAACCTTGTAGGTTGTAGAAGGCAGCTATGAGTAACAACACTTCCATCTTTATAGTTGTGAGTGGTAAGCTTCCTTGTTTCCATAATTTTATTTTCAAATTTTCTTGCCAACCTGAATCCCTTCTCCAATGAATTAGGTTCCCAAAGGCGAACCTCATGTTGGATGTTATCCTTTAAAATCCCTATGAAGACATCAATCCAATGCTCCTATAGAATGCCATTTACCCTTATATTCAAATTTTGGAAGTCCTCAATGTGCTCCACTATTGAACCCTTTTGTTTGAGATTTATGAGTTGGCTAAAGAAGGTGTTGCTCTTTGTATCCTTATAATGTGTTATTATTTCATTCATAAAAATTGACTAAGTGACAATTTGTTTACGAGGGAAAATCCATCAATAACATACAAATTAATTGGGTTCTAAATATAAAGTTGTAATGCGTACCTTTTGTGTGTTTTGCACATTATGGAGATCAAAATATTGCTCCATCTGTAGCATCCATGTTACTGGATCATTTTTATCAAACTTTCTCATATCGATCTTTGGAATATGCTGGGTCTTCAATCCAATGTTAGAGTCTGTGAAATCATGATTATCATTTCTTTTGTTCTCATCATGAGTTTCATCTACTACCTTTTCACCATTAGGAAGCATTTCTTGTAGCACCTTTGTCAAACATTCCTTCGAACCTTCTATTTCTTCTTTTAAACCATCGATCTTAGCTTCCATGACATTATTCAAACCATCCATCTTAGCTTTTATTTCATTTTTGGTTATTTTTTGTGAGAGAGAAATATGTTTCACTTGGTCTCGTAATTTTGATATAACATGTTGCATTTATTCCTCTTATTCATGTGTCATAGTAGAGATTTTGGGTTAATTACTAGGTACTTCCATTTTCTTTATTTGAGGCATTGATTAATGATATTTATCCTTTACTATTCCCTTTGAATCACTTCAAACTTATTTTTCAAACAAATTTATTGAAATTTAAAAAAAAATACACACCTTTTTCTTGCTTTGTAGGAGCTCGATAGTGAATATGTTGTATCTCTGTGATTTAAGATCTCCAAGGTATGAAATTTCATCCTTTGGTATCCCTCTAAGTCTTATTTCCAACTCCACAAGTCAGACCGAGATTGTAGTCTTCAAGAAAGAGTTATGTCTGATATCCCACAATGACCTAGATTATAGAATATTTCAGTAGAGCGAACTTGTACGGAGTTCCACGTATTAATATTTCAACCTTTAGCTATGAAATTGATACACGAAAAACTACAGTCCATGGAATTTCAACCACTTTTTACAGAATCCAAATCCGATGCTTGAAACAAAAGTTATTATGATTTTACTTAGGTCGCCTATTTGAGACTAAATTTTGGATCTTTCAAACACCCTAACTTTTCTAGATCATATCTCCAAAAATATAGAAAACCAAGATCTAAAATGTTTACAAAAAGTTCACCAAGATTTCAGCTCCCCGTGGTCAAAATTTCAGCTTCAGAAGCTTTGTAAAAAAAAAATTATAGCGAAAATGCCAAGATAACCTGTATGAAGAAGCGAAACCCTATAATCCAAAGCTCTAATACCAAATTTTATGCAACCAACTCACAAACTAGAAGAAAAATAGATCAATGACTAAAAAATTAGCCTCTTTGAGGGGGAGACCTCCTTTACATTACACAAATGAATAATTCGTGGATTATTCAATGACAAAACCTCCTTTCTATATATAGGAGTCTAAGGGGTCACAATATAATCAAAGCCAACATAACAATAATAATGTAAGGGCACAACACTAACAATAGTGGGATTATATGGGGCACAATAAAAATATGAAGACTACATGGGCACAACAATAACAATAAAGGGGATACACTAACAATAACAATAAGGACTACACTAGTATTATAGGGACCTAACAGGAAGGCAACCAAACATGTGTTGAGATAACTTAGAGGCGCCACTCAATTTGGTCTTTTGTACATTTGTACAGAAAGAGTGAAACTTCAAGGCTTCACAGATGCAGATTGGGCAGGGAGTCCATCTGCAGGAAGAGCACATCAGGGGGAATTTTTAGTAGTGGGTCAACAACAATTTCCTGGTACAACAGGAAGCAGAGATTAGTTGCACTTAGTTCAAAAGAAGCAGAGTAAATGACTGCTAGTCAAGTAGCTTGTGAGGCTATTTGTATGAGGAAGATCCTTGTTGGGTTGTTTGGTCAGCAGATGGATCTGATAATAATTTACAATGATAATAAAAGTTGCATCAAACTCTCGGTTAATCCAATTTTTCATGATAGGTCCAAGAATATCGATATCTTGTACCACCATCTAAGAGAATGTGTGCAAAGGTGGATCATGATGCTAGAGTACATTCCTACAGAGGAACATGATGCAGACATCTTGGTGAAGGCACTATCAAGAGGTAAATTCGAGTTCCATATAGGTAGGATCGGGGTATTAGATAATCTCTTTCTTCTTGAGAGGGAGTGTTGAAAATGAAAACAAGAAAATATTCTAATTTAATTTTCCCTTGAATTAAATTAGAATAAAATTGTAATTTCACATCACATGACAACTTGTACGAGTTAACTAAGTTAGGATGACATAGTTGATTCAATTAATTCGAGTTGAGGGTCAAACTAGAGGCATGTAGAGTGTCTCCTACATTATATGAGCCCTAGTTGAGTTTATTTTGAGTTGTAATGAATCAACTCAGTTTATCTGAGTTAAAGTGAGTTTAACTAGCTCTAATTGATGGAGGAACAAGTGAGAGGTCAAAGAGTGGAACTTGGACTTGTACCACTTCTAGTGATCAATCAGATAACAGATAATTCATTCATAAATAACTCATGCATGTCATTTCTGAGAAAGACCTAGTTGAGATTGGAGTTCAAGGGCAATGTACTATCAGTTGTATAATTATCTAAATTGTACAGGTGGTGCATGTAGTCAGAGGAAGATCCCTAATGAATTGCGTAGTATGAATTGGGAATTTCCCTAATTAATAGGGCCTAATTACCCAAGGAAACAACACAAGGAAATAGGGATCATGGAGGGCAGAAAATGGGTTAAGTATTGAACTAGGCTTGTCTAGGAATCAGTGAGACAGATAGAGATAGTGCAGAGGTTTCTTAGGCTTGAGAAAAACATTGTAATCTTCTCATATTTTCTGACTTCTGCAATATACAGGTAGTGGGGTTTTTCGTTATGGTTTTCCCTAAGAAATCTTTGTGTAACGTGTGATTAAAATTCTCTCTTTATTTCTTTGTGATTTTGCGATCGTAATTGGTTTTCGCAATTGGTAGAGTAGATTCAATTTTTTTTTTTTTAAATATTACAATTAGCAGTTTGAATCTATGTAGATTTTCTACATACTAGATTTTCTATGTAAGCCATAGTCAACCATGGTCAACTAGTCAACCATAATCAACGATGGTCAACTATAGTCAACCATTATCACCATGGTTGGTTGTTGTAAACCTTGGTTGATCGCTTTCAACATTATCAAACATGAACAACCATGATGAACCATAGTCAATCATAATCTATCATAGATGAGTAAATTTTAATGTGGAGAACCATGGTCATCCATAATCAACTAAATGTTTTTCATAATAAACCCTCCTCAACCATAACTTGAACATATTTAGCCATAGTCAATCATGACATACTAATTCTCCCCACACACATTTGTGTTAACTAGCACAATCACATTAATAAAATTGTTGAAATACATTGATTGATGTCATTTTCCACCTTCAAAACCTATTTGATTGACCTCTAACTTTGAGATATCCATATTTAATTTTTAATAATTTCAATGTTATAATTTATTTCCTATGAGATATCCATATTTAATTTTTAATAATTTGAATGTTATAATTTATTAAGCTTTTATTAGTGAAAAATAATTACCTTATAAAATAATCATCACTATAAAAATAATAATTAAATGATAATCAAGTTCATTAAGTATTCATCGTTGTAGTGTTTGGATAGATTTGCTACTTAAATGATTAGGAGATATTTGTTCAATTATGGATGCCAATCTTTTGTAAATTTGTTTATGTTCTTGGCTGAAAATAACACACAGAGCGATAAATGCAAATTTGTAACAAGAGCCTGATTTGTTAGACTACTCAGTTATTGTAACGATGACAAGTGAGTTGCCCCAACCATGACCAACTAGTTGTTGCAATGGATGCACTGGTTGCTATAACAGTGACCAGCGGGTTGCCACAAAGTCAACCCAGCGAGTTGCTGCAACATATGATGGTTCATATGTTGCGGCAATTCGTTGATCACCTTTGCGACAATTCATTGAGTCAACATAACAAAATTAGTAGCAACTCACATGAAATTTTTTAACAGAAATGAGCAATGAAACAAAATCCGGCAACGATTTACCTTTGCTCATTGGATTTTGACAATACTATGCTCTCCAAATCAAAATGGTGTATTCTAACTAACCCATTATTTTTTAACCTGAAACTTGAAAATTTGTAACAATAATGAGCAAATTTGTTAGAAAAAATTGTGACATGAGCATGATTTATTCAAAAATTTGTAACATGAACAAAAAAATGCAGAAAATTTACCTTTGTTGGGTCGACAATTCTTATTGCAAACGACAACTGGTTCGTCGTTTCTATGGTGACAAACAGAAATGGAGTCTTCCACAGCTAGTCGTTGTTTCTACGATGGCAAACATAAATGGAGTCTTCCATAGAGAAGCGGGCGAGACGAAGACCAGGCCCACTGTAACATACATCTATAACTTCACATGGAAATGTAAGGAGTTAATTTTTTTTTTTTTATACAAGTTACTCACGGGTAACTATCCATTCACTATTAACTATTCCTTACTCATCATTACATATAATGTTTACCAGTTCATAGCGTAACTTTTAGAATAAGAATAGTAAGCTCCTTAACCATTAACAACCTCCATTATTGTACATTAACGTAATATTGTATGATGTAACCTTCCACTCATTTCATTATTCATGTAGTCATCACATACTTGCCATTATGAACATCATAACAAGAAAGTAATCAACATTGTTACACCATTTTTTTGGTCATTTAACCTATTATCATTAGATGAACCCAAGTACACCATGTAAGACCAATTTTACCCTAAGTAAAATTGCTTTCACCATATGAAATAACATTTGTCTATATTTCCTGGTCATATTTAACCCAAAAAAAAGGAAATTAATTAAATAAATCATTATTTATTTAATTATTTCCTAGGAATAAGTTATTTAAATCATTATTTAAATAATATTCCTAGTTAAATTTGACTAGATCATTTTTAAATAATTAAATAAATCATTATTTATTTAATTATATTCCCAGCATCTCCCTAAAATAATAAATAAACCATTTATTTATTTATTGTTTATAAATAAAGGAATTGACCCAAGTCACAAGACCTTTTCCCTCCAACAAATATAATAAAATATTCCTATAGGGTGATTCTAGAATTTGATTAATAATATTTTATTCATGCACCGAGTTCTAGAACACCCCAATATTTTGTTATAAATAGAAGGGTTTTCCTTATTCATTAGTCACCTCCATTGCATTAGATCACTCTGGATCTATGCTTGGTCACATTTTACATTTTTACCTTGTGAGCTCCCATTAAGTTCTATGTCTGTCTGGGTTTTTCTACACCAATAAGAGAGAGGAATTTTAGACCTGAAACGCTGAGGACTTTCAAGAACCCATCCCATTGAGGAGAACCGGAAAACACCTTTCTTGTTTTCCTCTCAGGTGCCCCCTTTTTAATATAATATAAAAATTCTTTCAAATACACTGTTCTTGTCTTGTCTATTGGATGCATGGAGCCATATTTTACTTTATCTGCTTAATGTCTTTTATGCTTAGATCTGGATTTGTGCAGCATTATTTGGATCACCTCATTGCAGATTTAAAGATATTTTGTAGCCATAATCGATGTTAGGGCTATTTGTTATGCATAGTTAAAGTGATCTTTTACGACGAAAGATTCATACTAACAAACATCATCAACTTGACACAATAATCAATCACATCATTTGAACACCAATATACCCTGGAAACCCCGTAGGGTAAAAACCAGCAAACGTTTAATTTTATTATTAAACGCTCGTGAGGGTGATTAACCCTCACTCAATGGCTTATAAGGGAGACCATCCCTTAACCATCGTTTATAATCTTACAAGGAAATATAAAAATATATAGCTTAAATCCATTACAATAAATATGATACCATCTACCCTTTGGTCTTCATATCTTCATATATTGATGGCATGGATGTACCTACAATGGTCCATCGTACACTAGATCATTCGGTAGTTCGTTCTCATCTGCATGAACCATAATCATTTACCTGCCACCAAGTTAAGCATAATATTTCCTTTATACATATCACTATCATACCCTGTTAATGTTACCTTCAACATACATTGATGTCAAAATTCATAAAGTATAATAAATCATTTCACATATCTATACTATAGTAGTTTATCCATCTACACATGCATATTCATGACATGCAAGTAATGTACCTTGACATTCTCCCTTTAACAACACATACCTCATATGTGCTGGTTATAAGTCATCACATTAACTAATGTTTCCGTCGCATAAGCATTGCGAGACAATAACTACATCCCCCCAGCATATATTTAAAATAAACTGATACATAATTATGATACTCGTGCATGCGATTTACATAATTTAATCAAAATAGCTAACCCTTGAGCTATTACTTTTAGTATATGAAATGCAAGATAACATAACAAATGTTGCTCCCATGCATGCAAATGCATATAGATTCCAAAAGAGTCTTCCCAAAAGAGTGCTTACACAACGAAGCACATAGCTTCCTTCACGAGTCTTCCCAAAGGAAATCTCAATGCAAGTGAACATGTGAACATATGTTTTCTTTTCTATAAAACTATGCAATTAAGCATACGAATACATGCACTAACAATCATTTCCAATGCAGTTTAACACAGCATGCTATCTTTCCCACCTACCGATATATATATTCTTTCCAATGAAAGTTAATACTTATATTGCATGCTTATGCATGATCTTCTTCCAAAAGGAATTAACATCATAAACATGATAATATAAAAGTAATATAACTGAATAGTTCCTTTATCCATGGATTTATTGAACAAATATTCTTTACCAACACCATGGTAATCTATTCATGGATTTATGAAATAACTAATATTTACAAACACCCTGGTAATCTACCCATGGATTTATGAAATAATTAATCTCTACCAACACCATGGTAAACTACCCATGGATTTATTAAATAATTATTATTTACAACATAGTTAATGTATACATACATATTCATAAAAACACTTCCAAGAATATTAGTGTGAGAAACTTCTTTTTTTCTTCTTCACTACACATGAAAATATTTCAAGAGTTACCCTCTTTAATCTATATTCATTCCCAAGTAAATACCTTGGATTTGTTCTCATTTCCTAAACTAAATGAGTACAAAATCCCTTTTAGAATAAAGAGCATGCATCTCTATTTTCTTGCTTATACAATATTATATAAGTATTTATATTAAAGAGTTATCCTCTTTAATCTATTCAAGAAAATACCTTGGATTTGTTTACATTTTCTAAACTAAATGAGTACAAAATCCCTTTTAAAATAAAGATCATGCATTTTCTATTTTTTTGTTTATACCATATTATGTAAATATTTATAATAAAGAGCTACCATTTTTAATATATTCAAGAAAACCTCTTTTAAAATATAGAGCATGCATATTCTATTTTCTTGTTATACAATATTATATAAATATTGATATTAAAGAGTTACCCTCTTTAATCTATTCAAGAAAATCCCTTTTAAAATAAAGAGCATGCATCTATTATTTTCTTGCGTATACAATATTAAATAAATATTTATATATTTCTTTCCATATAAACATAGAAAATATTTTGAAAATAATTGAACACAGAAATAAACAAAAAAACATTACTTATCTTTTTCACTTTCTCTGTCTGAGTATGGCACCGGTCTCCATACTAATGATTCTTTAGTCAGAAGAAGATCCAACAAAACATCTTCAAAAAGCAATCATTGAAGAGAGAATCCTCTAAAAATAATCATCCTCTATATCCATATATCGGTCTCCATGTGAGTCTGCAATAAATAATATATACTGCAAGAAAAACATGTGTGAAAGAACTTGGCGAGCTAAATAAACATAGTCCTCTCTCTATCTCCAGCCATGAATCGAATTTGTTTTCCTTTTCCACCAAGAGAGTACTCCCCCCTCACATTAACCTCTTTTCCAATATATAAAAAGAATCATTACACCGTTACCAAGAATTCGTCTCTCATGAACCAACTCTTTATTTTTCTTGATTTGAATAATTAAGGTAAAAATATATTTACCATAAGTGTTTACGAGAGAGGTCTGTTAGTCTCACATAGGATGAGTCAACTCAAAATAAGATATTTCGTCAAGTCATTAGACTACTCCGATTAAATATAATGATTCATGCTCACGAGATGAATTCCTCGTAGATGATTCATTCAAAGTTTCAACGCACTTTCTTTAGCTCCCTGATATCTTGTTGGGTGTGGTAACCTGACCAATTAAATAATCCTGAAAATTGACAGGTCTCCCTGCGGTGCTGCTCCCCCCAAATGACATTGGGGTTTGTTGGGCCCTTTTATTTTTATTCTCAGCCTATTTTGTTTTAGCTTGGGGTTGACAAATTAATTTTTATTTAAGTGGCCTTTTGACAGTGGTTTGATAGAAATTTCAAATAAAATCAGAGTTGGGCATATATTTGATATACTGGTCAGTAAGTTCTGTAAATAGTGAAACAGTGCCCAAATAATTTTACTCCACTTGATTTTAATGTGGAATATCATATATTTTATACAACTTTGAAGAATAAAAAAATGGATTACAGTTTCAAAACTACCAAACTTTGATTCCTGTACCAAATTCCGACAACTGTAAGCAGAATTCGCAATGGCTCCGACGATTCTCAGGTACAGTCCCCAAGCTTACAATCGAATTTGGATGAACTGTGCTAAATTTCCACTTTCTGCAGCACGACCAGCAAAAGGGTTGGCAAAGAAATTAATCTTCTTGCCAAATCGTCCCATTCAATAATCATTGCGCAGTTGTCGAATTTTAGAAATGTATTTTCAAACAAGATTTTAATATTTGCTTTCAGAAAGTTTTGGATACGATTGTGAGATGTTTGGCGGGCTTGAAGTGGACTTCAGGGGTAAGGTACACAATTTTGACTCGACAATAGCTTTGGGAAGAGACAAATCACACCTTCAAATGAAGGGATATTTACACACACTTCAGGAATCCAATTGATTATTATTATTATTATTTATCCCTAAATATCAAATGAAGGGATATTTACACAACACCACACTTCAGGAATCCAATTGATTATTTATTATTATTATTATTATTATTTATCCCTAAATATCAAATTGGTGTATAAATGAATGAAGGGATTTTAATGACCTCTACCAGACTAAGTGGTCTAAAGGACCTAGGACTCCAGTCTATCACATCTTCAAACTTTTCTCTAGCTCTACTCTCTTATCATGAATCTTGACCAAGAAGTTCGCAGTTTTGATAAGTCTTGCTTCCTTGAACAACTTGTTCAAACAATCCACCTTCAGAATGCTTTTACACTGATTACGAATATCCTCATAAGTCGGACAATCCATGATGTAGTGCCATTCTGTTTCTACATCTTCTTTCCTACAAAAGATGCAGATTCTTTCTTCCCACTCTTCTTTTGGAGTTGTCCATCCACTTGTTTCACTTCTGAGATGATGAGACCCGGTCCTCAACTGTGCTATTAATAATCTAGCCTTTCCCGTGATTATGGTACCCAAATATATCTTCTCATCATGAGATCATGTGGGGTTGTAATCTTTGACATAAAGAGATTTTTTTCAACCAATCTGTTTTTCCCACATGGTGGTCCTAAATTTTTCAAACCCCCATTTTTTAACTTTCTCTTTAGAGTTAAGACAATCTTGCCACTTAATGCCCCACTTACCCAACCACTTGTCATTTTGTTTCCCCCAAGTTTTCTTCCTCCTCTTTAACTCCTTTGTGACAACTATTTTAGGCCAGTGATGTTCATCCATGCCTTCCACCTTTTTTAAGTAACTTAACAAGCGAAAAACCCCCTTTACGACAACTATTTTAGGCCATCCATGAGACCCCATGTTTGTGGGACAAGAGACCCATCTCCACTCAACCATTTTACTGCTAAATCTATGAAGGCATACTCTAACTCTCCAGTTTTGAACCTATGACCTCTTAAAAAAAACACATGCTCTTAACATATATATATCACTGAGACAGTGACAAGTTATCTATGAACATGGAGATTTTGTTTGTTAAATGACTGATTTGATCAGGCTTTTTGGGTATTCAGAAGTGATGGATTATGATCATCGTGAGATAGATAACGGGAGGGTGCTTATCAAGCGGTATTTACACGGTGATAATAATAAAATTTCCTTGGAAGGCAGGAATCTGAGTACTGATGATGATGCAGAAGTGGGGGTGATTAATGGGGAGAAAGATGGAGCTACGGAGGCTTTGAGAAAAGATGGAGCAGTGGAATTAAGTATAGAAGAGTTATTTGACAGCAAGAAAGTGCCTCCATGGTGGGAGCAGATTACCTTTCGAGGGATCTTCGTGAGCTTTCTGGTGGGAACCATGTTCAGCATCATAATGATGAAGCTCAATCTCACCACTGGACTGCCCACTACCATGAATATCTCTGCTGGACTGTTGGGTTTTGTTTTCATGAGAACTTGGAGCAAAGTATTGGACAAGGCTGGGTTATTCAATGCTCCGTTCACAAGACAGGAGAACACTGTTATACAGACCTGCGTTGTGGCCTGTTATAGCACTGCCTATGGAGGTATGCCATTGGGCTCATCACACTCATTCTTATCAAGATTAGATTTTTGTTGAATACTTTTAGTTTTAAGTAATTTGAGACACTGAAGCATTTTTGAGGCTCATGATAATTTCTGCTGTTTGAAGCTCTCAGGTGGATTTGGATCCTATTTGCTGGGAATGAATAGGAACACATATGAACAAGCAGGAATTGATGTTGAAGGGAATGCTCCCAACACAATAAAGCAGCCCAGCATTGGTTGGATGGTTGGGTATCTTTTCCTTGTCACTTTCGGTGGTCTTTTAGTTTTGGTACCTATCAGAAAGGTAATGATTACTAGCCATGAACTTAGTTTTCACAACATATTAATGTTGGTTATGAATGGCATTGCCATATTGCTTGAATTTATCGGATTTCACTGGCTCCAGATATTGATTATTAACAATAATCTAACTTATCCAAGCGGTACTGCAACGGCTGTGCTCATCAACGGTTTCCACACACCTCAGGGCGACAAATTAGCAAGGTAAGGTTTATATTAGTTTTAATCATTGCTTCTCTAATGGGGAATCTGGTATAGGTTCATATAAAGAGGTTTGGCTCTTGCTTTTTTTCAAATCACTCTGACTGCTTAATAGATTCATAGATTCAGAGTTAAAATGATTTCTGTTTTTTTTTTTTTCTAATTAATAGATTAAGAGTTAAGATGATTTCTGATTTTTTTTTCTAATTAATAGATTAGGAGTTAAGATGACTTATGCTATTTTTTTTCCAGACAAAACCGTTAGAAGTAGCTAGTGTTTATGAGATTGAAATCTAATTCCATTCCTTTGTTTGATGTAAGTTTTTCAATCACGGGATTAATCATATGATATTTTTCATGCCATTATTGATCGATATGCAGGAAACAAATCAGATGCTTTGCCAAATACTTCACATTCAGTTTCCTCTGGGGGATTTTCCAGTGGTTCTTCACAGGTGGTGATAATTGCGGCTTTGTAAATTTCCCTACTTTTGGTCTGAAAGCTTTGGAAACAGAGGTAAATATTTTGACCACAAGGCTGATCTCAATGTTCTCCGAATTGGGCTTTACCCAGTATCTGATATCTGTTACTCATTGCAGTTTTTACTTCGATTTTAGCACGACATACGTGGGAGCAGGGATGATCTGCCCACATATTGTCAATATATCACTGCTGATTGGAGCGGTGGCTTCGTGGGGCCTCATGTGGCCTTTGATTAACAATAAAAAGGGCGACTGGTTCCCAGAAGACCTTCCAGAAAGCAACATGAAGAGCCTAAATGGTTATAAGGTATTACGTATAAATATGGCATTGAAGTGTATATTTCTCCAGTGATTGATTCCCTCTTCGTTTTCCCTTACTCAAAGAGGCTCTGTGGCAGGTTTTTGTGTGCATTGCTCTCATTCTAGGAGATGGTCTGTATAACTTTGTGAAAATTATATACGTCACTCTCAAGACCATGTATGTACAGCGGAGGCAGAGGATGCAGGAAATCCCAGTCACTGAAAATAATGGTGAGTTTTTAGAAATTTTTAACTATAGAACGAGATTTTCAAAATCCAAGTGCAAATTTCTTGTTATTTAAATGAATTGAGTTCAGATAATTTGTTTGAACTAAAGCCAATTGCTTTGAAGATATTCATGTTAGCGTATTTTATTAATTTTTTTACCATTTATGCACCCACTGTCGCATATGACATACCAGGCCGTAAAAGGCAATTCATTCATCTGGCTGCAACAAATAGTTACCATTCTTTCGATATGTTAGGAGATCCTTGTTACACTCAGAAGGTGATGTTAATCATTGTTACACTCAGAAGGAGATGTAGACAACCCTCGTAGGAGAGATCTGGTAAGAGGAATCATCATTACTATGTGAGGCTTAAAAAAATAGAAAACCCATTAAACATCCAGAGGCTTGTACAGAGTGGTGCTTTTTGTAAGGGATCCCCGGTTACGCCAGTGAAATAAAAACATCAGAGATAGACTTACGGTTGTTGGTTTGTTAGTGATTGGCATTAGACACTGATTCATATTAATTCAAATGTGTTCAGAGGCAAGTTACTATAACAATATAGTTAGTATGAATTCAACGTATCACTTAAATTCAGTATGAACTCAATTATAATTTACAATAATCTAATTTTTATAACAATATAGTTAGTATGAATTCAACATATCACTTAAATTCAGTATGAACTCAATGTATTATTTACAGTAATCTAATTGATTTGATATGTTTAGTATGAACTCAATATATTATTTACAATAATCTAATTTGATTATAATTTCTATCAAACACTTAAGATAAACTAATTGGCACCCATATATTCAAATCTCTGAGAATATCAAACTCAATTCTGAAGTTTCAAATCTGTTATCCCAGCAAAGTTAACCAGAATTTAAAACCTCTCTGGCCAATTAATATGATTTTGTGATATATTCATTTTAGGATTCTGGTGTTTCAAGTCTATTTCCAAATTTTTTTTTAACAAAGATTTAAAACCGCACGGATTGGTTAATATGGATTTGTGATATACATTCAATTATGATAGATTCATAGTAGTTCAAATTTAGCTGGGTCTCTCCATTAAAATTAACAGGGATTTAAAACCTAGTTCCTAGAATAGTTAAATTGGTAATGGTAGTGATAATGAAGAGTGGAAGAATTATGTTCAAGAAGATTTGAGATTCAAACTTTCCAAATCTACTAGTGAGCTCAAAAATAAAGATAAATATATTAATGTAAATGGAAGTTTCAAACTTTTTTTTTTCTTTTCGCAGAAAAAATCGGTAACCTTTTATTTATATAAATGAAAAGTTACACATAGCATATGCATTGAAGCATTTTCAGAAATTGCCTGTTGGGCTCATGTGCTCTCACACACAATGCGTTGTAGCGAGGCTACCTTGCATTCAGAAAAAATGAATGAAAAAAGAAAGAGAAAAGAGAAAAGAGAGAGAGGTAGAAAAACTGGAAGCAGCTAGATCGTGGGGAAAGTATCCCACTATCTGGTTTTTCTCCCTTTCTTCTTCTCAACCTTGCGCCATTCGCCCTGCGATGGCTTACAAGTGGCAAGGACAATCTGATTTTCTGCACTTTGGGTTCTTGTCTCCTTGTCCGAATCTGAAGTCTCTGATGTATGGTGTCTTTTAATCCCTCCGCTGCCCGTGTTAACGACGTTCCTTTCTGATTGGTTCGTCTGGAGATGTGGATCCACGAGTGCAGTCATGTCCTTTGTTTGTACCTCTGGTTCTTGTGTTGGCTGCTTATTTTCTGAAGGAGCTAAGTCCTCTTCTTCTTCTGACTCATCCTCCTCTGAATCAGGAGTGGGAAACTGCCGACCTTTCCTCGGCTTCCTGTTCGGTTTCTTTTTGTTCTTTGCTTTCTTCATTTCTGGGCATGTATTTTGAAGGTGTCCTGTCATCCTGCAGTTCCTGCATCTGAATGCAGTGTTCTCGTAATCTAATGATTGCAACCAATTTTGTTGCTTATAAATCAACATAATATTCTTCGGTAAACCTTTGCTTAAATCTACTTCCACGCAGATCCGGGCAAAAGTGAAGATTCGATTTTCCAATCTTTCCGTGTCTGTTTTAATGTATCGCCCAAGACTGTTCCCAATGCTCTCGAGAACCTGTTCGTTCCAGAAATGAAGCGGGAGGTTGTGAAGTCTCACCCACACTGGTAGTCTGGAGACTGTCATAGTGTTGGGGTTGAAATATGGAAACCATGGAGTGATAAACATCCCCGTGGACCCCAGAACCAAGGCCCCTCTCTGATTATAATATCCCTCTCCTCCGAGGTTTGAAATTTAACAATGAAAAATCCCTTAGAGCAGAGATGTATTTCACATTCCAGAGACCATTGGGTAAAAATCCAATGAAAAAGGTCCATGGGTTTGGGCCAGAAGCAATTGAAGCGGCATATTAGTGCCTGGGCTTCATATGTCTTTATATGCTCCTCTGTTGCAAGACTATTGATTTTTAGAGCTGGGGTTTGATCGTATTGTTCAAACTTATGCACATACCATTATCAATTACTTTAAATGGAATGGAAGGTTCAAACTTATGCAGATACCATTGTCAATTTCCGAATTTCAAATTTGTTGTCCTAATTAAAATTAACAATGTAACATTTTTGTCGATCTTCCAATGGTTTAACCAAGCCTTGGTATATTTATACCAACTTAGTTTGAGCCTTAGGTGGTTTTGGCTGGAATTTAAAACTAACTTAGGAAGTCTAAGGTCTCCCATGTTATTGATTTTGTGCTTGTACAACATGAACTTAGTCATAGCTAGGCTCTCGATAGGGGAAAGACCCACTTCTATAAGGAGAATAGGATAGGGTGTATTGCTTTTAATTTTGAGGTTATATATTATAAAAAGCTTATGGATTTGCTCAATCTTTCTCAAGAATTCTCTAGAGATGCTGCAAGCCCAAACCTCACATCCATACAAGATAACAAGAGTGACTAAAGTTTAAAAAAGGAGCTTCTTTTTATCCCACATAACAAAGTTTGCTGCTTTACAATTATTTTCAAGACCAAAATAAGCTTTCCACCCTCCATTAATCCTTTTCTCAATGCTATAGTTCCAATTGAGCTTGTGATGAATATCAATTCCTAGGTACTTGTAAGAAGACACTTCCTCCAAATTGCTATTGTCATACACAAAATTAGGGTAAGCGTCCTTCTTGGATCTGATAATCATAACTTTTGTTTTGTCAGTGTTAACAGTCATACCCATGGTAGAGTAGAATTCCTTAAGAAATCCTAGTTGCTTATCAAGATCCGATGATATCGTCAGCATAGAGAAGAAGGATGACGACTATTCCAGCTAAGAAGGATGACGACTATTCCAGCTAAGACCATGCTAGCACAAGCTGCTTCCTCTAAACAACCTTCTAACTTGTGGACTTAAATGCCAAATAAAATAGAGATAAATAAAATAAGAGATTATTAATAGTTTAGTTTAAGGTAAATAAAAAAGTATTATAGTTAATGAAATTAAAAATTAGAAAAAAAAATTCAAGAGAGTAGTTTGTGAGTCATATTAAAGTGGATAACACCTAAATACTTTTTAATTAAGGAATTTGTAAAATTTTACTGTTTTAAAAAATAATACATGAAATGAAAAACTTTTTACTTGAACTGCTCACATAAATATACTAGGTTTCATATTCAAAATATCATTTATAATTATACTTAGGTTAACAATGTGTTAATTCATATAAATTAGCTAAATTAAAAGATTTTATTTATAAAATATCTACTTATTTATAAAATATTTAAATTAAAAATAACAAAAATAAATAAAATAATTAATTTTTTTCAGTAATTTTTATTTTTCATATTAAAATAGATTTTAATGTTGCATAATACTTCAATTTTATTTAATATATCAAAACTTTTTCAACTTATAAATTTATAATTTTCATTTTTATCATATTTAAATATATAAATAATATTTTAAAATATATTTATTTTTTATTGATTTTAATATATTGTAGTGTTGAAATATTAAAATACAATATTTTATATATATAGTGTAGTCTAATTTGTAGCTTAAATGATTTTTTTAATAATTTTTTTTGTTATTTTAATCCAAATCTCACAGAAATTTTTAGAAACTCAACTTTAAATTATTTAATCGGTAGAATTCTAGTTTCTCAAGGGTTTTTCATGATGCTGAATTTATTTATGCATTAAAAAATACATTTTAAAGAACAAAAAATCACATAAAAAATACATTTTAAAAAACAAAAAATCACATTCCTTCTTAAAATTGTTTTGCCATTAAAAAAATCTATTTTCATCTATATATATGCATGCTTAGTTTAATATATAGACCAAATGACTTTTTTAAGGACTATTTTTCTGGAAATTGTATTGAGGTATTTTGTGAATTTTGATGAAAAAAACCATTTTATCTATAAATTACACTAAAACTTTTATAAATAAATAATAAATTAAAAGAAAATTAATGTTAAAAATATTTAAAAATAAAAAATAAAACATGTTTCATAAAACATTAAATTTAATTTAATTACATATTTCAAGAATATTTTTTAAAATTTAACTAATTAAATCAATTTTTTGAATATATTTTTATCTATCAAATACTGAAATATTTTTGAAATTTACAATCAAAACAAAAATTATTTCACTTATATCAATCAACCAATATTAAAATGTACAGTGTTTGCTTAAAAAACAGTGTTTGGTTCATTTATCATTTAGCTGGATAGTTTTACCTCTACGGCTTTACCACTCACTTCCTCCTCGGCTCCGATTCTTTTATCATCAGTTTATCTCTACGGCTTAACCACTCACTTCCTCCTCAGCTCTGATTTAGAACACTGGGCTTTTCCTTCACCTATAATGTGACCAACAACATGCAATTTACTCCTCAACTCTAGTCCATAAAACTTTCCTTTACAAAGTTTTCTCAATTCCGATTCTAAAACTGGAAATCTTCTTTTCCAAGAGTTTGAGTAATAGCAAGCAATTTATTATTAATATATTTTTTTCTCCTAAATTTTATGGGAGGAGTTGAGAATGAGAGTTATTTTTGAGGAATTGAAATATTTCAGAGATTTGTTTGGTACAACTCACTAGTGTACGGATTGTTTTTCCATTCAATATTGACACTGCTCAGGCCTAAACTCAATAACTCAATATAGCTTGAAAAAAATGAGTTGTCTTTAAAAAGTTCTCGGATTTATTTTTAGGATGTAATTTGTCTAAAATCTCTCAGAAATTCATTAAAATTACAAATTTGATGAGTAAACTCTACACAATCGAAGTGCCCTAGAAATTTGCTAAATCCATATATATCGTCAAAAAATCAGTTTAAATAACACAAATCAAAATTTCCCAAAAAAGTTTCTACAAAATTCCTGCCAAAGAAATCCAAAAAACACTCCCTAACACTCACATTAAAAACAACTCCAAGGAAAAACATCTCACTACCTCATTTCTAGAACGATGTACAATTATATGGTAACCTATTTTCTCTTTTTCTGGCAGGGAGTGAAACGCCTCTGGATGAGGCTACAACATACGACGAGAGACGACGCAACGAAGTATTCATGAAGGACAGCATACCAGTCTGGATCGCAGTATCCGGTTACATAATCCTCGCTGCCATATCCAGCGTGGCAATACCCTACATGTTTCCTCACACAATGAGATGGTACTACGTCCTAATTGCCTATCTGTTCGCCCCTGTTCTCGCATTCTGTAACGCTTATGGCACAGGCCTAACGGATCAGAACTTGGCCTACAATTACGCCAAGGCAGCGTTGTTCGTGTTCGCAGCGTGGGCAGGGAAGGACCATGGAGGCGTCCTGGTGGGCCTCGTTGCCTGCGGAGTCATGAAATCCATCCTGGCCAGCGCCTCAGACCTGATGCACGATTTCAAAACAGGGTACCTCACACTTTCCTCTCCGAGGTCCATGTTCGTGAGCCAGGTGATCGGGGCTGCCATGGGCTGCATCGTGGCTCCCCTAACTTTCTGGCTTTTCTACATCTCCTTCGATGTGGGAAACCCCAATGGCCAGTACAAGGCGCCCTATGCTCTGGTTTACAGAAACATGGCCATTCTGGGCGTGGAGGGCTTCGGTGCTTTGCCAGCCCATTGCTTGCAGATCTGCTCCGGTGCTTTTGCTTTTGCTTTCCTGATCAATGGGGTTAGAGACTGGGTGCCCAAGCATGTTTCTCAGTACATTCCCCTGCCCATGGCCATGGCTATTCCATTCCTTGTGGGGGCCTACTTTGCCATCGATATGTGTGTGGGGAGTGCCATTGTGTTTGTGTGGCAGCAGCTCAACCGTAAAAGGGCAGACATGTTCGTTCCTGCTGTGGCCTCTGGATTGATGTGTGGTGATGGCATTTGGATCCTTCCAGCTTCTCTCCTTGCTCTCACCAAAGTGAAGCCTCCAATGTGCATGAAATTTCTCTCAAGCACATGACTTGCAGATTTCTTGAACTCAATGAAAAAGAAATGTAGCAGCCAAGCAATTTCACTCTCACATGGATGGAACTCTTTGAAAGAGAATGTCACTCGCAGGGAATTTCACTGTTACAGATTGATGGCCATTTTAACCAAATGATCAAATCAGGCTTCCATACTATGATTAAAATAATATCTCTCAACTTCGATCCATCGTATAAGGCAATTTTACTGTTACAGATTGATCCATCATATAAGGCAATTTCACTGTTACAGATTGATGGTCATTTTAACCAAATGATCAAATCAGGGCTCCATAATATGATTAAAATAATATCTCTCAACTTCGATCCATGCAGAGTGATGAAAGTGCTATTTCAAAAAGTTGGAAACACTTTCCTATTAAATTTTCGAGTTAAGATTCGGCATGATAATTAATCAAAAGAAATAATGGAGATAAAACGGTTTTGGTCTAAACGAGATTGAAAATTAAATGAAATAAAATGAAATAAAGGGGATAAAACTATATATATAAAATGAAATAAATGAGTTGTTTGTTATGATTAGTTTTTTCAACTGTTTTGTTTTTCGGTTAAATGTTTGTTTTTTAAGGATAGCAAGAAATATATTAATAGTTCAAAATTCGGAGGTATTTTTCATAAGTGAACGCTTGCTCTTTCACTAACCATCAATAAAGTTATTTCAAGTGATTTGGTTTTCTTTTAAATAAAGGTGATGAGTAGTAGTAACCAGAGATGATTGTTCTGGATGTTGGTAACATAATTTTTTAGATTAAATGAATGAGTTGTTTGTTATGATAAGTAGGTTGAGATGAGTAGCGTGAGATGACTGTCTTCATTGTTCATATGACAATGCTATATGATAGGTTTTCCTATTGATAAGAAAAAAAAATAAAATTTTTATATTAAATAAATGAGTTGCTAGTTATGATATGTTTTTCTTATTTGTTATTATACTTTTAAGTAAACATTTTTTAAAATTTTACTTACAAATTCTTTTCTTTATGGTTTATAAAGAAATAGGATATAGTTGGAGTAAACTTATGGTTAAAATTATGTGTTTCATCCTAAGAGGTTACGGGGTCAAATTCAAAGAAAGTTGGGGTATGCATGCTTCCATAGACTTCAGCAGCCAAATCACTATATAAAAGCGGGTCCCTTGTCTCATTAGTAAAAAGTTTCATTCATCAATTCAATTTAGTGTCTAGGTTAACAATAATCTTAGAAGTAAGTTATTATTATTTATTTATAATCTTTTTATACTTTTTAAGAAATTTATTTATTTATTTTAAGAGTAAATGCAAACTCTGTTTTCAGAGATTATGTATTGATTTGGCTATTTTATAAATATTAGAAATTAAGTATTGGTTTAGCTATTTTATAATATTTATAATGGAGTATTTTATTTTTAATTTTATTTTTTGAGGTTAATATATATTTAATTTTGATTTTAGAGATTATATGTTACTTTTGCTAGAGGTGAATTATTGATTTAGTTACTTTATAAATATTATTTGTTCAAATTCAGAGAGGGTTGAAGTATACATACTTTCATACACTTTAGCAGTCAAATTACTGTGCAGAAGTAGGTCCCTTATCCCATTAACACTAAGTTTCATTCACCAATTTAGTATCTAGCTTTGCAATGACTTTAAAAATAAATTATTATTATTTATTTATATTTTTTCTATATTTTTTAAAACTTTATTTATTTATTTTAAGAAATTATAGATTGGTTTAACTATTTTATAAATATTAAAAATTAAGCATTGATTTAAAGCTTTATAATGGAATAATCTACTTTTAATTTTTAAAGTTGAAATTAACCTATTATGTAATAATTTAGCAAAAAATTAAATATTGGTTTAGCTACTTTATAAACATGACGGGTTCAAATATTACAGTGAAGATGGAATTTATGTTAGTATATTTTATTATATATTTTTTAAATTTATGCATCTATGCGAGGCCGTAAAAGGCAACTCATTCATCTGGCTGCACCAAATAGTTACCATTCTTTGAATATGTTAGGAGATCATCGTTACACTCAGAAAAAGGAGATGCTAATCATTGTTACACTCAGAAAAAGGAGATGGTAGACAACCCTCGTAGGGGGAATCTGGTAAGAGGAATCTTCATTACTTTGTGGGGCTTTAAAAAAAGATAGAAAAATAAAAACACACAGAGATAGACATATTATTGGTTTGTTCCTGATTAGTATTAGACTCTAGATTCATATTAATTCAAATGTTGACATCAATATATTCAAACCTCAATTCAACTGACATCAAGTATTCAAACCTCTCAGATTATCAGACTCATTTCTGAAATTTCAAATATGTTTGCCAAGTACAATTAACAAGAATTAGAAACCTCCCAGGCTAATTAATATGCATTTGTGAATATAATTTGTGATATATTCACAATAGAATTCTGGAGTTTCAAATCTGTTTTCCCAAAAAAAGAAATTAAGGATTATTCATATTCACATTAAGATCCTGGAGTTTCAAATCTGTTTTCCCAAAAAATTAATAAGGATTAATTCATATTCACATTAGGATTCTGGAGTTCCAAATCTGTTTTCCCAATAAAAGATTAATAAGTATTTAAAACCTTCCGGATTAGTTATATTGATTTGTGATATATATTTACATTATGATAGAATCATAGGGGTTCAAATTTAATTTGGCTTTTTCATTAAAATTAATAGGAATTGAAATCTAGTTTTTGAGGATAGTTAAGTTAAATTGGTAATAGTAGTATTAAAGAAATTTAGTTCAAATGATATGGTTCATGATTTGTGTATTAAATAATTAATATATAATATTTATAAAATAATTATATTAATGATAAAATAGTAACATCTTTTTTTACTAAATTATTCATTATATCTAATAAATATACTCATTACTGTTTAATTTTTCTTAACCATAGTAATGATCATGAAATATTCAAATTCCCATAATTTACCCATAAGACCAATTACAAAGATAGATGCATATTAATTCAAATGGAAGTTCCAAACTCATGCAAATACCATTATCAATTCTGGAGTTTCAAATCTGTTGTCGAAATTAAAATTAACAAGCAATTAAAACATCCCTAGTTAGTTAATATGGATGTGATGTATATTCAGACTGCGATAGATTCATATTTAATATGGATCTGCTGTATATTCAGACTAGGATAGATTCATAATAGGGATTATTAAATTTGGGGTTTTCATGTACCTAATTGGATCGAGAGGGCCTTGTGCCATATAGAGAACCCCTTTGCGGAGAGATCCTGAGGCTGTGCTGCAGCAGTCCATCTGTTACGATCGGTGCCGTAGGAGAAGGAATGCGAGAGGAGAGAGTTGTAGGTGGCGAACTCTACAACAAGGCGATAAAGAGTGCAAATCGGGCTCGTAATAGAAGACCGGCGATCGTTGGACGAGTACCGGATGTTCGCAGCTCACTCTCTGATCTAGTTTTTGGGGAAAAAATGGGAATCCATTAGGCCCAGGAACGCTGGGGTATGGCTCTAGAGGAACCCTGCCTCGAATTCAAAAGCTTTAGTGGTTATCTATAGGGCGCTGGGTAAGTTAAACTAGTTGGCAATTGCTATTGGCTTACAATGCAGAGAATCTGATTGCTGGTACCCATGAAGATTAATATTATTGCTGTTGGTGGATATTGCTGAAGCTGTTGGTTTGTCAATATCTGGTACCCTTTGGGATAATTTTTGTTATTGCTTTTGGTGGATATTGCTGATGCTGCTGATGTATTTTATATCTGGTACCCTCCGGGATAATAATTTTGCTTCTGGTGGCTATTAGTGACCTCTTGCATTTTGAGTCGATCATACATTGTTACTAGATTGTTACTAGATTAGGGCGCTGGAATCGTGGGGGTGAAAAATGGAAGGTGGTACCCGATGTGAATACAAATTGTTGCTTGTGGTGGTCATCTAATGCATGTTTGTGCTGCTTCTATTAGCTGGTACCCTGAAGATCAGTTCTGTTGCTTCTGGTGGCTAAGGTAGTCACAACAGTATTTCTATTGGCTGGAACCCTATCTTCGACGATCTGTATTGCTATTGGTGGCTTCTATCTTTTCACAGTTATCTCACATATTTTCCTATTTAATTAGGGATGAAATGTCATCTTTGGAATACTGGTTTTCCGTCTCTACTGAGATCCTCATGATCAGTCTTCTGATCTCAATTGCCATGTTTATTCTTCTTTCTATTTACCACACACATAAATCAAATGGTGGTAGACGCTGGGATTGATACATATCCCTCATCATCTCAAAAATTGTCCTCGGCTACATATCAGTTGGAACCGGAGCTCAGTAATGTTTCTTGCAGCTATTGGAGTGGGTGGTTGGGTTTATGCTTCATCTCTCGGCCATGCAAAAGCATTAGTATTAGAATTCGCAGGAAATGGTGGATTGTTCCTGGTTGTTTGTGTTGTTGCTGTTGCACACGCTAATGAATCTGATCAGTCATGTTTCGGGTGGTGATTATTGATACCGCTGGTTTTATCCTATTCCGGTATTATTTGAATTGATTACCGGAATGGCATTGATTCACTAGCCGGGATCAATCGGCTACTACTCCAAGACACTCACGCGTGGACTCCACCTACAGTACAGGCCAAAATCTTCCAATTTCTCATTTGGATCCTTCAAGGACGATTTCTTCATCCGCCGTTCCATCTGACCATACCTGCCTTATCCGTCACCTTTCTCCAAGCACAAAATCGATCATGCATCTACTTCAAATTGTGACCGATTCCCCTTTCTCATTTAATTCCCCATCTACCTTCCTACCATCTGCATTCCCATACGACATCTTCACATGAATATGCCCATTATCTATTGATTATCCGACGACCTTCTATATTTATTTCCGGCCCAGCTCCTGGCCTGGCACACACTGATTACAATTAAAAATTATTTGCCTATCTTCTCAAACCAATCTACCACGTCTCCAATCAATGCTGGGTGTGCAGTGACGGTTTTTATCCTGTCGAAGATATATTTCGAACTCATGGCGAGTACAGGGCTTCCAATCCCGAGATCGTCCAGCACTTGCTACGTGGATATTCATGCAACCAAGGATGCCCAACCATCCATCTCGTCCGCGGATGATATCAATGCGTTTATTGTGAACAAGGGTGTTAATTTTTCCTCTACCCGCGCCTCATCTTTGCCTGGTTCTCAACAACAGAAGCATCGTGGTGGCCGACACAGGAAGAGATCGTCCTGCTTCAAACACAAGATGGAGATTAAAGAGCTATCGCTCGACCACGACGATCTATGTAGGAGGGTTGTTAGTTTACAAAAGCGTGAGGTTATTGGCCGGTGGTTATTCCCTGAAAACCCCGACTTTGACACAGGGAAATGGATTAGCAAGCACTGGAGCATAATCATCGGTTACTCCCCGAAAGTGAGTATCCTCATCAACGGCTGGTTTAGCGTCCATCTTATGGATGAGGGCGACGTTGATAAGATTCTGTGCAGAACATGGGTACGTGGCCGGAGCTTTATGCAGCTTATGCCCTGGTCATTGGGTTTTAACCCAGTCATGGAGGCCCCAAAAAATCGCATAATCTGGGTTAAACTCCCGGGCCTCCCTCTTGAATATTGGACTCTAAAAGCCCTTCGGGATATTGGCAACTCCATTGGAATAACCAAGTATATTGATCCTGGAATTGTGGGCTCGGGCGACAAGCGGGTTGCCTGGATTCTCGTTGAACTGGAATATTCTGGTGGCTTGCCAGGGGACATCGATCTTTTGTGGGGCGACAGACGGCACAGGCAGCGCATCGACTATTGGGGTATTCCATTCCGCTGCCTCATCTGCCATCGTACCGGTCATCTTAGGGACCATTTTCCTTATCGACTGCGTATGAATCATTCGGGTTTAGCTGATTATAAACCTATCAGAGACAGTCGCTCTAAGGAGGCATCTGCCGCTCCTCTTGCCAATATATCAGGTAATTCTAGCCCTATCTATTCTGATGATGATGCCATTCTTACTGCACGGGAACAAGCGGATGGTATACTCAACAATCAAAGAGTATTACAGCCTGAACACAATTATGATGTTGTTGATGAATTAGCTCCTTTTCGGTCATCTGTATCATTGGTACAGGAGTCTATTCAATTGGATAAACATGGTTCAAATCCCAGTCCTGTTGATTCACTAATGAAAATCCCCAAGGATGATGAACTGCTTTTATCATTACATTCTGTAACCCCGCCATTGCCTAAGTCAAATTTCCACGTTGGCGAGTCTTCCAAATCTACTAGTATCCATGACCATGGTCCCCAAACGACATTTGAGATTCCATCAGAATCTGTGGATCCTAACAATACCCCCGACCCACCAAGAAACTCAGTCGGAAGTGACCTAGAATCTATACTCGCTAACCCTAACAATGATTTGGCTGCTCTTACGGTCTTTGATAGACCTCCAGTCATTTGTCCTCCCCCTATTCCAGCATCCCTCAGCAGAAATAAGTCCAAAACTGCCAATAAATATTCCAGAGGCAAATTCAAAGCAATCGCTCTTTTTTCCGGAAATGACGATGATCTCACGGACATTCCGATCTCATCCAGCGAAGGAACATGGTCCTCCCCTCGGGCACTTAGAGCAGGTATCCCGGACCGTGTTTCTCCATGAATCACATTCTCTCTATGAATATTCGGGGTTTAGGCGATGCCCCCAAAGTTCATTGCCTTCGGGATTTAATGCAATCTGTTAATCCTTTTATCTTCTTTGCTCAAGAGACTATGTGTGACAGAGAGCGCACCATTAATTCCTTTCTCAGCATTAAAAAAGGTTGGAATGCTGCTGCTGTTGGTGCAGTGGGCCAATCCGGAGGCCTTATTGCAATCTGGGATCCTGTCCTGGCATCTTTTCAGGCTTATAAGTTTTTCGGGGGGATTTTACTATCTGGTCACCTCAGGGGAATGGCTGAAACTATTAATTTTGTTAACATATACGCCCCCTATGCTGATCGACACTCCTTCTGGTCGCACATGAAGGCTTCTGGTATCTTGTCCCTGCACAATTTGATAATGATTGGTGACTTTAATCCGACTTTGCGTCCGGATGAAGTTTGGGGCGCCTCGGCAAGGTATGATCCTCTGTCATCCTTCTTATCAGATACATTTTTTGAATTTAATCTGGTGGACATTCGCCCTTCTCCCATTATGCCAACATGGTCCAACAAGCGGGCGGGAATATACTATATAGCTAAGAGGCTCGACAGGGTTATTGTTCATGCTAATTTGGTCGACAAATGGAGCATGCTTCGATCAGATGTTTTGGTATCGGATCTATCCGATCACATGCCCATTCGGCTGTCTTGGAAAATCAATCTCATAGCCGGGGGTATGCCTTTTAAATTTAATAGAATCTGGCTTGAAGACCAGGAGTACACGTCCATGATTCAAAAACTATGGATGGATGATAATGACGTGGAGGGTCCCAGAGATTGGGAACGTTTCCATTCTAAGCTTCTAAAGGTTAAACGAGCTTCAAAGGATTGGGAGATAAGGAAAAAGATGATGCTTAGGAAGGAATTCCGGGAGATATCAGCCAAAATGGAGGTCTTATTTGCTTCGTTCTCCTCATGCCCTCCTGATCAAATGGCTCTTGACTTGATGAAGGAACTCGGGGCTCGCAAGAAGGAAATCCTTAGAATCGAAGAGATCACATGGCGACTGAAAAGCAGGGTCCGGTGGCTACGAGAAGGTGACCTCAATACTCACTTCTTTCATAAGTCTGCTAATGCCCGTCGCAATAAGAATTCGATTTGGCGTATTCTAAAAGCGGATTCCAGTTATGCATACTCCACGGCTGAGATCCAAAAGGAAGCAGTGGCATACTTTTCCAAATTCTATTCTGCGGACCCATCTATTGATGCGGCTCATCAATCCTGGATTCTTGATCATGTGCCAAGGTTCTTTGACGAAGCTGCTATTAATTTGATCAATCAATGCATCACTAGGGATGAGGTCCTCTTGGTCCTTAAATCTTTTCCTCATGACAAATGCCCTGGCCCTGACGGCTGGCCTGCAGAATTCTATATTTTCTTCTTTGATATGATGGGCGAGGAGATCACTGAAATGATGGAGCTATTCCGCAGGAAGGGTATGATGCCTGCTAATCTAAACTCATCTTTCATCGCTCTTATTCCTAAGATTTCTGATCCTGCTTCATTTTCTGATTTTAGACCTATAGCACTTTGTAATCTAATCTACAAAGTTACTTCGAAGATTATTGCTAATCGCCTCAAGGCGGTATTATCTGCTAACATCTCTGCCGAGCAATATGGTTTTCTTAGTGGCAGGTCTATACATGATGCGATCGCCGTTGCCCAGGAGATCTGTCATTCTATACACGCCAAAAAGCAGGAAGCGCTCATTATGAAAGTCGATCTCCACAAAGCATATGATTCTCTAGATTGGTCATTTATTCGGGCTTTACTGCTCAAGATTGGGATTCCCATTAGATCTATCTGCTGGATTATGTCTTGTATTTCTAATGTCAGGTATGCTGTTATTATTAATGGGCTCCCATCTAAATTCTTCAGGGCGGCTAGGGGACTGCGCCAAGGATGTGCGCTCTCCCCTCTCATCTTTATATTGGCGATGGATGGTCTCAGTAAGATATTACAAGCCTCGGAGACAAAGGGTTACATCAAAGGCTACTCTTATTCAAGCACGGTGTCCATCTCTCATTCATTATTTGTGGATGACCTATTATTGTTTGGATACTTAAACAGAAATCACTGGTTCTACATCAAATTTACCCTTTATCGCTTCAAGGCAGCAACAGGACTTTGTCTAAATGCTGATAAGTCTTTTCTTCTATTCGAATTTGGCGATGCTGCCGAAATCAATTTCATTGCTGAATTTTTGGGCATCGGGACTCGTCATATCTCCAGGGGATTCAAATACCTCGGATTTCAAATCAAGGCTTGCGGGTATAAAAATTGTGACTGGGCATGGATTCTTGCCCGGTTCCGAGACCGGTTACAGAGCTGGACTCACTGCTGGTTATCTCTGGGAGGTAGGATCATTTTGGTTCAATCGGTTCTATCTCAAATGATCGTATTTTGGGCTCATTTACTACTCCTCCCGGCGGGGGTCATCGCCAAAATCAACGACATCATTTCTCATTTCATATGGGGAGGGGCAAATCTGTCTAACAAATTTCCACTCTGCCGATTAGATGTGATTTGCACTCCGAAGGACATGGATGGATGGGGCGTCCTTTGTACACGAAGATTTAACCAAGCTCTTCTCATCAAGTCATTTTGGCGGGCGATTCATAGCACGGGGATCTGGAACGACATCAACAGGATCAAGTATTATGATGGGGATGCATTGCAGATGATTAATAATAATGGTTTTTCTTTTCCCTCTGTTATTTCTTGCATCTGGAGGAGTTTCAAAGCGATTATTCCTATTATTCGGCCAAGGATAGGATGGAAGTTTCGGGATGGTAGCAGAATTCCCATCGGGGCATTGAACTTTCTTCCTCCGCTAATTCAATCTAATCTATCAGTCCACCTACTGCACACCTTTACCACTCGCGGGATCCTCTATTTTTCTCAGCTGATACACTACTGGTCTCATTGCGCCCCCATTTTTAAAACCTCAAACATTATGCAACTACAGGGGCCGGACGCTGCGGAATGGGAAACAATTCGTAATTCACTTCGCTCTGCAGGCCTGTGTTATGCGCAGGGTGGTGATTATCTTGTATGGAATGGTCCTCTCAGGGATGGCAACGTCATTGTCAAAGAGATTTATCATGACATTACTTACTCTTCGCTTCAGGCTCCGGATCCGCCCATTTTCCTCGCCTATTGGAAAAGAAAGATTCCTACGAAAATTGTGCTCTTCGGATGGTTAGTTTGGCGAGGTAAAATCCTAACATGGGACAATCTTATCAAGCGAGGATTCCAGGGTCCGGGCTGGTGTGTACTCTGTCACTCTGAATCGGAGTCTATTGCCCATCTTTTTTTTGAATGCCCCATAGTCTCTCAATTATGGAAGCTTTTCAGCTCTTTTTTATTGGATCCTTCTTGGCGTCCTAGTGATTTTATCTCTGCTGCATGTGAATGGGATCAGCACAATAGTAATTTCAAATCTTTGCCTTTCTACTTGGTCTGGGAGGTCTGGAAAGCACGGAACCTGGTGATATTTGAACAGAAGCCCTTCCACTTCCAGAATGTCTATTTGACCATTAAATCCTGGATGGAAGATTGCCCACCCCCGGTACTTTCTGTTGTTGATGCTTCACGACGTATTAGGCCCCATGATATTGCCCTTCCTGCCCTGTATTTCGATGGCGCTGCGGTTGATGGATCCACCGGATGCGGTGCATGGATCAAAATCTCTGACAAGGAGCGCATTCACATCCATTGGAATGGCGGGCCTGGTACCAATAACAAAGCGGAAATATTGGCTCTATGGGGGGGCCTTTACATTGCCATTGATTTTCAAATTCAGCTGCGGAGTATCTTTGGTGACTCCCAACTAATCATTGGATGGATTAACAAAGGTTTCCAGATGTATAATCAGCTATTGTCGAGGTGGAAGGACCGAATTCTCAGTTTCTGGAATAGGCTACACCGCCCTATTATTAAACACATTTTCCGGGAAAATAATACTAGGGCGGACAGATTATCAAAATTGGGTCTTGCTGACGAATTCGGTCTCATGTATCTTACTCATTTTGCTGATGGCACCATGATTGCGGAGCAATCTATTCCTATTCCATAACCTCCCTGGATTTCGGACAATTTTGGCTTCTTTTTGCTTCTGGTTCATCATCTTTTGCTACGCTACAGGGTTTTTATATCTCGATGCATATAATTCTCCAGTATATATTGGCCAAGCATCTATTATCACAGGGTTTTCTGCTCTCGGTATACTGGCCTACTCTTTTTTGTTTCAAAGGCATGGTTTGTCACAATCAGCTACATCAAGCAAGCGTGTTAATGTTTTAAATCAGGCGAGCCGGATTTCCTCTTCACATCAGGCGAGCCGGTTATCTACTTCCTTCAGGCGAGCGCTGAAACTACTCTACAGGTATGCATGAAGGTTCACATTCAGGCGAGCGAGTATTTCCATTATCTGAAGGATCCTTCGAAGCTTTCCTGGTTCTTCTCTTTTCATTCCGGATCTACCTCTGCCTATTACTTGTAGATAGCCTTTCGAACCAAGAGCGCATATTTTCTTACCATGTTGTTTTCCTACAACGCTGTTTCATTCTATGGAGATAATTTGTATCAATATCATCTATCACAATCTCCATTTTTGTTATTTTATAAGTTTTTATCAGTACTGGGGTTAATCTGCCCCTATCTATGTGGCTGCCCTTAAATCCTTTATCATTGCTCAACCATCTGAGCTTGCATATTAGGGCGATTTGCTGGATTTCTCGCTGATTTTTAACTCAGCTGAGAACAATGTTGATCATGTACTGCTTTATATCAATATATAAAACAACGTTTTTTTCTTCTGAAAAAAAAAGATTCATAATAGGGATCTGATGTATATTCGGACTAGGATAGATTCATATTTAATATGGATCTGCTGTATATTCAGACTAGGAAATGAATCCTAGATTCATATTAGTTCAAATTTAATTTGGATGTGTAATATGTTCAGAGGTTGGAACCTAGATACCGCTATTCTTGGAGCTATTATGTTTTAGACTTTATTGGAAGAAGAAAATACTAAGTAAGAATTTTTTATTTGTCTGGTTTATTTGGAGGAACAAGGTCATCACCTGGGATAATTTGGCAAAGTGTGGCTACATGGCCTTGGGAGCTGTTTTTTTGCAAAATGGACTCTGAAACTGTGGCACGCCTTTTTTAATATGCTCTGCTGTGCTTAAAAATTGGTTGTTTTGCAAAATGGACTCTGAAAATGTGGCACACCTTTTTTTAATATGCCCCGCTGTGCTTAAAAATTGGTGGTTGTTTTTCAGTTTTTGCAAGTTCCTGATTGGCAGCCTCTCAACATTATACGGTGTTTAGACTTCTGAGAGAGGTCTGAACAAAAGTATCGCTGCTCTTTTTTTTTTTTTGGAAATTTGGATGGCTAAAATTCAAAACATTTTCAAAAGCAGAGAGATGGTACATTCACAAATTTATAGTGCTATAATGACATGGATTAATAATCATCAACAACTTTTCATCCTCCAACGGATTTATCTAGTGGCTTTAGACTATTTTTTTGATGGGGCCAAATAACCAGAGATTTGTGGATGCGGGGCTTGGATCAATCTTTCTTTCTTTCTTTTTCTTATTTTTTATTTTTTATATATACTAGGAGAATCGGCAACGGCATCGGTATCGTACTTGCATGACACGGAGTCGGCATCGGTATCATACTTGCATGACACGGGGGCGAATCCCACTGGCTACTACTAAACTTCTAGGAGAAACTGCCATACCCGCCATAATGGCCCTCAAGTTATCCAAGATTCGAACTCGTGACCTACACAGCGGCACGAACGCCTTAACATGCGTCCGCTGACCACGAGACCAAACCCCAGGAGCAGCTTGGATCAATTTTGATCACAAAGAACCTTATCACATATTTTGAAACAAAAGTCCTAACTTGAGCACAAAGAAAGAACTACTTGCCCTATGGAATTTGCTGTGAGTGGCCTACAACATACAAATCGGAATTCTTCACATTTACCAAGATGCCAAATCTATCTCAGATGGTGTGAATGACCTCACACAATTTCAACCCCCCAGTGTTTACTTCAATAGTCTTCAGGTTTCGCATATTCATCATATTTTCAAGGAAGCCAACACAATGGCTGACTTCCTCTCTAAATCGGGTTTAGCTGAACCTTTTGGGCATTCATGTCCGCCACTTCATGGATAGACAGCTAATGGAGGCAGTCACCTTACAACTTCCATAACCATGCTATCCTGGGATCAAATTATCTAGGTTTTCATTTTGTTTATCATTTTCCAAATTGCATTCTCGAAATATTTTTAACCATGTAAGTATTCATATTTCCTGAAATGACTGTGGTATTACTGGTTAGATCTTTGCTGCATCTTTGAACGCTGTTGTATCTTCATGCATTCTCGAAATATTTTTAGCATCCATGTAAGTATGCATATTTCCTGAAATGACTGTGGTATTACTGGTTAGATCTTTGCTGCATCTTTGAACGCTGTTGTATCTTCATGTTTGGTATATTGTCTACATGACTTTTTTGGGAATTGTAGAACATTGGTGGAAAATTGCCAACATGCACTTTTTTTGTAAAGTCTTTAATAAAAAACAATGTTTTTTTTTTTTCCTCCGAAAAATCAATTCTTAAGTTTAAATCTGTTGTCTGAACAAGGATTTAAAACATTTCTAGTCATTTAATATGGATTTGTTATATATTCAGACTAGTATCTGCATTAATTCTAATTTTATTGGGATATATATTGTTTCTAGAGCTTTAAAACCTCTCTAGATACCAATCTTATTCTAGAGTTTCAAATTAGTGATCTTTAACAAGTTATTTAAATAATTTCTCATTGAGTTATTAAGTCTAAAGGTTCATTCTACATCCCAGTATCAGGGGATGGGGGATGTGTAAATTTGTCTAAATGTATGTTCCTCTTTAAAATAGAAATGAAAATTAAAAATTATGTTCTAAATAGAAAACTAATGTTGGCTATAATAATAGTAATAAAAATAAATATCCTGTAAAGTAATTAGAAGTAAAAAAAATGTGTTAGTAAGATGTTCAAATCTTATAAATTTTTTATTGATAAAATATTTTAATATGAATTAATATTGACATATACTTAAAAATGTGTTAATACTAAAAAAACCATTTTAATTTGCATCATAAAATGGATGTACATGTTATGTAAAATATTTTAATGTCAATTGCTTGTACATTATCTATCATTTAAATATCATGAAAAACATTAAGCTTTTATGATTAAAATTTTTATTTGGTCCTCTATATTCTATTTAGCATTCAAAAATACAATTTAAACGATTGAAAATAACACATTGTATTTTACACTCTAAAGAAATTTGTACTTGAAGAAATATAATCCTTTTAGGCTCATGTTAGATCTGTACTTAAGATGGATCTATGTTGGTGATGGATATATTCCGGTGATATATTCATAAACTAGAATAGATTTAGATTTAGTTCAAACGAAATCTGAGATGTAATGTGTCCATAGATTTAAACCCTCTCTATATTCTAATCTTAGTTCTAGAGTTTCCAATCTCGTGTCCTCATTAACATTAACAAGAATTCAAAACCTTCTAACTTAGTTAACATGAATATCTGATAATGAATATATATTATTCAAACATAAAGTTGGGTTAAGTATGTAAATATGGACTCAATTTTTTATATGAAGTGCAAACATTAATTTGGGTTGTAGTAAATTTGTTATATGTTTTGGAAGGTTTTATGGCATACTTTTTGGTCTAATTTGCTCTAAGATTTGTTGGAGTTACAAGTTTGAGTTGTGAAATCTCCACAATTCAAGTGCTCCAAAGGTTTTTCAAGTTGTTGAATCCATATATATACTCAAAAACTGATTTTAAACAACAAAAAATAAATTTTGACTAAATGCTTTATAATCAATTTCTTAAAAAAAACTCCGAAACATTTAATATTTAGACAACACCTTAAATTTTTTGCACTCTCAAATATTATTCGATAAACATTAACATTTTCATTTAAATTTTGTATTTATTTTTAAGTTCATTAATTATATTAATTATGGATCTATTACATTTTAAAGGTAATGTTTCCATTGGGCAAGCACAAGTTAACAAGTCTTGAGGGTGTGGTTCAACGACTACGTGTGGAGGTTTCCCCCCCACAAGTCCCGTGGTCCAATCCCGATGAGGGTTTCCCCACACAAGTCCCACAGTCCAATCCAGAGCAAGACTATGTACACGTGAGAGTTGCTCCAAACGCAAAAGTTGAAAGAAAAGTAACTATCATAAAAATAAGTTCTATATAAAATTAAGAGTATGCAATATCTATACTTTAATTATAATATAAGTTAGGGTATCAACCTAAACACCTTATTTTTATGAGTATGCAACATGTGTAGATTAATTTATAGAGAGGATTTTAAAATTGTTGTAATTTAAAATATTTTTAAATTTTTATAAATAAATATGTTAACATAGATTAATTACAATTTTTTGTTTATTATTAAATGAGAATAAGTTATTATATAAGAGAGAGTTTTTATAATAACTTCAAATATTATTAAAATTATTATAAGGATTGAGGTATTTTTAAAAAATATTATATGGATTGCAGTGAAATTTAAATGTTTTGTTTAGGATATTCATAGTTTTGTTGTGGGTAATTGTTCAATATTAACAAATCGGTGGATAACGTATTTACCTTATCTTGCTTTCGAAGTTGGTATGTTCGCAATACACAATATAGGTTTATTCCTCTGTACTTTTTTGGGGGAATTTAGCGTTGTCGGAATGCACGCATCTTTGAGAAATGATCAGGTGCTAAAAATTATGCTAAAAATGAAAGTTATCAGAATGGTGTGGAACTTGAATGACCACATAGATCTCAGCATTCTGAATCCGACGCAACTCGTTTTGTGAAAAACTGACATAGTATGCTCCCAGAAACACGTTCTGTCTGTTTTCCCAAACAGGTAAATTTTGGCAAAAATGTGCATTTTTCCCAGTCAGCGGTCCGTACAACTTACTCAAAATGAATGACTGGTCAAAGGATGATTATGCATGGTGGTGCAATCTTAGCGCGCCACTTTTCCGAGTTTGATTGGTGTTGGGTGGCATGATTTCATTGGTTGGTGTGATGACCAACCACATGCTACCACATGGCCCAACCGGAGGCCACCACGTGGCAGCACAGGATGCCACCAAAAATTGGTAGAAGGGCCGAGCGGACCGGGTGGGGGTTGAACACTAGACCTCTGTCCAACAAACATAGCCTAACTCCATTGCGCCACGGGTATTACTCATTAAACATAGGGTCAAAAACCATATTTAAGTCATATGCGCATTGATTTTAGGGGTAGGGGCTAGGTCTTAGCCCCGAACCCCCCATATGTGTTTGCCATATGACCATTCGACCGAGACTGGGGGTGTGGCGCGAAGGACTAACTGCCACCATAACCTGTCACGAAAATCGTAACCCATGTGATAGTTATCTGCCGGACCGCTTCTGTGACCGCAATGTAGAAATTATATAACTTATGTGTTATATATCCAAGATTCTCCTGATCACATATTATTTGACTTCATGCACAATACAGAATCTATTCCACTATTGATCATCACATGCGGAAATTAAATCAATTGCAATGCACACATGAAACCATAAAAATTCACACACATTAACACAATGATTTAACGGGAAAACATGAAGCTAAAAACCCCAACTATCTTTATATAATATATGTCATAGAGATCATGTAACAATCCTCATACAAAGCTGATCATATCAAGCTCTCAGTACAATACAATCGCTACACACTAATAAGGCTAGATCTTGCAAATCCATGCACCGATCTCTGCCACCTGCTAGCCTGCCTCTACTGTGCAATCCCTGCTGGCATCTCCACTGAGTGTTGGATGCAATCAATGCATCACTATAGTCACAACTGATAGTCACACTTGCTCTTTCACCTACCTCTCCACCGGTCTCCACTAAACTGTCCATGCATTGTAGTTAACTGATGTATTCTTCAGTTGATTAATAAGTTATTATTTAGTGAATTAATTAACTAATTAATTCACACCACTCTCACTAGTGTATCAATCAGTTAGAATAGATACAACTAGCTCAACTTAGTCTAACTGAGTTAAACTAAATACAACTCCACCAACTACTTCTATAACTCCACCAAACTCTATCACATGAGTTCTAACTGAAGTCCTCATGCATTAGCTCCAGTAAACCCTCAAGAATAACGTAATTCCTTCTGTCAGCTGTTGTGCCACATCTGTGCACTTAACTGAAGTGCTCCAAGAGAATAAGATAATGTTTAGAGTCCAAATATTATTAAAAGCTAATAATATTCGACATATCTATTTTTAGACTGGAAATCTAAAAATAGATTCCACCCAATATGTCTAAAAATAGAAGTCCATCTATTTTCCAACTTGACCAACCATCCACAAATAGCATCCTGCAACTCATAGAATATGATCGACATGTCTAAAAATAGACTTGCGCCAAAAATAGCCTGCGGGCCCACTTAGTGAAGGCGACTCTGTTCACTAAGCTCATCATCTTGTTGCAATCTCAACACTCCCTCTCAACAAGATAGGGATTATATGCCACCCCGATCCTGCCTCTATGGTATTCGAATTTTCTATACGAGTGAGCGCCTTACGTTAGAATATACGCATCACGATCCTCCGTAGAGATAGCAAGATAGTAACTTGATCTTCTAACACATACATAATCTCTGATATGATGATACCAGATGTCAATATGTTTAGATCTATCATGAAATACTGGATTAACCGAGAGTTTAATGCAACTCTGATTATCACAATATATCACAGTAGGATCTAAGTGTGAACTGAACAACTTGACCAGGATCTTCCTCATTCATATAGCCTCGCATGCAGCCATGTACTCGGACTCTGCTGAACTGAGTGCCATGGATATCTGTTTCCTACTGTACCAAGAAACTGCTGTAGACCTGATACTGAATATCCCTCCAAATGTGCTCTTTCTTTCTGTTCGTCTCCCTGCCCAATTTGCATCCGTGAAGCCATGCAGCTTCAACTCATCAGATTGTCTTTACCATAATCCATATCCCGATGTGCCCTTGAGATACCTCAGGACATGCTTGTCTGCCTTCCAAAAGAGCTTGGTAGGCTTAACCATAGCTTGTGAATGCTGGTTAACAGCGTAGCATATGTCCGGTCATGTATTGACTAGATACATGAGCGAACCAACCAACTGTCGATAAACAGTGGCATCCACTACCTCTGCCGATGTAGCATTCTCTTTCCTTCAACCACCAGGAAGAGGAGTGTCGATAGGCTTGCAGCCTTGCATGTTGAATTTCTCCAGTATCTCCTAGGCATACTTGCATTGAGACACAAACATTCCACCCTTCCACTGCCAAATTTCCAATCCCAGGAAATAATGAAGGAGGCCCAAGTCCTTCATCTCAAACTCCTTTGCAAGATCTGCCTTGCATGAGTGTATCAACAGTTCATCACCTATTAGTATCAAATCATCTACATAAAGTACAATGATCAGCAACTTACCCTCCACCACAATCTAGTATAGGTTCGGATCCACCTCACTCTTGGTGAATCCAAGTCCGGTGAAATAACTGTCTATCCATGTGTTCCAAGCACGAGGTGCTTGTTTCAGCCCATACATCGCTCTTTTGAGCTTGCACACATGCGACTCGCTGCTGAAGATTTCAAATCCTTCAGGCTGCTCTATGTACACCTCCTCCTCAATGACTCCATTGAGGAATGCAGTCTTCACATCAATCTGATGAATGTGCCAACCCATCTGCGCTGAGATAGCAAGGATGCTCCGTATGGAAGAATACCTTGCGGCAGGTGCAAAGGTTTCTTCATAGTCGATCCCCTCGATATGTGAGAAGCCCCGGGCAACAAATCTTGCCTTGTACTTGTTGATGCTCCCATCAACAGCTTGCTTCACTTTGTAGATCCATCTCGAACCTACCATTGATTTCCCTTCCGGCCTTGGGACAATCTCCCATGCACTGTTTCTGACAATCGAATCATACTCTTCCACCATGGCATCTACCCATGCGAGATCCTCCACAGCTTCCTCGAAAGAGGATGGCTCTGTCACGATACACTTGCTCATCAGAGTCATGTATCCAGTAAATCGGTCAGGTGACTGTCTCTGTCTGCGCTGTGATGTAGGTGCTCCTACATTCTGCGCTGCATCAAGATTCAGTCACTCAGCTTCTGTAGTACACTTCCGCCCTCTGATGTTTGGTGTTGCATGAGTGGTTTCTTCCACTCCATGAACCTCCTCTTGTGGCTGATCCACATTCAGAGGCTCATCTTTAGGAACTAGTAGCTCCTCATTTTCATGCAATTGTAGCTCCCTCTCAAGCGACAACTTCATGGCTTTCTCCTCATGAAATTTGATATCCCGTCGCACAACAGTCATCCGATTGTCTGGAAAATACACACGATAATTGTGGGGTGTTTCTATGTACCCCAAAAATATCCCAACCTCTACGGTCGGCTCCAGCTTCTTCCTGGCATCCTTTGTCACATGAATGTAAACAGGTGAGCCAAAAATCTTCAAATGAGAAATATCAGGCTTATTACCAGAAAATGCCTCTTCGGGTGTACTCATACCAAGTACTCTATGAGGACAATGTTTTTGCATGTAAAACACAGTGTTTCCTTCAGTCCACAAGTGTATGGGAAGCCCTTGATCATGCAACATTGCCCGTGCAGCACCCATGATCATTTTGTTCATTATCTCTGCGACCCCATTCTGCTGTGGGTTATGAGGCGCTATGAGCTCTCTTCGAATTCCTTCTGCGCTGCAAAAGTCTTTGAATTCGCAAGAGATAAATTCACCACCATTATCGCTCCTTAGAGCTTTCACCTGCTTCCCTGACTCTTTCTCAACCAATGCCTTGAACTCACAAAACTTTGAGTATGTCTTGCTCTTCTTCTGCATGAAGAAGATCCAGCACATATGAGAAAAGTCATCAACAAATATCACATAATACCTGTGATTTGTTGTCGAAGCTATTGAGAAAGGTCCACACACGTCTGTGTGAATTCTCTCAAGGATTTTCGTGGCGCGACTATCCTTCTCATGAAAAGTGGTCTTCACAAATTTTCCTAAAGTACATCCCTTGCACTGATTTGACTGCACAAGTGTACCCTTGGGAAGCCCGGAATAAATCTGCTGCAAAATTTTCAAAGCGCCATGGTGAAGATGGCCCAATATCCTGTGCCACAATTTTCCCTCATCTCGGCTCACCACTCCTTCTACTTTGCCTGCCATTGCGGCGCAGCCATCTACCTGCAATTGATAAAGGTTCTTAACTCGAACCCCTATCCTCCTGGTTTGACACATTTCTTTATTGTGCAGGAAAGCCTTTCCCTCGCTAAAGACAACATCAACACCCTTGTCTTCCAACATCGCCACAGAGATTAGATTCTTCTTCAATCCTGGAACATGCATGACATCTTTCAATATGAAAGGTTTACCAGACTCCCTCTCAAAGGAATGGTCCCAATACCAGTCGCACTGTATCTACCATCATCGCCCATCTCGATGTGCACTCCAAGATCCTTCTCATCCAGATCACTAAAAAAATCTTTGTCTCCGGTCATATGGAAAGATGCACCACTGTCAAGAAACCACACTGATCCCATCACACTTGAGACCAAGCATGCGATAAATGAAAAATCTAGCTCAAATTGCGAGGCTAAGGCCTCTCGAGCTGCAGATCCAGCAGCCTGCTTATTTTTCTTCTTCTGTGGACAATTAGTGGCGTAATGTCCATGTTGGTGACAGTGAAAGCACTTCACTTTGGACAAGTCCTGCTTCTTGCCTTTCGCACCGGATTGAGAAGGATTATTCTTTCCCTTCCCTTTCCTTGCTTTGGCAGCCAAAGCGCAATTTTCTTCATCTTCATTCTTCAATGAAGATCCATCCTTGGTACCCTGCCTTATCTCCTCCTGCACAAGATCCGACCAAAGTCGCTCCCATCTCGGCAGTTTCTCCCAACCATTGACAGAGTCCTCGTATCTATGCCAACTCTTCGAAAGCTTAAGGAGAGCCAAGCTCACCAAGTCCTCTTCATCTACAGTAACCCCCACACTTCCTAGCTCATCCTTGCAGTGGACAAACTTCGTGAGGTATTTTGGTGTACTGTTTCCTTTCTCCTATTTTATTTTTCTGAGCTTGTCTTTAAGCGCCAACTTCCTCTAGTCTCTTCTGCTTTGGAACAAGTCTATCAAAGCTTTCCACATCAAGAATGGACTAGGTGTAGAAATTATATAACTAATGCGTTATATATCCAAGGTTCTCATGATCATACACTATTTGACTTCATGCACAATACAAAATCTATTCCACTATTGATCATCACATGCGGAAATTAACACAATTGCAAAGCACACATGAAACCATAAAAATTCACACATATGAACACAGTGTTTTAACGGGAAAGCCTGAAGCTAAAAACCCCAAATATCTGTATATAATATATGTCATAGAGATCATGTAAAAATCCTCATACAAAGCTGATCATATCAAGCTCAAGCATACAATACACCGCTACACACTAATCGCCCCGACCTACCAAATCCATGTACCGATCTCTCGCCACCTGTACCGCCTCTACCGCAATAATCCCCGGCCAAGAATGGCTCAATGAATCCCAAATACACGTGGGTTTGCACTCGCGCTTAAATCCTCATTGGCACTTCCACTGGAAAGTTGGATGCAATCAATGCATCACTATAGTCACAACCGTTAGTCACACTTGCTCTTTCATCTGCCTCTCCGTGGTCTCCATTGAACCGTCCATGCACCGTAGTTAAATGATGTATTCTTCTATTTTATTAATGATTTATTTAGTGAATTAATTAATAATTAATTCACACCACTCTCACTAATTGTATCAATCAGTTAGACTGGATACAACTAGCTCAACTAAGTTAAACTGAACACAACTCCATTAACTGTCTCAACAACTCCACCAAACTCTGTCACATGAGTTCTAACTGAAGTCAACCATGCAATAGCTCCACTAAACCCTCGGAATAGCGTAATTCCTTCCCTGGCTGCCTCTCCCCAGGCTACATCTCATTGCACACTTACTCAAGTGTTCCAAGAGAGTAAGATAATGTTTAGAGTCCAAATATTATTAAGAGCATAATATTCGACATATCTATTTTTAGACTGGAAATCTAAAAATAGATTCCGCCCAATATGTCTAAAAATAGAAGTCCATCTATTTTTCCAACTTGACCATCCATCCACAAATAGCATCCTGCAACTCATAGAATATGATCAACATGTCTAAAATAGACATAGTCTAAAAATAGACTTGCGCCAAAAATAGCCTGCGGGCCCACTTAGTGAAGGTGACTTCTTTCCACTAAGCTCATCATCTTGTTGCAATATCAACACTCCATCTCAACAAGATAGGGATTATCTACCACCCCGATCCTGTCTCTATGGTATTCGAATTTGCTCCTGGTGAGCGCCTTCATCAAAATATCAGCATCCTAATCCTCCATAGGAATGTATGATAGTAACATGATCTTCCGCTGCACACAATCTCTGATATGATGGTACCGGACTTCAATGTGTTTAGATCTATCATGAAATACCGGATTAACCAAGAGTTTAATGCAACTCCTATTATCACAATATATCATAGTAGGATCTAAGTGGGAACCGAACAACCCGACCAAGATCTTCCCTTATCCATAAATTTCACATGTACCTACCAAATTGCTACTACGGCTCGACCAAGGAATCGAAAAGCTACGAATTGCTTCAAGCCGCACTGAACCGCCAGACCCAATACTGACATCTTCCAACCGTATTCTTCGTCCGTTGGCTCTCGCCCACTGGGTGATCCCACTGTGAAGCCATGCAGCTTCACCTCTTCCGACTGTCTATACCATAATCCATATCCCAATGTGCCTCTAAGATATCTCAATACATGCTTGCCTGCCTTCCAAAAGAGCTTGGTAGGCTTAACCATAGCTTGTGAAAGCTGGTTAACAGCGTAGCATATGTCTGATCGTGTATTGACTAGATGCATGAGCGAACCAACCAACTGTCGGTAAACAGTGGCATCCACTACCTATGCCAATGTAGCATCCTCTTTTCTCCAACCACCAGGAAGAGGAGTGTCGATAGGCTTGCAGCCTTGCATGTTGAACTTCTCTAGTGTCTCCCGGGCAAACTTGCCTTGAGACACAAATAGTCCACCCTTCCACTGCCAAATTTCCAATCCCAAGAAATAATGAAGGAGGCCCTAGTCCTTCATATCAAAATCCTTTGCAAGATCAACCTTGCATGAGAGTATCAACTGTTCATCACCTGTCAATATCAAATCATCTACATAAAGTACAGTGATAAGCAACTTACCCTCCACCACAATCTGGTAGAGGTTCGGATCCGCCTCACTCTTGGTGAATCCAAGACCGGTGAAATAACTGTCTATCTGTGTGTACCAAGCACGAGGTGCTTGTTTCAGCCCATACAATGCTCTTTGCTTCCTCAGACACATGCGACTCTGCTTGTTGAAGATCTTGAAACTCAGCTACTCTATGTACACCTCCTCCTCAATGACTCAGAAAATGGCCTTCACATCCATCCGATAAATGTGCCAACCCACGTGGCCGGAGGATAGCAAGGATGTTCGTATGGAAGAATACTCCCATGGCTGTGCGGCAAATGTTTCTTCATAGTCTATCCCCTCGATCCATGAGAAGCCCCGGGCAACAAATCTTGCCTTGTACTTCTCGACGCTCCTGTCAGCAGCTTGCTTCACTTTGTAGATCCATCTCGAACCTACCATTGATTTCCCTTTCGGCCTTGGGACAATCTCCCATGCATTGTTTCTGACAATCGAATCATACTCTTCCACCATGGCATCTACCCATGCAGGGTCCTCCACAGCTTCCTCGAAAGAGGATGGCTCTGTCACGATACACTTGCTCATCAGAGCCATGTATCCAGTAAATCGGTCAGGTGTCTGTCTCTATCTGCGCTGTGATGTAGGTGCTCCTACATTTTACACTGCATCAAGATTCAGTTGCTCAGCTTCTGTAGTGCGCTTCCGCCCACTGATGTTTGGCGCTGCATGAGTGGTTTCTTCCACTCCATGAACCTCCTCTTGTGGCTAATCCACATCCTGAGGCTCATCCTTAGGAACTAGTAGCTCCTCATCTGCATGCAAGTGTATCTCCCTCTCAAGCGACAACCTCATGGCTTTCTCCTCATGAAATTTGATATCCTGTCGCACAACAGTCTTCCGACTGTCTGGAAAATACACACGATAGTTGTGGGGTGTTTCTGTGTACCCCAAAAATATCCCAACCTCTACGGTCGGCTCCAGCTTCTTCCTATCATCCTTCGTCACATGAATGTAAACAGGTGAGCCAAAAATCTTCAAATGAGAAATATTAGGCTTCTTACCAAAAAACGCATCTTCAGGTGTACTCATGCCAAGTACTCTATGAGGACAACAATTTTGCACATAAACCACAGTGTTGCATGCTTCTGCCCACAAGCGTATGGGAAGGCCATGATCATGCAACATCGCTCGTGTAGCACCCACGATCGTTCTGTTCTTTTGCTTCGCGACCCCATTCTGCTGCAAAAGTCTTTGAATTTTCCAGAGATGAATTCACCACCATTATCACTCATAAGAGCCTTCACCTGCTTCCTTGACTCTTTCTCAACTAGTGCCTTGAACTCATAGAACTTTGAGTATGTCTCGCTCTTCTTCTGCATGAAGAAGATCCAACACTTACGAGAAAAATCGTCAACAAATATCACATAATACCTGTGCTTTGTTGTCGAAGCTACTGAGAAAGGTCCACACATGTCTGTGTGAATTCTCTCAAGAATCATCGTGGCGTGACTATCCTTCTCATGAAAGGTGGCTTTCACAAATTTTCCCAAAGTACATCCCACCGATTCGATCAGCGCAAGTGTAATCTTCTTTGGGAAGCCTGATAGAAATCTGCTACAAAATTTTCAAAGTGCCATGGTGAAGATGGCCCAATCTCCTGTGCCACAATTCGCCCTCATCCCGGCTCACCACTCCTTCTACTTTGCCTGCCATTGCTGCGCAGCCATCTACCTGCAATTGATAAAGGTTCTTAACTCGAACCCCCATCCTCCGAGTTTCACCAGTTGCCTTACTACGCAGGAAAGCCTTTCCCTCGCTAAAGACAACATCATATCCCTTGTCTTCCAACATAGCCACAGAGATCAGATTCTTCTTCAATCCTGGAACATGCATGACATCCTTTAATATGAAGGGTTTACCAGACTCCCTCTCAAAAGAAATGGTCCCGATACCGGTCGCACTATATCTACCATCATCGCCCATCTCGATGTGAACTCCAAGATCCTTCTCATCCAGATCACTGAACAAATCTTTGTCTCCGGTCATATGAAAAGACGCACCACTGTCAAGAAACCACACTGATCCCATCACACTTGAGACCAAGCATGCGATCAGTGAAAAATCCAGCTCAAACTGCGAGGCTAAGGCCTCTCCAGCTACAGATCCAGCAGCTTGCTTATTTTTCTTCTTCTGTGGACAATTAGTGGTGTAATGTCCATGTTGGTGACAGTGAAAGCACTTCACCTTGGACAAGTCCTACTTCTTGCCTTTCGCACCGGATTGAGAAGGATTTTTCTTTCCCTTCGCTTTCCTTGCTTTGGCAGCCAAAGCGCAATTTTATTCATCTTCATTCTTCGATGAAGATCCATCCCTGGTACTCCTCCTTATCTCCTCCTACACAAGATCTGACCAAAGTCGCTCCCATCCCGACAGTTTCTCCCGACCATTAACAGAGTCATCGTAGGAATGATAACTCTTCGGAAGCCCAAGGAGAGCCATGCTCACCAATTCCTCTTCATCTACATTAGCCCCCACACTTCCCAGCTCATACCTGCACTGGAAAAACTTGGTGAGGTACTTGGGTATACTTTTGCCCTTCTCCATTTTTATTTTCCTGAGCTTGTCTTTAAGCGCCAACTTCCTCTAGTCGCTTTTGCTTTGGAACAAGTCTGTCAAAGCTTTCCACATCAATAATGTAGAAGCTTTACCTTGAAGGCTAGACACTCTATGATCCTTCACACCTTCCAACAGAATCCTTCGACATTTTTCTGTCTTCTTTTGCCATGCGTCAAGTGCGGCAGCATCGCTAGAAGCAGGTTTTGGAATTTATGCATCTATGAACTCCTTCAACCCATTATCCTCCAGCACCGCCTCCATCCTATCCTTCCATGCAATATAATTCGAGCTTCCCTCAAGGGCATACTCTAATCGCAATCCGTTGAAAGACATCTCAACTTCGACACCAAGAAAACACTACAGCAAATTCGAATTCCACCAGCACAAAACTCAACCGCTTCAATAATTGCAATTTCTCTGATCAATATTGCTTTGATACCATGTAGAAATTATATAACTAATGCGTTATATATCTGAGATTCTCTTGATCATACACTATTTGACTTCATGCACAATATAGAATCTATTCCACTATTGATCATCACATGCAGAAATTAACACAATTGCAAAGCACACATGAAACCATAAAAATTCACACATATGAACACATTTTTTTAACGGGAAAGCCTGAAGCTAAAAACCCCAACTATCTGTATATAATATATGTCATAGAGATCATGTAACAATCCTCATAAAAAGCTGATCATATCAAGCTCTCAGTACAATACAATCACTACACACTAATCAGGCCCTCATCTAGCAAATCCATGCACCGATCTCTGCCACCTGCTAGCCTGCCTCTACTGCGCAATCCCTACTGAAGAATGGATTTGAATGAACTCAAATACGCTTGGCTTGCACTGCGCAATCCTCATTGGCATCTCCACTGAGTGTTGGATGCAATCAATGCATAACTATAGTCACAACTGATAGTCACACTTGCTCTTTCACCTACCTCTCCACTAGTCTCCATTGAAGCTGTCCATGCACTGTAGTTAACTGATGTATTCTTCAGTTGATTAATGAGTTAATATTTAGTGAATTAATTATTTATTAATTCACACCACTCTCACTAGTGTATCAATCAGTTAGACTAGATACAACTAGCTCAACTGTGTCTAACTGAGTTAAACTAAACACAACTCCACCAACTACTTCTACAACTCCACCAAACCTTCACAAGCATGAGTTCTAACTCATCAAGTCTCCATGCAATAGCTCCACTAAACCTCAGAATATGTAATTCTTTTATCGCCTCCCTCGTGCTACATCTGCACTTAACCGAAGTGTCTCCAAGAGAATAAGATAATGTTTAGAGTCCAAATATTATTAAGAGCTAATAATATTCGACATATCTATTTTTAGACTAGCAATCTAAAAATAGATTCCACCCAATATGTCTAAAAATAGAAGTCCGTATATTTTTCCAACTTGACCAACCATCCACAAATAGCATCCTAAAACTCATAGAATATGATCGACATGTCTAAAAATAGACATAGTCTAAAAATAGACATAGTCTAAAAATAGACTTTGCGCCAAAAATAGCCTGCGGGCCCACTTAGTGAAGGCGACTCTTTTCACTAAGCTCATCATCTTGTTGAATCTCAACACTAGCTTTACCATGAAGGCTGGATGCTATGTGATCCTTCACACCTTCCAACAAAATCCTTCGACATTTTTCTATTTTCTTTTGCCATGCGTCAAGTGTGGCTGCATCGCTAGAAGTAGGTTTTGAAATTTATGCATCTATGAAATCCTTCAACCCATTATCATCCAACACCGCCTCCATCCTGTCCTTCCATGCAATATAATTTGAGCTGCCATCAAGGTTATACTCCAATCGCAATCCGTTGAAAGACATTTCAATGAATGCTCAACTTCGACACCAAGAAAACACTACAACAAATTCAAATTCCACCAGCACAAAACTCAACCTCTTCAATAATTGCAATAAGCTCTGATCAGTATCACTCTGATACCATGTAGAAATTATATAACTTATGTGTTATATATCCAAGATTCTCCTGATCACACACTATTTGACTTCATGCACAATAAAGAATCTATTCCACTATTGATCATCACATGCGGAAATTAAATCAATTGCAATGCACACATGAAACCATAAAAAATCACACACATTAACACAGTGATTTAAGGGGAAAGCTTGAAGCTAAAAACCCCAAATATCTTTATATAATATATGTCATAGAGATCATGTAACAATCCTCATACAAAGCTGATCATATCAAGCTCTCAATACAATACAATCGCTACACACTAATCAGGCTAGATCTTGCAAATCCATGCACCGATCTCTGCCACCTGCTAGCCTGCCTCTACTGCGCAATCCCTGCTGGCATCTTCACTGAGTGTTGGATGCAATCAATGCATCACTATAGTCACGACTGATAGTCACACTTGCTCTTTCACCTACCTCTCCACTGGTCTCCATTAAAACTGTCCATGCACTATAGTTAATTGATGTATTCTTTAGTTGATTAATGAGTTAATATTTAGTGAATTAATTATTAATTAATTCACACCACTCTCACTAGTGTATCAATCAGTTAGACTAGATACAACTAGCTCAATCAGGTCTAATGGAGCAACCGAATACAACTCCACTAACTTCCTCAATCAACTCCACCAAACTCTGTCACATGAGTTCTAACTGAAGTATCCATGCAATAGCTCCACTTAACCCTTAGGAATAGCGTAATTCCTTCTGTCAGCTCCTGTGCCACATCTGTGCACTTAACCGAAGTGCTCCAAGAGAATAAGATAATGTTTATAGTCCAAATATTATTAAGAGCTAATAATATTCGACATATCTATTTTTAGACTGGCAATCTAAAAATAGATTCCGCCTAATATGTCTAAAAATAGAAGTCCATCTATTTTTCCAACTTGACCAACCATCCACAAATAGCATCCTGCAACTCATAGAATATGATCGACATGTCTAAAAATAGACATAGTCTAAAAATAGACTTTGTGCCAAAAATAGCCTATAGGCCCACTTAGTGAAGGCAACTCTTTTCACTAAGCTCATCATCTTGTTGAATCTCAACACGCAGAGTCCTAACCGCCCACTCTAACCGCCACCCAAACCATCATGTGACCAATCTTCATCTAACCGCCAACGGTTAATGCCACTGCCCAAATTTTTTTAATTCGACGCCAATGAATATGGTTCAAAATTCATAATTTAGGTGTTATTGGGCATTTTAATGCTCCGATAATTTCACTCGGAATTCTAGAAATTTTTTGCCCAGTTAGCCGAAATAAGGGCGAATTTGTAGGACCCGTCCGGATTTTGGGGAAATTGTGGTGTAGTTAGCAGGAAAACTAGGGAGGCTCATAACTTCTTCAGTTTTTGACCAATTTCGGAGCAGAAATAGGCTATAGAAGCATTTTTGGGTATTATGAAGATGATGGAATAGGTTTTGAAGCCATTTGCGCACTCTAAATGTATGCAATCACCATTTTGAGAATAATGAAAGATGACCAAGCCATTGGAAGCTGGACCAAGGAGACATAGCCTACGAGGGGTGAACTCCTTCATGATTTGTTGTGTTGTGGTTATTAATATGGTGCATTTTTATGCTATTTTTGTATATTTCAAAGTTTTTTTACATCTTTATATGTTTAAAATTAACATAAAAGCTCTCAATAACTCATTTTAATCACTTGCAATTTACAAACCCTCGAGCACATTTTAAATAAGATCTCATACAGATGAAGAATGTTGTTTTGAATCTGAGGGTTGCTTCTCTAATAATCGTTGGATATTTTTTGGAGATTGGGTCTCATAAATTTAATTTCTTTAGGCGTTGGTGGTCCTTCAAACCCCTTTGCCATATTTTCCCTATTGGTTTTTTCGATGGCGCCTTTGTGGGTGGAGTGTGTGGGTGTGGAGAAATCATTTCCCTTTCCCCTTCTCAACATTATCACTTCTTTTGGTCTGGCAGATTGGGCATTAATATGTAGGTTGAGGCATTGGCCTTATGGGGAGTCCTCCGTTCTGCCATGTGGCTAGCTATGGATGAAATTTTTATCTCAGGGGACTCCAAAGTGACAATCGATTGGTCATTGGGTTCCTTCTCTCTAGATGTTTCGGATTTGTGTCATTGGCTGGAGGAAATCACTTCTATGAAGGCTTGCTTCCTCTCTATTTCCCTTCGCCACATTTTTATAGAGAAAAACTCAATGGTGGACCAACTCTCCAAGAGTGGGACCTCAGTACAATGTGGGTTGTTTCATTATGAATGCCTGAAACAAGGCTCTATCATTGGCTCTAGTTCCTTCCTTTTTGCATGAAGGAAAACTGATATTTGACATATTTCTATTCATCTTTGTCCTCTAGGAGTTGATATCAGGCTTTGCTTATGATACTTCCATTCTCTGTTTTGCATGTTTCCTTTTGCAAGGGTGCTTTTGCATTCCTTTTTGTCATCTAAGAGGCACATGTGTGTTTGGTTTTTGACCTATGCATGCTTTGCTTTGTATGATTGGCTTGAACAAGGGAGTTCCTAGGGTCTCCTCGGTAGTTGGGAGTTATATTTGTTCCAATTTGTCTGGTCCAAACTTTGTGACTTCCACGTTGTGATATTTGCGAGTTGGTGACTGGTTGTTGAAGATCATAGATAGATGTAACAACTTTTGTTTGTTAATAAATTTATGTTTTTATTTTTTTCCTTTGAAAAAATAAAATTATATATATAAAGAAAAGGATAAGAAAAAAATTGAAAACAAAGTAAAATGAAAATGAAAATAATAATGCAAGTTAAATTAGGAAGTGGATAAGACCTAAATACTTCTTGAATAAGGAATTTGTAAAATTTTACAATTTTAAAAGAAAAAAGATAAAAATATTTACTTAAACTGCAAAAAAATATACAAATATGTTGGGTCTCATTTTCAAAACATACATTAATAATGATACTTATATTAATAATGTATTAATCCATATAATTTAAGTGAGCTCAAGAATTTTAGTTATAAAATAAAAACAACAAAAACAAATAAAATAATTAATTGATCTGGGATGTTTTACTTCATTGATGTATTCATAATTGCATGTAAAAAGATCATGAAAACCACATGTGAATACACTTTAAAGAAGAGAAAAATAAAAGGGAAACATAAATACAAGGAACACAAAATTGATAAAGGAGTTTGTCCAATGTGGACTACGTCTCTGGCCCCTGCTCAAAGTGGGGAGGCCTTTTGTTTAAACTTAGCGAAATCGAAATGCATACATGGAAAAAATTACACCTTATACCTCCAATTCCAGGGATGACCTGGAAAATGCATTACTCCGATGAAGAAATAGATTGCACGGTTGAATTCTTGGTGAAAGATTGTGAAATTTGACTATAAACTTGGCCAATTTTTCGCTGTGACTTCTGGGCTCTAGGGAATCTAAAAGATTCCTTACAATATTCCTTATGGAATATTCAAGGGAGTATTCTAAAAAATATTCCTCGAATCGTTCCGAAATTTATTCCCAGGGTGGCACAATTCTGGCTCATGGTCGAATTCTGCTGGACAAAGCACAGGTAGGGTTCATCTCTTCCTCCCCCTCGGTGGTTGGGCATGGCGTTGAAATAATAGTCTGTTGGATTTGGGATTAATGGCCACTTGTGTTCGAATTGGTAGGGCCTTTATAATAGTGGCCCAAAGGCCACGGGTTCAAACTCACGGGCCTCCGACCTTTGTATATTAAAAAAAAAAACAAATGTTGTTGTTCAAATCATTGTTGTTTCGATGGTGACCATTAAGGGTTAACTATGCGAGAAATTCATCACCGCCGGTGACCTTTGATTGGAAAAAATGTCGCTCGGTTAGTTTTTCCGGTTGACTACCAAAAGGGTGCCACATGGCCCCTACTCATTGGTCCACTGCTTGCCTGGTCAAGGCCAGTTAGTGCCACATGTCATCACTAGATTGGTATGTACTGTTGATTCCATTGCTGAATGTACTTATGACATCATCATTATGACTTCCACGTGTCACAACCCGATTGGTCCATACCGCTAAGTGTGCTACGTAAGTCATTGTCCGTACTACCACATGTCAGAGCTAGATTAGTCTGTACCACTGATTGTGTTGGTAATGTCATCGTTTGTAGGGATGACATCATCTGCCACATGTCATCCTCTTATTGGCTTGCACCCTGTTGATTGTACTACCACGTCATAATACATATGAATGATGTCAACATCCGTACCATTGACGTTAGCTTCCATGTGGCAGTCTATGGGTGATGATTGCAAAATATTTTCATTGTTTGTGGAAAAATTCAACAGGCCATAACTTTCGCATACTATGTCAGATTGAGGTGTCATTCATGCCATTGGATTCAAAATGACGAGATTTTATATTTGAGACAGGTTTTACTGAGTTTTGAGGACTTCAAAAATTTGGTTGTTTAGGATCGTCTTCGATCATTCCTCCCCACTAAGGAGCTTTTGGTCCTCCAAAAGCACAAACACGATCTGTAATCAGTTTTACTCCCTCATCTGCACAACAAGTTTCCTAACATGCCACACTTCCTTATCCTTCACCTTTGTACTTCAAATACATAAGTGATGAACCAACATTTGTATTCTATGTAAACCTATAGTACAACTTCAAAAATACGTGTTCTTTTACAAGACCAATCATGACCCAAGAAAACCCCATACTTGCCAATATTTTATAACACATTCATGTTCAAGTTTACATCATAATCATAACTAAAATCAATCCCAGGCTATCAACTAAAAGGGCAAAAAATATCACCATGTTGCATTCATAAGTGATGGAAAACACTTCACTTTTACAAAGATGTCACAACATGTGATTTACAAAATGCGGCCCTGCTCAACTACTTAAAAATGCTACCCATCTCTTACGCATCTAGGTTAAAGGGTTCTCTTTTTGTAGTGAGCTTTCTTGTTGAATTGCTTCATTGACTGGAATTTCACAAGTGAGGTCAATTTTTTTACCTTGTTCTTGTACATCACATTCTATAATATTTCAAATAAGATACAAATAGTTATGAAGACGTTGTTTTCATTCCAATACTCACTTATATCAATCAATTTTAACCTATATTAAAATGTATGCGATGTTTTTACTCAAACTCTAGGTAAATAAAAAACTTTAATTAGTTTAATTAATCAATATTGGAATGTTTATAGTGTTGTTACTTAAATTTTTTATAAAGAAAACACTTTAATTTATTTACCTAATGATGTGTCTCGATGGCTTGACCTTTGTCCCTCGGTTCTAGCTCTTTTACCTAACAATTTATCTCGATGTCTTACTTCTCACTTGCCCCTTAACTGTGACCCATAAGGCTGGGCTTTTCCTATAAAGAGATTTAATGAAAATAAAAACTTAAATTATGAGAGACAAAGACGTGGTGGAAAAGGCCTATGGCCTCAATGTATATTTTATTTCTCAAATAATGATAATGATACAATATAAATACATCAACATTATGTCTCAAGATAGTTCACCTATCTTGGACACACAATCTCTTTGGTTGGGTGAATATCTCAACCACAAACCAATCTAGGAGGCTAACTAGTTGGAGATAATCTCTCAACCAACTAGACCTCAACAAAATCCCAATTTTGAGGAACAAACTCATTCTAGAATAAAATACAAGTAGGAATTATTCCAAGTTTAATAATTTATTATTTTTGGACTTATTGATTTTTTAATGTGAGTGTGAGGCTAACAGCCCCCCCAATCATAAGTCCAAAGTAAGAACCTGGTACCATCTCCAAGTCTTCATGTTGAAACTGCTTAGTTGATCCTCAATGAAGAACTTCCTGAAAAACTGCCAAAAACTAGATTCCAAAAACTCCAATATGAATAGATCACACCAAGAGAAGTGAATCAGATGCAAGTCTCATATAACCCTGAAAATGCTTGATAACTCAATCAAATTCCAATTTTCAATGCAAAATGATCCATATATCCTTTTCTTGGTCCAACGACCATCCAAGTGAACAAAATAATGTCCAAAAATTCTTTTAATCAACATTCCAATCACTTTCCCGTTGGAAAAAGTTCTTGAAAATTTCAGTATGACAACCATCAATTCCCCCCTTTTTCATCTGAAAGAAGAGACCATAACCATCTGCAGTTGTTTTGAACTCCCCCCCCCCCTTCATACGTAGGAGAGTTTCACTGTTCTACTACCCCTTTTAGGTGCATGAGAGTACCATCTTTTCACTATGGGATGAAAAATTGTCAAGTTCATGTGAGATTGAATTCTACGGTAAAACTTATACAATTGTTTGATTGTATATGACCACTCCCAAGGATTAATACATCCATAATTGATATTCAATCTGTTGGTTGGTTTCGTTTGCAACATCTCTCTGATGGATGATTTTTCTTGCCACAATGGTGACAAGGATGGAGATCAAATCAATGATCTTCCATATGACCTGTTCTTTGACAATGTTGGCATTTGGGCTTGTCTTCAACTTTCTCATGGATTTTTGGTGTTACTTGATCAAGAAATCATCCACTGATGAACTTGATTGGTTTTGAATAATATATAATATGCAATTTTTTCTCATCTTTGTCATATCCTAAGCCACATTGATTTTTGTTACATTGGATTTCTTCCCATGGTTTGATGATGGCTTGGAACAAGAAGGTTGAACTTAATCATGGACAACTTCTACACTTGAATTTGTATGGTTGAGTGGCTTAGAATCATCATCTTCTACATTTGAATTTGTATTCTTGAAAGGATTTTAAACACAACCTTTCTGTTGCAGCTCATCACATTGTAGTTGTGATTCAAGTTGGAGAAATTCAACGGTTTCATGTGCATAATGTAGATGCCTTTTAAAATCATCAAGAGTTATTTTGATGGTTTTCACCGTGTCTTCAGTAGTGGATAGTAGCAGATTGTTTAGAAACTCTAACAATTAAATATTTTGCTTCATTTGAACTCGCTCACTTGAACTCACACTTGCTTGCTTTTTGGACTTACCTGATTTTTCGAACTTGCTCACTTAAACTTGCTTTCTTGAATTTCAAGCTCGCTTGATCTTAGACTTGTTCTTTTATTTTCTTCACTCACTTGATTTGAAAAGTTTAGGGTGTCGAATACCACTGAAAATGCACCCAAGTTAATGATTTTTACAACAAGTTCAAATGAATTTTTATGACTTTGAAAAAAACTTAACCCCCTATCAAGGTTGAATTAATGACTAGCTTGGGTGTCGGGCTCAACCGAGAATGCACCCAATTACAACCAACTTTTGACTTTGGATGACTTCATTACATTAATGTATTGATTTCAACTTGACTTTGAATCATATTCTTACAAACACTTTTAATTCCAACCTAGTCTTAACTTTGACATAAATCCTTGTTTGAACTTAATACATTTATATGCTCACTTGAAATTATGACTTCAACCTTGATTTCATAACCATGATATTCAAACTCTCACTAGACTTTGTGAATCTCCATGGACCATCCCTTATCATTCAAAATATTATTTTCTTCTCATACAAAATACAAAATAAAAAGAAAATTATAACACACCTTATCACTCCATTACAAAAAGTTTCACTTTATGATACCTTTTTAAATGATTTTACATACATCCTTTAAATTATTAACATAATTTAATGAGATTTATGAAATCGCTTAAAAGTGATATGTTTCCTTTTAGAGTCTATAGTTTATGCATGTAAAATCACCATACACCATTCGATGCACGTTATTAGTTGGATAGAAAAAGTGAGAGGGTATGTAACCATCCGTGACCTCTGAGTTGTTATCATTGAAGTAATCAATGATTTTGTTGAGCTTTGAACTCCATGCTCACTACACCATAAATCTGCTTGCTCCACATGTAGGTTTCTCAAAGATGTGGATGCTCTCTTGTCATTAAATGCAAACTTCCATAGAACTCCAAAACAAAATAGCAAAAACCCAGAAGAGGAACTTGGTGGATCTACACTCACATTCCTCTAGCCACACTCAGGTGGTGAATATAAAGTCCTGATACGAGACATTTGCGCAAATAATATACATAGGATGGACAAGTGGTTGAATTTGATATCACTCACTGCACATTAGTATGAAATTTTTCACAAATAAAAAGATGACAGTAAAATGGTTTTTCATTGCATAAATTGATTTGTGGTGGAGAATTCCCAGCATCATGTCATTTTGGACTAAATCTCCAGTGCCCTTCAGGGCATCGATGGAATTGACCAACGACTCGCATTGACCCTCTAATAATCTTCCACATGTTGGATAAATCTCGCCACTTGCAACAAAAAATCAAATAACATGCATGTCGCCCAAAATACTGAGCACCCAATCGAACCAGACCGCACAAAAAAATCACGTTCAGTTCCACGGGGAATACACAATCCACGCTTCTTCTAGCTTTACGATCAAACACAGGGCATATTTTCTGTAAAGCTTAAATAATAACATCTTCTTCACAGGGCATGCCAACTTCTATTACCACCAAAAATTGATCACCTAACCATTTCTAACTAGGTGGATTGAAGTACACCATGTCAGGCCAATTTTACCATAGTAAAATTGATTTCACTCTACAAAAAAATTTAATAAACCATATTTTATTAAGTTATTTCCAGTTAAAAAAAGAAACCCCATGAGGAATAATTAAAGAAATCATTATTTATTTGATTTTCCTCTAGGAATAATTAATTAAACCATTGTTTAACTAATATTTCTTGTCACATTTGACCCATTTATGAGAAATAACTAGATAAATCATTATGTCTTATTTTTCTCTAGGAACGATTAATTAAATCATTATTTAGTTATTATTCCTTTTTAAATTTGACTAAAATACCTAGGAATATTAAAAAAAAAACATTATTTATTTATTATTCCTTAACCACATTCTTGAAATGATAAATAAATCATTTATTTGTTTATTATTTCTAAATAAAGGTATTTAACCAATTTAAATACCTTTTCCTTTCAAAACAATATAATAAAATATTCCAAGCGGTTAGATCTAGATTATGATTACTAATATTTTATTATTCTCCATTTTCGAGGATAACTCAGTATTTTGTTATAAATAGAAGAGTTTTCCATTCATTCTTCGCTTTGATCATTCTCATTGTCGCTACCATTTTATTTTTCCATATGAGGTCCCACTTGAGTTCATCACATATTTCGGGTTTCCATATCATTGAGAGAGAAATACTCACGAAGTTGAAGCATTGAGGAAAGCCAAGAACCCATCCCATTTGATGGGGACTGGTAACCACATGTTTTCTTCACCAGGTGTTATATAATATTGAAATTATTCTTTAAACTTTCCTTGTCTATTGGTCATTTGGAGTTAATTTTGCATCAATTCTTATTTCTTTTTGTTATTTAGCTACTTTTGCTGCATAGCTCTGGGTTTTTGTAGGATTTGTTTTAACTTTCTATTGCATATCTAAAGGGTTGATCAACCATTTCCGTTGTTAGGGATATAAGTCATTCGTAACTTAATTAAGGGTTTTTTAGTACACTTGCCGAAATATTTTACACTAAGAACTTCTTTCCATGCTTGTTGCAATGCAACTTCAAAATTTTCTTCAAATCATAAAATAAATAATCAAATAAATTAATAGTGATACCTTGTCTTCAATCCACACAACAATTCCAGCCTCTACTGTTATGCAATTTTCCACAATCTGGATCCGAGCTGCCACAGTTCTCTGACATATGCACTTGGCATATCTCCATAGCTCTCCTTTAAATGACGTACCAATCCACAAAAATACAAGTGCAAACAGGGTCCACAACAATACAACACCTCCACAATACGATTTTGACCAATCTCCACAGTGCAAGTCACCTCTTCAATTATGAAACACGCTACTCCTTTTGAAATTTCCTTTTTGGGTATCACACCGACCTACTACTCTAGGCCTCTCTCTCATATGTGTTTGATAATCATGATTATGATAAATGCTCCAGAACTAGAAGGAGGATTGTCTCCATAATCTAGTTGGCGTCTTTGGACTAGTTCCATCTAAAGCTAGCCTTATGGTAAGAAAATCTATCCGCGGATAGTTAATCGAAAAAATAAGTCATTTTATGGCCATATTTTCACTTCTCCTGCATTCTGGTGAAGGCCATAGTCACGATCCAAAAAATTTTGCTGCAAAATAATGGTCCTTAGCTCTCAGTTTATAAACAACCATGAGAATATTTCACATCCTAATTTTTTCCTCAAAATACAAGATCTGGCAGCTCCCCAAAGCTGACTCAAACAAGCTTCGTGATTATGAAAAATGAATGCACTTTACAAATGACCATAACTTTAGACAAAAGGCAACAATTCTCCATCATACTTAAAAGACTGTGATCTCCATAAATGTATTTCATCTATAGTTTAGCCAATTTGATATGGCCAGATTGAATTCTCCTAACAAACATTATCATGCCATATGTGACCATTTTACACTAACATTACATTATAGACCTTCACACATTGGACATATTTCAAAAATCTTCTCTTATTTCCATCAGAACCAAAAATTTGTATAGCGTTCGAATATGCGGCACAACAGAAGCCTTCATCCGAAAAGTGACCACTTTCCATGGGCGTGCTACTTAAGAGCTTACTTGTTGTTCTGTGGTTGTAAGATACTTCACCTCCAATGTGAAATTAATTTGCACCATCAGCAAGAGTAACGAACAGTGGGTTCGAAAAATAACGTACAAACTCATCGTCCAAATGTAAATCCCATACCAGACATGTGTCTTGTCTCACTTGTTGTTGTAGAGCTATTTTGATGGAATACTGATTCCCTCCATACTCTAATACCCAATTAAAATGTGTACAAGAAGAGATGCCCTAGATTGGCACAAATTTTGGACAATTCGCATCGTAGCAGCCATTTTGGTAGTCTGGTCCATGCGGCCAACCACAAGAATATTAGCATACTAGACATTTGGATACTAGATTTCTCTCCTCCGCTCAGTCCAACGCTTACTCTCTATGCAATGACGATCTGTCACATAATAACATCAACAAATTTTTGAATAAATACAACTTTAACCTTGCGCTCTCTGATCTAGCATCCTAAGCTCTAATACCAATTAAAGAGATTTAATGAAAATAAAAACTTAAACAATGAGAGACAAAGACACGACGAAAAATTCATATAGCCTCAATGTATATTGTATTTCTAAAATAATGTTAATGATACAATACAAATACATCAATAATATGTCAAGACAATCTAGGTGGCTAACTAGTTGGAGAGAATCTCTCAACCAACTAGACCTAAACAAACTCCCAAGTTTGAGGAACAAACTCATTCTAGAATCATAGACATGTAGGAATTATTCCAAGTTTAATAATTTATAAATTTTGGACTTATTTTTTGTTTTATGTGAGTGTGAGGCTAACATCCTACACCTATGCAATTTTCCCCTAAGCTCTAACCCATGAAACTGGAATTGTCCTGTATAAATTTTACCCAATTTCAATTCTGACCCATGAAACTTGAAGGCAAAAACACACTTACCCATTAACACATCCCTCCCTCCCTATAATACTTTCATTTCTTGATACAAAGGAGCTTCTGATCGAGTATCAAGGGTGACAAAAGAAAAATATTTATAGATATGATTTCTATTATGTGAATAGGAGTTTGGGGTCGAGAAGTATCTTCCTCAGTAATATCCTCTATACTCAATAAACCGGGTGGAGGTGGTTCTTCTTCAGTACCCAAGAACAAAGGTTATGGATGATATAAAGGTAGAGAAATAGAAGAATAAGTTCCTGAAGTGATTAGTACAATACCTTTTGGTTCCTCAGGTTGAATCACCACAGGTTGTAAGATTTATGAATCTTCAATTTTAGGTTCTATAACTCCAGGTTCTAATGTCTCGACAACTTCTAGTTGAGAAGTTTCAACTGCTTCAAACTCACCAGTTTCCAAAGATGTAACTTTTAGTTCAATACTAATAGGAAGTGATGATTCTAGTTGATTAATTTCATATGTAGTTCCATATGGGGTAGCTTTCAATGTACCGGTTTGGTATTTTTTGTTTTCTTATGTTTACAACATCTAGGTGTTGCCTTTGGAGGTAGTGGAGGAATTATTTTCATTCTACGTCAACGACGAGGATGTTCTTCTACGGTTAATTAATTGATTTGAAAAGTAAAAAACACAAAAAAAGGGGTAACTAGGCATATAAGGATTACCAAGCCACTGTGAACTGCAATATATGGTTAAGTTGTTTTGCGACAATTCCTTTTACGGACAGAATAAATGATCTTCCTGGATGTTGTGTTCAATGAATCACAATTAACATGGTAGCCTCAGTTACCTAGGGATGGTTTGAAACCTAATGGGGACTTTCAAAATATACCTGAAGGTGTGTGGAAGAGCAGTATGTAGTAGTGTTTTCGAAGGCATAACCAGTCGGATGGGGGAATTTTTATATAGTCATTGGATGTGGAGTGTCATCCTATATACCAAAATGTACGTGGAAGAACATTTTGATATACTTTGATGTACACGGAAAACAAACCATCCATGATATATCATGCTGACAAGTGACGACAACTCCTACATTTAGAGATGCCAAAACACGTATTTTAGCCTAGACCACTAAATTTGTCTTTATTGTTTCAAATTATCCTTAGTTTCATTGATAAATTTTAATGTTGATCTTGATTAAGGTATCAATTTCAAGGATCGAAACGAATTCACTTAAACTCCTAAAATGCAACTAGCATGAGAAATAAATATTGTCATTAAATGAAGATCTAACTAAATAAGGGAAGAAGTTTCAAATAATTATGCAAAAAAAATTAAAATTAAAATAAGATCTTCAAATTTACTATTCCATTTCAAAATTTCAAAGCCTTAATGCAAGAAAAAATGAAATTTTCTTTTCGTTTCTTTCAATTTTCAATGTAAATGAAAATATGGCTAGATTATTGAATCTGAATGAATTCAAACAGATTGGAGTTGTAATATGAACATTTCTTTAACAGATCATCAATAACTAAATTCAAATGATAAAAACCCTAATATACAAGAAGAAGCAATCCCTTATCAAAAGGAAATCACACTCAATTTCACACAAGTTGTTGGCTTTAAAAATACGTTGAATAGACTACAAACTTGAGAAGACACTGCAAACAAAACATAATTGAGAGCGAGATAGGGAAAATGCAATTTTTTTCACTTACATGATCATCGCAGGTAGTATATGGAAAACAATGTGAGTCATCACACTGACAAACTGGGACAAGTGCGTTGGGTCATTTTCTCTTAGAAAGTAAAGTGTGATGGGGATAATTTGCTTAAAAATACGAAAGGGAAACCCTAACTAAGCTTGAAATTAATATTTTCTAAATCTATTGACAACCATAACAAGATAAATAGAGTCAATTTCAGAGGTCCTAAAAGGCTAGGCAGATAAACCACTAAAGAACATTTTGTCCCTAGTGGAGTCACCAAGTTGTTTCATGGATAAATTCCTTTTGCGGATAGAAGAAATATCCCTAGACATAATGGCTTAGTCTTGAAAAAACCAATAAAAAAATGCAACACTTTCCTTAGAGATGTTTGACATATGGAAGGAAAACCTACTTGGAATCCAATGCATGTTTCCTCCTTGTCCTTACTTGTTAGCTCTAGTTCCAAGTCCCATTTCTAAAAGTGAAACCTGCAAATCATCCAAAACAAGTAAGAGAACCAAAACATACAAAATAGAATATACAAACAGCTGTAAATAAGAAGTCAAGGATTCATGTTCTACATATGCTAAATAAGACATAATGTATAGGGAAACAATGCACTTTTGTATTAACAATGGCCGGAAAATATTACAACGCTTGTAGGCCTTGACCTTTTGAATCTCTCCCAGCTAACTTGTCCTTCCTTTGTCACAATGGTAAGCCTTCAATCACATATAAATCACATGGATGGATTATGGACCTCTAGACACAAATGAGCAGCATTAGGGAATAATTCATAGCATCCAAAAGCCAACCCAAACTCCATACCACGCGGTGGATTTATTGGGTAAATGAGGTGGTTTTGGATTTACCAATCTAGGGCTTAAATCCACATTAGAGGGAGGTGATTTCTAAGAGATAAGAGATAAGACCTAAATAGTAGAAGTTCAAGATCTGATCCAACAGTAAATGGTTAAAACCACTCCCGAAGCTTCTAGTGAGAGAAACTTCGAAATTATTTTTTATTTTTCCTCATTTCCAGGTGTTCATCTCACTTTTTCTGAAAGCAACCTATGCTGATCAGTGCATGTTGCATGGGTGTAAACTACGCAATTGAAGGTTGTATTAAATACAAGTGCGATGATCCACAAAATTAGGGTTTTTTAACAATTTAATACATGTGTCTTGTAACTTCTGGAAAGAGTATCCTTTTGGCTTTGTAGGGGATGATTGAAAAGTGTGAATGGATGATAATATATCTTTATTCAAGGCCATTTGGTTGAATGCGACAAAATGACCCGTAACAACATGTATCAACCTTTTTTATATTGGTCATGTTAAGCCAATGTTTTGTTTGTTCAAATGTATGTGGATTTTAACTAGATATGAGAGTAAAATAAAATTTCAGAAAAGTAATAATAAAAATAACATGAATTGATATATATATATATATATATATATATATATATATATATATATATATATATATATATATATATATATAAGTTATTTAATATTATATTTTTAGAATTAAAAATAATTATTATAAGTTAGTAAAATTATTAACATAATCACTATTACAAAACTCAGACAAATAAATATTGCATGGACCATAGTTTTTCTAAATAAATTTGAACAATAACCAGTGCATAACTCAAAAAAAAAATGTATGGAGTGTAGTTTTGCTAAATAAGTTTGAATATAAATGTATGTTGATTTTAACATAGAGTAATAATAGATGTATTATAAAAAAATAAAATGGAAATTTAAAAAAGATAAAGATAAGATGATATAAGAAGAAAATAAAGACAAAATACTTTTAAATAAACTAAATATATGAATCTAATTAAATCTTCGCTTATGATCATAAATCTCAGACTAATGATTTTCTTACAGATTTTAATATAATTTCTTTAAAAAATATTAATGAATTAATATATATTAATGAATGACAACTCTCTCTCTCTATGTGTGTGTGTGTGTGTGTGGAGTGTAGTTTTGGTACATAAGTTTGAATATAAATGTATGTTGATTTTAGCATAGAGTAATAATAGATGTATTATCAAAAATAAAATAGCAATTTAAAAAAGATAAAGATAAGATGATATAAGAAGAAAATAAAGACAAAATACTTTTAAATAATCTAAATATATGAATCTAATTAAATCTCCACTTATGATCATAAAGCTCGGCCTAATGATTTTTTTACAAACTTTAATGTAATTTCATTAAAAAATAGTAATCAATTAGTATATCTTAACTAATAACAACTCTCTCTCTCTCTCTATCACAGCAAGTACTCACGAAATAAGTTACATGAATGTCTCTCATAGCTCAATTTCTTGAGGATTTGAGATTAAACATATAGATTCAATATAAATCCTCAATCGAGAACTCCAAAAAAAAAAAAAAAAAAGTTCCCATTCAAACTAAAAAATTCCAAAATACCCTTAAGATCCAAATATATTTGCATCCCCTTCCAATCTAATTATCACTTTAATTTTCACTCGCTTCTAGTTTTCCTTGGCAAGATATTTTCACCTTTTTTTCCAACCTGTGTCCATCTCGAGTTATGGGATGAATCTTGTTGGTTATTTGTCTGATGATGATCTCTACTAGCAACATCATCCTTTGGCCCCTTAATGGATTTTCCTCGTATTCTTGATCTTCCCAAAAAGTTACTTGTTCAATGCTATTTTATGAAGAAACAAAGGAGGAGGCATTGTTCTTAGAGTTCTTATAACACCACAATCATTCTGCATATACCCAAGTAACCGACCAACCAGGTTAAACATGTGACGAAGAGTTACTATGATTTGATACAACCTCCTAGGTGACCTTAAGGAAGTGGAATCGACATAAATAATTCAAAAATACATTTCACATCAGCAATATAACTCTCAGGAGCTAACCCAACCACTCAGGCCTCTAGCCCCTGGGTCCCACTGATATTTTCTGAAGAAAACCCCTTGGACACATGCACAAGCCTGCATCCATGCATCTGAGAGGCTCTAGATGCACGCATAATCCTGCATGTCTGCGTCAAGGGACAAAATTTCCAGAACTGTGCATGCGTCTACGAGATTTAAGGCACTTTTTTAGGCCCAGGCCACTGCCTAGAAATCAATGAAAAGTTCAAGAATGAAATAAAACAATGAAACAATGATGCATTTTCAAAACCCATGACAAGGCCTAGACTGGACCCCTACAAGCCATGGCGGGTATTTCGTCAAGCATAACACAAACAGGTATTCTGCAGGTGTAAACAACAAATCTGAGCATAGGGGTCTCATGCTTATCTGAGAATCGCTAAGAAGTATTGTTCCCTTACATCATTCGTTGTAACACCATCTATTAGGTCATAGATACATTGTTTATTCATTTACAAATAGAAACATGAGGAGAGTCATACATCATCACTATCATAATACATGCTTATAACCAATATAATAACAACAAAAATCTCAAGGATACAACAACCATAAAATCCACATATAAAACAATAGATTTACACATCGAATACCAAGGAAATGAACATCTCATTAATGAATGTAAAAATAAATCGGAGATGGGACTACCACGTTCCACTTGAACATAAATTCATTGAGACAATTCTCTCTTCAGCTAATCACCCCCATGCCATATTCCAAGAATGAATGTGGGACTCAAACCGAAAGAACCAACCAGGGCATCCTAAAGCTAAACATCCTCATCCTCATCAATAGAAATCAATATTTACTGTAATCCACATCAGATCACTAGGCCAAAACAATGAAAATATAATAACAATATTTACCATGATCTCGACTTGATCACCATGCTAAAAAAAGCATGGATGTCGCTAGATTTCTCCACCTACACTGTGAGGACTTTTCCTATCTCCTAGTCTTTGAGTGTTTACCGTAATCCATAGTATGATCCAGGGATTAATAGGCCCTAAACTGAGACATATTCTCCAGGATTTACAATATATCCCAACCCGGGATTCCTAGGCCTGATGGAAAGAACCCACCTCTCAGGCTTTACCACAATCTACACCGGATCAGTAAGCCTGAAACTGAGGCAACACACTATCTGAATTTACCGAAACCCACTTTCTAGTTCAGGGGTTACTAGGCCATGTGTTATATAATTTGGGAGATCCACCTCACTCAACTTCAAATCCATCTGACAATCCAGCTCAACTAAAACATGATAACTCCACCACACCATGGCTATCCGGAAATGGAAAGGCTAGGATGAAAACACTTTCACACCTTGCAAAGCCCATGCCATGACAGAAAAGAACCACGTGCAATACCATGCATGCCAAATTTGGCAAGGAAATCACACATGCAAAGCAATAACTACAAATAATATTGTTGTAGCTATTTGATCCTGCTCATCCTTGCTTTCTCCTCACTTCCTCTTGCCTTCTTTTCCTTTCTTGATCCAATGCCAAAGTGCTCCAAGAAAACTCTAAGTGTCTGAGAGAGAGAGAGAATGATGATAGAGCTCCAAAAATGAACTAACAAAAGGTACCAATTGATCCTCATAACCCTTTTGATTGATGAGGCCTCTATTTTCTTCATTTTCCATTATTTTCCTTCATTTTCCTCCTCACATGCAACCTGTGAGCTTTCACCTCCCTTTCCTCCTAATTTCCATTATTTTCATAAATAAATGTGCCAAAAATGCCATTTTCCCTCTCCAAAGCCTTTTCCATTCCTTTTGTCAATTTCCTTAGCTATATTAACCGAAATGAACACCCACTAGGATTTTTTTCCCAACATTCAACTTGGAATAAGTGTCCCATCAACCATGGTTATTATTTTTAACTTTATTACATGTAATTTTCACCAGGGTCGTTAGAGCACCCTCCACCTAGTAGGACATCGTCCTCGGTGTTCAAACACACATATCTGATCTGGATTTATGCAGGAACGCAACAGAATACACATATAACCATAAATACGAAGATGCAATGGAAATAACACTTCATTTCATTAATATCAAAGAATTGAAATTTGCTTACAGACATAATGGAAATAAACTAGCTAGGGCGCTGGTAGCTTATCTCTGAGAAGAGATGTGGCGGCTACAGGCCTCTAAAATGTATTACAATGAGGCTTGAGGGCCTATTTATTATAGAGAAACAATTGAAAACCCTAAACATCCAAAAACCTAACCCTAGGAGATGAAGCGCCAAAACTATGGGCCCCGTTTGGGTAAATTGGTGTTTCAACTTCCTGGGGTCGTAACTTTGGCATATTATCTTCGTTTGACGCACATGATACATCGTTAGAAAGATCTATCCAAGGACTAAAAATTTCAAACAAAAATATCAATTTCGGATTGAAATTATATTCGTTGGAGGTGCGATGCCCAAAAAAAGTCGTTTAGGGCCTCAAAATAGCTCCGGAAGTTCAGGACCCGAAAAACTGCTAAAAATAGTAAGTTGTGCTGAAACTGGAAAAATGAAAGAGACAACGGTGGGGCCCCAAGTGGAATAGGTGGGTGGCCACCAATATCCACCTGGATCATTCCTCCCCCCTTAGGAAGCAATGGTCCCTATTGCATTGAGTTCCTTCATGAGATGAGGAAACTTTTGCTGAACTTGGTCCCTGGTGAACCACTTGCCTTGGTGCAGGAGTTGGCCAGATTTGACAACTCGATACAGTTGGATCTTCTGTTGGCGAGTGTTCTTGATTTGCATGTCCATGATACAATATTTGGTGTCTTATTCCATGCAGTCTGGGTTTAAATTTGTTGGTGTGAGTTGTTTTGCAATGTCAGAGGTGTCTAGTAAAGGTGGGAAGTAGGGATGAAGGTGGTCCACATTGGATACTGGGTGAAGACCAAGGAATGGTGGAATACTGAGCTCGAAGGCATTGTTCCCTACAGGATTTTTGATGGTGTATGGCCCATATCGGAGCAGGCAAAGCTTGCGGTGGGGTCCAGTGAAACAATCCTTCTGCAAATGTAGCCACAGTTTGTCGCCCACCTGGAAGTTGTGTGGCACCCAATGTTGATCATGCCAATGCTTGTACTTAGAATTGGCTCTGTCCAATATGTCATGAACCTGTTGGAAGATGTGTTGAATACGCTCGATGAAGATGTTCGCTTTGTCAGCTTCAGACTGGACATGAGCTGAATTGGCCTGAGTAGCCACATATGGCATGCCTACATCAATGGGACATAATGGCTGGAAACCCAAGCCCAATTAAAAGGGGATGTGGCGGGTTGAGCTGTGGAGAGCTCGATTATAACTATGTTGTACATAGGGGAGGCTATCATCCCATGTGTGTGGATGCTTTGAATTGTACATGTGCATAATGTGTACAATCATCCTATTGGCGACCTCTGTCTGGCCATCAGTTTAGGGATGGAAAGCTGTGGACTTGGTGAGCTTGGTGTCCAACTTTGACCAGAGGCTGGACCAAAATATGTTGAGGAACCTACTGTCCTGATTTGATATGATAGACTGTGGGATCCCAAAGTGGACTGACACTCATTCAAAGAATAGTTTAGCAGTGGCTTCTGCTATGATATTCTCCGTGCAGGCCGCCATAATGGCCATCTTCGAGAATCTGTCAATGACCACGAAAACACAGTCATTTCCATGCTTAGTATAAGGAAGGCCTGACATGTAATCCATGGAGATGGATTCCCAAGGTCGACTAGGGGTAGGTAGTGGAGTATAGAGGACTTGCTTCATGATGGTTTGTTTGGCAATGGCACAAGCAGTGCAGGATCTGATGTACTTCCCGACATCCTGTCGAAGGTTCGGCCAATATAAATACTTCTGCAGTACTGCCATTGTTTTCTCGGCCCTAAAATTACCATCGACTCGACTATAGTGTTCTTCCCATATCGTATTGGCATGCTCGCTTGAAGGAACACAAAGGTGTCCCAGGTGACATAACAGTGCATCTTGGAGGTGAAAATTTAGAACTTGTGTACCCCCACAGAGTGCCTTGTATGTGTGGCCGAATTCTAGATCGCTCTTGTAGAGAAGTGTCCAATCAGAAGTCTCGTGCTCACAAGAGTTTAGAACGATGGTTAGTGCCACGATCGGTGGTCGGTTGAGGCAGCCTGCAACATTATTGGTGCTACCCTTCTTTTACTTGATGTTCAAATGAAACTGTTGCAGATATGTGGACCACTTATGATGGCGATCATTCTGTAACTTCCCTTGTGTCTGTATGAACTGCAAGGGTCAGTGGTCTGTGTGGATGATTGTTTCCTTCCCCAAAATGTAATTCTTCCATTATCGACAAGCCTGCACAATGGAATACATTTCTTTTTCATAAGTGGGATACTTGCGAACTGTGTCGGACAATGTCTCAGTGTGATATGCCATTGGATGCCCATGTTACTGCCCCAATAGCATATTCATAGGCATCTGTCTCGATCTCAAATGATTGTTGCAAGTCTGGTAATGGGAGCACTGGGGCAGAACAAAGGCGATGTTTCAATTCTATGAATTCCTTTTGTTGATATTTCAACCAAAAGAATTTTGTTTTCACTCCTCCCTTGGTGACTTGACTCAAGGGCCAAGTGATATGAGAGAATCCCAACACGAACCTGCAGTAGAAATTACCAAGACCTAGAAAGCTACGAAGCTCTGTTAGAGTGGTTGGGGCTGGCCAATCCTGAATGACTTGGATCTTGGTTGGATCCACATGCACCCCCCTTTCATCAATAATGTATCTCAGATATTGAACCTGGGTCATGCCAAAAGTTCACTTCTCCAAATTGGCACACAACTTGTGTTGTCATTGTGTTTGGAGGACTTATCGAATGTGGTGGAGGTTCTCTTCCCAAGTCTGGCTGAAGATTAGAATGTCATCCAATTACACCACTACAAATGAGTTGGTGAATTTCCGCAAGATGTCTTCCATAAACCTCATGAAGGTTGCGGGAGCATTCGTCAACCCAAAAGGCATGACCAACCATTCGAAAATGCCCTCCTTGGCTTTGAAGGCAGTCTTCCACATATCATAGGATTCGATTGGTACCAGGTGATACCAAGACTTCAAGTCGATCTTGCTGAAATATTTCACCCCTTTGAGTTGGTCGATAAGGTCATCAATCCGTGGGATCGGGTACCTATTCTGGACAATGATTTTGTTCAATGCCCGATAGTCAATACAGAGTCTCCAAGTCCCATCCTTCTTTTGTACCAACATGATCAGGCTCCCATAGGTTGATGAACTTGGCCGAATGTGACCTTTCTGCAGCAACTCCTGAATCTTCCTCTTGATTTCATTGTTCTCTAGAATAGAGCACTGATAGATTGGTACATTGGGTAGTGGCGTACCTGGGATCATATCAATGGGGTGCTTGACCTGACAGTGCAGAGGAACCCCTATGGGTGAGGTGAATATGTCCTCGTACTCCTCCACAACCTTGTCCATTTGTTGTCGTCGTGTAGAGGAGCCCTTTCTGGAGGTCATGGCCACAATATTCTTCTTTCCCTGGGGGCGGATCATCATAAAAACAAATTTCCTGGTTTGGGAAATGAGCTTGCTGCATTGTTTTGCAGTAACCAAAGAGATATCGACAGGCGGTGGTACCTATGGTATCCTGTACATATTATTTCCCAAAGTAAAAATAACAGCGCGAGGCTGTGACTCATACACAACATGTCGCTTCCACAAGTATGGTTGGCCTAATAATACATCATATGGGAAGGCAGCACTGCTGGCTGATGCGGAGATTGCGTCCTTGGTGAAGCCACCCGATGGTGTATGGATGTGGGTGTGTTGTGGTCAGCAAGCCCAACCACTTCATGATGTCTGCTAAAATGAGGTTCTTTTGGCTCCCATTGTTGACAATGAATTGTAGCGGGGAACCCTTTACCCACATCTTGGAGTGGAAGAGATGCTCCTCCTCCTCTGGGTCTTCTGGTTCCTCCTTCTGGATCTTCGTAGTGGCAACAGTGGCATTGGGATTTGCATCAATAATCTGTTTCCCTTTGTCATTCCCCTTGTCAGGTTCTGATTTAGAGTTGGAGCATGCATCTGATTCAGAAGCCCTCATCTCAGCCACCAGCGACTGCTTGGCCCGACACTCACTTGTGTTGTGAGTGGAGCTCTTATGGAACTCACAGCACTTTCCCATGTCCTTCTTTGGCTTAGCGGTGTTGTTCTTTGCTTGTGGATTTTTCAGGTTGTCTTGGGCCGCCATGCCTTAGCTTTGTCCTTTTTTTTTCAGTTTGGGGGCACCTTTCCCTTGCTTTTGATTCATAGATCCAAAGTCTCGCTTCTTCTGTTTGAATTTCTGCTCAATCTTGGAAGCATACCAGTATGTCGTACCAAGCGAGGAGATGTCGAGGAACTCCATTTCCTCCTGAATATATCTGTGTAGACAACTGCGATACTTTAGCACCAAATATTTCTCTGAACCTTTGATACCCAACTTTGTGTGGAGGGTATCGAATAGATTCGTCAGCTCATGCACATCTTAATCCCTTTGTTGCCGCAGCGTGGTCCATTGTATGTACTTGTCCTCATAGCTCAACACGGGATAGTATTGTTCCTTGATGGCATCTCGAAAAGAATTCCAAGTGGGTATGACTGAGAACAGAGAGGGTTCTGTCTCATCCTTTTTCTAACAGTAGGTTTCCCACCAGTCCTTAACATGGGGGGTAACTTTGAGGAGTGAAAAAATAATCTTCTCCTGGTCGAAAAAGTCATGAACCGAGAAATATCCTTCTAATAGATTCAACCATCTATCTACGGAATTTGCATCTATTTGACCCTAAAGAATGGGAATGTCAAAGTTTACTTGTAACTTAAAGGGAGTCGCGCCTCCAAAGTGGCTGTTGGATACAGATGCATCGCTGGTGGGCAGTTGTTGAAGGATCTGGGAAAAGTTATCCATCATCGCGTTCCTTTGTTTTTTGAGGGCCTCCTCGAGAAATATTTTGATAGGATATCCTGCTCCCTCATCTTTATTTTCATCCCCCATGGGCGATCGTCGGGGTTTGCGAGGCTTATCTTGCAAAGGTTCAACTAGATCGAGCCCTAACTCCTTATACCCCGACCTTGTTGGGGACATGCAAAGAAGGATCGAGAAAACATAGACTGATCTAATACCATTGATCTAGATTTATGCAGGAATGTAATAGAATACACATGTAACCATAAATACGAAGATGCAGCGGAAATAACACTTCATTTCAATAATATCAAATAACTAAAATTTGCTTATAGACAGAATTGAAATAAACTAGCTAGGGCGCTGGTAGCTTATCTTTGAGAAGAGATGTGGCAACTATAGGCCTCTGAATTCGTTTACAATGAGGCTCAAGGGCCTATTTATTATAGAGAAATAATGGAAAACCCTAAACATCCAAAAACCTAACCCTGGGAGATGAAGCGCCAAAAATATGGCCCTGTTTGGGTAAATAGGTGTTTCAACTTCTCGGGGTCATAACTTTGGCATACTATCTCCGTTTGACACACATGATACATCGTTAGAAAGATCTATCTGAGGAATAAAATTTCCGACCATGAATTTTGTTTATGGAATTGCTTTTGTGGGAGGCGCGATGCCCAAAAACGTCGTTTAGGGCCTCAAAATGGCTCCAGAAGTTCGGGACCCGAAAAACTACTAAAAATAGTAAGTTGTGCTGAAACTAAAAAACTGAAAGAGACAATGGTGGGACCCCAAGAGGAATAGGCAGGTGGCCACAAATATCCACCTGGATCAATATCCCTCATAAAAATCGCTAAAAAGAAAACATACTTCCCATGGAGCTTTATAGCATAGCTCGATGCAGTGTTTCCAATGATCACCCTACTGAAAATCAAACCAACATGACAACTATAATGAAATTACACACATACCGCTTATTGGAGCTTTCTAACATAGCTCATGGCGGTATTTACATCCATATGCATATGTACATATATCAGAACATCACACCAAAACGCATGCCAAAACATATACCAACATCATACCAAAAATGCCTCGCTTCAACTAGAAAACAAGGAAGGATACATAGCCCGCATCTAATCCGCCATATCCCATGTAGCTTCATCATGCCCAAAGTGATTCCATTGAATTTTAACTTCGTCTATTTCTTAGTTTCAGAGCATGCGCACATTTTTGTGCAATATACACTGAGGCTCCGACTGTAATTCTCCATTTGGTTCCACCTGCATACAGACCAGCCAATCACATTAAACATCCTTAACATACTTCTGAAGTAATGATATATGAAAAACATCATGGAATTTCACTATGGAAGGTAGTGCATGTCGATAGGCCACTGGTTTGATCCTCTCTATGATCCTGAAGTGTCCACGAAACCGGGGTTCCAACTTGACACATGATCCAATCCGTAAGGATCTCTTCTTGGGCTTGATGTGCAAGTACACTTGTTCCCCAACCTGAAACTCCTTAAACGAACTATTCTGGTATGCATATCTCTTTTTCCTGTCTTGCATTGATTTCAAGTTTTTCTTGATCACCTACATTTCTTGTTCCATTTCTTCTAACATGTCTGGTCTAATCAATACCCTATTAAAAAAATCACTCTAACTGATGGGAGTATTGCAACTCAGCCCGTACATTGCCTCTAATAGACTCATTTTGAAGGAATCTGGATACCCGTTATTGTAGGAGAACTCTACTAGTCGAAAATACTCTTCCCACTTTCATTGCTAATGCAACAAAAAATTCTCAAAATTTCTTCCAATATCATGTTGACCCTCTTCGTATGCCCATTTTTCTGCGGATAATAATTTGCATTGAAGGCCAACTCGGTTCCCAAACATTCAAACAACTCCTTTCAAAACTTGGAAGTGAACTTTGCATCCCTGTCTGACGCAATCTTCTTTGGAACATCACGAAACTTGATCACATCTCTGATGAACACCTATGCCACATCACTAGAAGAGTATGTAGTCTTCAATGGAATGAAGTGTGCAACCTTCATGAACCTGTCCATAACCACCATGATGGAATCATGTTGTCTAGCTTCCCTGGGGAAACATGTAATGAAATCCATGGAAATGATCTCCCATTTCTATTCTGGAATCAGAATCCATTGTATCAGTCCACTTGGATGCTTACACTCTACCTTGACCATCTGATAGTCCAAACACCTAGCTACAAACTTTGCCACATACTTCTTTAGATTTGACCAATAATAGAAAATCTTCACTGCATTAAATGTATTCTAATAGCTTGGGTGACCCAAATATGGTTTCTCGTGAAACTCCCTCAAGGTCACCTTCTTGATCTCATTGTTGTTCGACACATATATCTTGTCTCTAAATTTGACCAATGCATATGCTGTGAGATGGTAGTCCAAATCATGTGCACCTTTACCTGTTCCTGTACCACTACCTGTACATGTACCTGTACTCTACTACAACCTGTGCACAATCTCCATATACCTGCCATCCTGTCGTCCTACCTTCAATATTCTATCCTATAAATATGTCCCATAGGATCTCATAGCTGCTATGTGATTTACCTGTACCCACATGTTGAGAGAATTTGCAACCTTGTTCTCCTTTCCCTTGATGTAACTAATCTCAAATTCAAACCAATTGATCGTGACCAACCATCTAGCTTGTATAGCATTTAGATTCGGCTGATGATACAAGTACCTCAATCCAACGTGATCACTCATCAGTACAAACCTCCCTCTAAGAAGATAATGCCTCCACATCTTCAATGCATGTATGATCGTTGCTAGCTCAAGATCATGTGTCGGGTAGTTCTGCTGGTGCTCGTTTTTTTTTCATCACTCATAGCATACCACTTGTCATTCCTGCATAAGGATCCCACCAAATCCTCTTTTGCAAGAATTTGTACATGCTAAAAATTCCTTGTCCATATCTACAATATTTAACACTGGAGCATGTGTCAACCATACTGCTTAAGATGCTCAAAGCTAGCCTCATACTCCTCTGCCCAATCAAAATTCTAACCTTTACTCTACAATGATGTAATAGGATAAGCAATCTATGAGAATTTCTTGATGAACCTCATGTAATAACCTGCCAACCCCATGAAGGATCTTTGTTGGAGCTGGGATCCCCACGAAGTAAGCATGCAAGGAAATACTCTGCAGATCGAGGAGCGGAGCGCGTAATGTAGAGTCTATTTTTAGTCATAGGGGCTTTGGGGTGGGTCAAATCCCCTTATTATGTAATGGGATGGGATATTTTGTGAACAATGGACTCCGCCCATGGTTTTGGACCATGTTATTGTAAATACCAAAGCTATATAGGGAATCTAGATAGAAGTTAGAAGGAAATAGAAGAAGGGATTGAATGATGCATTTAGATGTAAGATTGTTTTGAGTCAGAGTATTTTTTTGGGTTAGAGGAAAAGGCTCCTGCAGCTGTGTGTGCAGGGTGGAAAGCGAATGTATGAGAAGGATTTGGCTATTAATGAAAGACTTGTTGATAAATATCTAAGTTATATTGACATGTTTTTATTTTACTTATTGTCTAAATATTTATGCTGAAAAGGGGTTTTGATCTGTAACTGAGTAGCATAGTCCTGTTTATGATTATTTACAATGTTTAATGCAAGAATAAATAAAATCACACAGCCTATGAGTAAGTTCAATAGATGTGTTGAACAACACTGGTATTACTGATAGATTTGTCGTGCGAAGCTCTGTTAATAAGGAAAATCCCTAAAGCCACATTCCTCTATCCCTTTGGATGTAGAAACCTAGTTCTAGCATCCCCCTATATTTCCTTGGGTGAGACTTTGATTTGCATAAGCAGGTCATTTCCAAAAGAGTTGGTAATAGTGGGTTTTGTTGTACTGCGTAGTCACATTGAACCTGGGTCTAGACCCCATCAAGCCAAAAAATGGTTTCATTTCCCGGACCAAGATCTGACTGAGGGGATGAGTCTTGCGGAGTCCATCCAAAATGTGACCGTTGGAACAATAAAGGATGATTAGAAAATGAATTGGTCGTTAAAAGTAGTGACTAGAATGAAATTAGGGAAAATTTTAAGGATGAAAATTTATCATAAAGATTAGAAACCTTGGCAAATCTTACTAAATCATAATATGCAAACTATAAAATTTTTGGCGATATTTTTGTAAATTTACTCAAAATTATAATGATTTTATATAGTATCTATAAAAATTTTGCAATTTTTAAGGTAAAATAATTTTTTCTTATAAAATTTTGGCGAATCATTTTTAGGAAAAATTGGGAATTGGCGAATCTTTTTTTTTGGGGGAAAAACATGGAAAATTAGCCCATATACGAATATTAGCCCCTAAAATTTTCCCTAGATGCAGTTAATGGGCATATATGGGTGGATTTGCCACCAAATCAGAATTTATGGGGGTGATCTAAGAAAGATGATGGTATTTGAAGTTGAATTTCGCTATAAATCATAAATCTCGCTCCCAATTCGAACACTTTACGCGCTAAGTGTTAGAATAGAGAATCACAGTCTATAAGAGATTTGAGTGAGTTGTTGCATGATGAAGTATAGTTTGCAGCATTGAGAGAAGAATGTATCATGGAAGGGCTCAACCACACAATATATCCAAGAGTAGATCACACCATGATGGACACACCTGTAGTAACAATCACAGGGCCGAGGTCGCCTAGAGTACAAAAGACTGTAGGCGCAACTTCATCTGCAAAGCCAAAGAAACCAATCATCAGGCAGTCTCCTCAGAAGAATAAACTGTCGGAAAAACGGAGTAAGGGAGCTCAATATCGGCATAAAAAGAGCATAGATATAGACTCAGATGTCGACGAAGAAGAAGAAGTCCCTAAAGAGATTGATGCTGAGGAGGTTGAGCCTCTCTCCGGGCCATTGTTTTAAAAATTGGCTGGTATGACTCAGAATCAGCCGAGCTGACCCAACCAACCCCCTGCCCGGACTGGCTCGCTAGAAAAACTAGTCCAGTAGCTAGTTTGTGACCGAACTGGCTGATCTAGTCACCGACTCATTCAATTTGGTCACAAATCGGCCGACTCGACCAAGTCCAATTTAGAACAGTCGAGCTAGTGCCAGCCGGTTGCGAACCCCACAAACTCCCAAATTTGGACTCCAAACTGGATTTTAGATTTGTAGTAGGGTTTTGGTATGCCCTCTAACCCCTCCCAATCCTATAAAAGCTACCCAACCCCTCTCATTTCCTCACAGCTATCTCATTGCATTTGAGTGAGAATTTGTGAGGAATTTGTAAAGAGTTGTGGAGTTGGTTTTTGGAGCAGCTTTGAGGAGTCCCTTGGGCAAGGTTTTAAGTAGCAGTGAGGAGCTTCTTGGACAGTCATTGGAGCAACATCGAGGAGTTAGTTTTTTTGAGTAGCATTGAGGAGGCTAGAGCCTAGAGGTATTTTTTTTCACTTCTAAATTTTGCCTTTGCTTGTTTCTTCTTTTTGCAAATATGGAAATTGAAAAGACCTGATTCAGATCCTATTGTGTTGGATGATATTGATCCAACATAAGATTTGGTAGTGGAGACTCATCCACCAGAGTTTGAATCTGATGAGGATATTGATGTGGGGTTGGATTCTTATTTATAGGTAGAGACTCAGCTAAATGCAGATCCACTAGTAGCAGGCCTAGGCCCAACTCTAAGTCCTCTAGTTGCAGTTGTAGGCACTTCCTCTAGTCAGCCACGACACAAGTGCATAACTTGTCTATCTCAGGCTCAACATGCTAGCACTACAGTTCCAATTGAGGATCTTGATGAGGAGGAGGAGCCATGGGTTCCCCCATTTGATTCAAAGTCTGAGCCAAAGGATATTTCCTTGTCTATCAGTAGTGACTAGTCATGTTTTGTAATTTGTTGTAGAAATCATTTAGAGCCTCCTTGGTTATGTTTTTTGTTCTGATCTCTATATCATGTATGTATTGGACAATGCACAATGTTCCATTTTGATATAATGGATATATTCATGAGCCTACTTTGATCATATGTTGTCTTTTTTCCATATTCTATCGCTTTGTTTTTGGAAACATGAATGAAAATCTTTAAAATTATTATTTTTTATAAAAATAAAAATAAAATTTAATGTATTTTTTACAAAGACCGAGTCATTGAAACTGAACCAGTCGATTCGATACCAAGTTGGAGTCGGAGTCGGAGTCGACCCTCGACCAGTTCCAAACCTATCTCGGAGTTTTAAAAACCTCCTCCAAGCTACCTCCATATATCCTGCACTGGAAGCTGGATGCTAAGAAGCCTGTGAAAGATCCCGATGCAGTAAATTACAAGGTGTTTACACCATTTATTCCAGTTGAGGTTACGGTGGAAGGATAGTTACTAGCCAAGGTGCCTCAGCTCAGGATGGAAGATTGGGATTTTAATGATCGGAGCAAATACCCATAGTTTGAGCCCAGAAGATATCTGCGCGAGCAAAACTACAAGGGAGTAATAACGTGATTGGAGACAATGAAATGGGTAAAGGGTATCTAAGAGGTCAGGATCCTTAATATGTTGTATGTACCCCACTTCGGGCACAATATTATCAACACTATTTATTTGCACTAATTGTTGGCCTTAGTACATGATTATTGTTTATGGTTGGGGAAGAAGATCCCCATGACGAAGGCACTCATATGGAGAATTAAATCCCTTCCTTGCCTTGGATTTGAACTTGTGAAGGCTTTTGTGGGTAAAATCCAAGATAAGCAACTCCCATATAAGATGAAGAACGACTATGAGTTGACTGAAGGAACCCGATGTTATCTAATCAACTCCATCCCAGATAGAAATGTGCACTTCGTCATGCACATCCTTGCGGGGATATTTTGAGGCAAAGCTGCGTAGAGGAGGCTTCCGCATCTGTCATAGCTTTAGCTGCATAGTGTGCTAAGGGCATAGTCTATAACTAGGTAGGGTACTTATGTGTTGAATTCCTTGTTGATTGTATATCAGCACAAGAACAAGGAAAGTAGGTCCACTACACATAGCTTATGCTTCTCATTGCATTGATGGAGTGGAGAGAACCTGAGGAGTTGTAGTTCAACAACGCGGACCCCTATCTATGTGAAGCAGGTATATATGCTTCACTATGGCATTTCGCTGAGCCATCGCAGATTATGGCTAATAATTTTTTTTGGGTAGGATTTGAGATGAGATTGCAGACAATGATTAACCAAAATCCTCATTTATGACCAAGCATTGTGGAGAAATATCGCCAAGTCTGGGAGTTCAAAGCGGACTTCCATCATATACACATTCAGGCGAAGAAGGACCTCATGGGGGTCTGGTACAAACTATCGTACCTGGTCGAGGAAGAAGATGTAGAGGCCATAATCAGTCATTGGCCGAGTGATTGGTTAACACCGCTATCTAAAGGCACAGAGCATGCAAGAACTAGTGGGGCAAAGCCCACTAAAATAACAGGACAAAAGGACACGAAGCTCACACTCGTGACTGATACAGAACCTAATACAAAGATGCTGGACATAGGAGGGGATGATAATATTTCTGGTGATATCGACACATATCCAACTTCCCCCTTTACCACCAAGCGAAGAAAACCACAGAAGGGTGGCATGTGAAATAATTCAAAGTCTGATAAGTTAGCTAGCCCACAAGCCATGGTCCTTACTCAAGGGGACCTTGATGAAATTTGGGATACTATGAAGTAGGCCACTAAAAACTTATGGGGGAGTATCGAAGATAAATATAAGAAAGTGTTGGCAGATGTTTACAAGGGCTTACAAGACTTGCAGGTGTAGACGAGCATGTGTAGGTGAGCATGAGAGAATTGCAAGTGAGTGTGGTTCCACCAAGCGGAGCACAGGTTGTGTTAACACTCCACCGGATCTCCAAGGCTGAGAAGAGACCAGCAATGGTAACTACAGACCAAGCTCTCGCCAATTATCTAGCCCTACTAGGCAGGAGAGGGCTCTCTCCAAGGGATCACAGCCAAGAGGGCTGGATAAATTAGGTTTTAGGCTAGGTATAGTAGCAGAGGGGTTTTGATTGGTTGATTTAGGTGTTGGATGAGTGAATTAGGTCAAAGAGGTAACTAGGTCAGGGCAAATAAGATTAGAATTGCAGACATCTAATGGGGAAAGGTAGGTAGGTACTTTAACACTTTAGGGTTCTTAAGTGAGATGTATCAAACTGGTGAGGTGCTAAAAAGAGCACGAGAGTACATGTATTCCCTTTAAATTGAAGAAATGAAACAAATTACGGTGATTCTCTGAAAACATAGCATAAAATATGTATTCTGATTATCAAACTTGAGAATAAAACATATCATAGGACTGGAATGAACATGGAAAGTATAAAACTCATACATATGCAACATAATAATAAACTATGTCAAAGTACAGTACCACAAGAATCCCACCAAAATAGCTACAACTCATCCAATATATTCCTACCAAAATCTGAATGCACTAGTGTCTTTGATCAATACTACAACACCAACCTGTGAAATGAGTAAAGAAGTGAAAGATATAGACATGAAACAACTTCTCCCAAACTCATGGGGTCAAATCCCTGAGTTATGGAGCTGATCCACACAAGTCTAAGCTGCGAACCTAAAGTGTAGGGAGGTCAAACTGACTCATCCCTAACTTTGGTGAAATTGATTCATCAATCCTCAAAGAGACTTTTACCTAATATATTTACCCTTAGGTAACTCAAAAGCAGCTAAATTACATTTAAATTGATCATTTACATCAGTAAAATCATGATATTCCATGGTGAAACTAAAAAAACTGAGAAAAAATCTGAAATATTAGTCATTGGTCAAGAGCGCATCACCATCTTCAGCTCAGCTTTTGAGGGGGTTTCTAATGTCCAAATTGAGCTCAAGATAGATCATTGGAAAGCCCATCCTCTCTGGTTTCCATAAATTTTCTTGGTTTCCAAAAATGATAAGTTTTGGCCCTCCAAAAGTTCAATATCCCAAGATTGTTCAGGAGCACAACGCCTAGCTAGAAAATTTGGGCAGAAACATGATTTTTGAGGTGTTTTTTGACCTTTCTCCCAACCATATTATCCAAATTTGCTTAGAAAAGTGTCAAAGTTCACTATTTCCTACCTTATGAATCCAATGGTGGTCTTTGTTTCTCATTTGAAATCCTCTAGAAGAAGCACATTGAGTAGGGAAATGCGCTCCTGACATTCTAACTGTGCTAAACACTGTCAAAAATTTGCAAAAACCCAAAATTTTAAATTTTTCTCAAAAAATATTCAAAATTGTTTTTTAGAATGCTGATGATGTATGCTAAGCAATGACATAGGCCTCAAAAAGGATGTCAAGCTTATATCCTTCCTTTTTCTTGGCTAGCATTTGCTTATGTTTTTCCTCCAATTGCTTGAGTTTAATGTTACAAATCTTGTTTCTTGCGATGTACCTGTTAGACATGTTTCTGAGCATCTTGTTATCGTTTTCTTCCTTGTGGAGGAGTTTCTAAAGGTGTAGGTTGAACCTATCAAGCCATATATCTCTATCATCTTCAACCTCCTTGGCAATCCTCTCCTCAAAATTGAGTTTTTCATCCTCAATCTTCTGCTGTTGTAGAGCTCTCTTAAGACCTCTTGTCTTAGGTCTTATTCTGCTAGTTTGAATGTCATCATGATCAAGACCATCAAGTGACATCATGGCCTTACCTCTTTTTGCTTTGAGCAGATCTAGCTCCATAAATACTTGTTGATCTTTCCACTGCTTATTCTCCTACTCAAGAAATGAAATGACATACTAAGCTCTATCCAAGTTAGTTTGCAGCTCTGTGATTTGGGCTTCCTTCTCTTTGATAATCAAGCTTGAGGCCTTATGATCATCTTGTTGATCCAATTCAACTAGGTCAAACTTTGTTTCCTCATTATGAGGGTCCTCATCCTCTTGCGTGACTTCCTCATGGACAACTTCCTCTTTCTGATGCTCATCCTCATGTACCTACTTTTCTAATGAAAAAGGCAAGGCCCCTTCCACAATATGTAGATAAAACACCTATCTAGGTCCCCTCTGATAGGTCTTGACCTGTTTTTCCTTTTCAGCCTCTTTGGTATTTTTAGGCTCTTTGGCCACAACTCTGCTGGATGACCCAATTTGACTCTGAAATACTAATTATGGTGATGATATGGGTCCAATAGGTTGAGCTGATGGAGGAATAGATGCAGTGGGCTGAGATGAAGGAGGGATGGTTTTAGCATGTTGAGCTTATGGAGTGGTGAAAACATCATTGGAAATTAAAGTGTCCCATGAAATGTTCAACTGGTTTAGATGATGGAGTACAATGATTTTGATCAAAGAGTGATGGAAGAGGTTGTTCATTTGCTGATCATATTCTCTCTTCTGTACTATGTAGGCCATTTTTTTCATTCTCCTGGACAAATAGTATGGGATATTGAAAAATTTGACTCTTGTGAAGTGCATAAGCAATCTAATATGGTATGTGTAGAGTCTGGATAACCTTCCTTCACAAGAGAAGTACTTCATGATGAGTTTCATCACTGGGGCATATCTATCAAGAAGGTAACTGAAAGGGAATAATTTCTTTCTCTCATTTTTGTATCGTGGTTTGATGAATGGTTCATAAAACTAGTCATTCTGGTCTTTGGCTTTAAAACACTTCTCACCCATATTAGGTATCCCTATAGCAACAACAATGATGCGTGTGGATATGGTGACGGTCACACTTGCAAGGGTCACCTGATTGTCCTAAAGGTTTGAGATGAAAAGTCTCCTCAAAACAGGGTGGTGTTTAACTCTTTGAATCATTTCACACAAATCAAAGTAGACCAATTATTTGAAGCAAGTGATTGTCATGGGTGAGGCCATCAGTTCTCTGCTGTTAGTGGGCTCAAGCCTCAAAATATTTCCTCCCTTGTGAGGTCTTCTTTCCTCTTTTTCCTCCTCCTCCACGAAATCTTTTTCTTCCTCCTCCATGGTGTTTTTAGTTTTGAAACCCTAGGGAAGGGAAAGGGGAGTGGAAAATAGGTTTAGGGAGTGGGGATGGGAGTAGGAAAAATTGGGTAAATAGGGAAAGGGGTTAGGGAACTTAGGGGAGTGATATGGGATCAAAACACTTAAGGAAATGGGATTTGGAATTTTATTACAGGTATGATAACATAGCTACCTAGGAATTAGTATCCTAGGAGCTAGGGTTTTGGGAAATGTATTATGGGGACAAATATTTAGCGATGTAGGGATAGTGACAATGTTTTCTGGGATGTGGGGAAGGAATGTAGCATCTAGGGAACAATTTTGGGATGTAACACTGTTACCGATGAAATAGGTAACTGCACTGGTACCTACTTTTTGATGTAGCAAGAAAAACACCCAATTTTGAAAAGTGGTGATGCAGAATCAATTTTTTTTTTTAGCATGTTTTTGGCACTTTAATTTTTATTTCTTTATTTATTTCTGTAATGCTTTTTATGTTGATTTTGAATAGTGGTGGCGTATCATCACCAACATTTTTTTAGAGAATTGATTTTGACATTATACATTTTCTAATGTCTTCTTCTTCAGTGAGATGTTTATTTTTAAGTGCATTTATGTACTTGTGTTATAAAAAGTTTTTTAGTGGTTTTTTTTTATTATTTATTTTTTTATTTTTTTATTTTATAAATAAAAATTTGTAATGATATCTTCACTTTTTCACATAGATAAAAAATGAAAAAAAGGGTCAATATTATAAAGTTTATATTTTCTACAAGTTTATGTATTGCTAATTAATTTTTCAATGCACATCAAATAATTGTCACTAAAAACCAATATTCTGAACGATATGACAAAAAAATACAAATCTTCAACATAAATAGAATGCAAAAAATACATTTTTAGAGACTTTTCGTTAAAAAAAACATGTTAAATAAACTAATTTTTTGGGAAAATCTTAACAAAAAAACTTAAGAAAATAGCATTTTTATTGAATTTTATGTCAAAAAATAAGAGTAATCACATGTTTTTTGCAAAAAATAAGGATTTTTCTCATAAAATATCGAAGTCTAAACATTACAAGTAAAACTGATTAATAGATCTCAAAAATGATCTTTGTTTGCAAGCATAACTTAAATATCATCAACAATATCAACTAATACATGTTCAACATCATCTAGAACATCATTGATGACTTTTTCTGCAACATTTTCTGCTTCATTTTGGTCATTGTCATCTTCTAATGGATCTTTCATGTCTGCAAATCTTCCAAAGTGTCCCTTTCCAATCATTCTATATAATGGTGGTTGAGGTTCCTTTACTTTTTTTGCCACACATGATTCATTAAAATCCCCTTTCCTCAAACCATCTTCTTGCTTCGCATCTGGAAGGAATTTAAGAGTGTTAATTCTTTGTTGAATAAATTTGCATTGCACTGGGTCTTTCTCAATGGCAATGAAATTTCTTCCTTTTGGTAGGCAACATGCTAGTGTTGTACCTAATCATCAAGCACAAAATAAATAAGTAAGAAAATTAGCATAAAGACATAAAAAGTAAAAAATAAAATATTTAAATTTAAATTTCTATAATAAAACTTACCTGAACCTGAGAATAAATCCAAAACTCAATCTCCTTCATTTGAACATAGATCTATAATATAGTTAATCAATGCTTGTGTTTTTTGATAAATGTTAACTATATATCCTTTTGCATCTTTATCCTCATATGTTAGTTTTCTTACAACTGCATCATGAACCAATACTTGAGTATGACTCTTCCCATCTACTTGATTCATAAGAATATGCTTATAGCTATCCTTTTTTGTCCAACATTCAACATGGATGAACTCACAATCATTTATAATAGGTCGATCTTTAGAAGAAACAATATTTGACTTATGCCTGTAGCATAACATAGTAAAAGTTCAATTAGATTGTTCATAAATAAAAAAATTAACATTAATCAAACATACATTTTCAAAGTCTTAGTATGTAAGTTGCATCCTTGAGTTTGCTTTTCCCTTAAAGCTTGTTAATAACATTGGAAACTGTATGTCTAAATGAAATGCCGCAAATCGCCAAAGTGGTGATGTTGTCACTTCTTGAAAACCCGTAACCACTTTACTAAAAGCTTGATAAGTATATGGTTCACTATCATATTCAATGTCTGGGAAATTGAAACCATGAGAAATATCTGCAATAACTAGGGCATATTCCCTTTTAGGTATTAGTGATGCAATGTCTTCACAGTCACCTTATATTATTTGATATTGGATATTGTCGAGCCCATTCCAAATGTAATGATTAAGAGTAAGATCAAGTTCAACATTCATAAGACGCTTCTTTCTCATCTTTTCCAACTTAATTTTTTCAATAAAGCTTTTGAAAGTATCAAGTACTCCATTTCCATCCTTCGTCGACATCTTTAATGACATAAAATATATATGTATAAGTAATAAAATAAAAATAGCTTAAACATGAATAAAATGAATGTATAAATTAACATACCTTATAGAATGCAATATAAAAATCTTTAAGTGTTGTTGTAGAACTTGCTTCTGGGTAGTGGCGCACAACATCATCCCAACTATCTTCATTCAACATTTTAACCATATGTTCTTGTATTTTCATAAAAATCTTCTGACTGAATAAATAAAGTTAAAACTGCTAATATAGTGACATGTATAAAAAATTATACCAACAGCATTATGTTTTATTTAAAATAATATTATAATGAAAGGAAAATAAGAAATAATTCAAGAAACTTACTTTTGAAATTCTGCACACATTTCTTCCATTGATAATTCACTCAACTTCACATGAACTAGTAATGATTTGATTAGTTTCTCATCCTTCACACCTTGCATTGTTCTCCAAGGTGTGATAGTCATATCCTCTAGAAGTTGCTCCATTTTAGGAACTGTCTTACTGTTGGTACATATTATGGGTTTACTCTTTTTAACCTTCTGTTTTTTTTATGGAAATATTATCCCACCGGTCAAAAATCTCATCAATTAAATCCTATATCTCCCGAGTTCTAAATGCCAACTGAAAAATGTTATCCATGCTTTTGAATATAGTTGAATTCATTTTTCTGTCTTTTGCTTTGATTTTTCATCAATTTGATAACATGTTTCCATTAAACATTTCTTCTGAAATGTTAGACTAACTTTGTCTTATCCCCACCACATTTTTCTATGAATTCATTAGGAATAAATCTAACCCTTTGGATGAAAGTCATTTTCATTCTGTACTTATTATCTGCATTATCATCCCATGCCAATAACTTTGATTCTATTTCTATTAAGCCAACGTAAATGATGCATTTCACTGTTTGAAAAAGATAGTTATTGGGATATTCCTCAATCAACTGTCTTTTAGCCTCTACCGAATGGTTCCATCCAATTACATAATATTTATATTCAAAACATTTTATTTTGTCAAATGCCTGTTTTTTGGGAACCTGTTGTGGATCGACGAGAACCACATAATCCACCACATGCACATATGGATTGAACCTGAACAATGTTTTCAGATTATGTACATGTAGGTGATGGGCCTTTCTAATTTGATATTGCGATTGTCCTTCATCTGGCCTATAAAATTGGCTGACATTAGGCTTAAATTTTTAGCCACCAAGAATTAATTTATTCTTCCTCAACTCATATCGAATAGCATTTTGTTTTGTTTTAATAATTCCATCCTCTAACTCAGCACCCGGTGTTATGATTTCTCTGCTTCCATTAGAGCTTTCAGTTTGTTCTTCACTGTTGCTCATGACTTTTACAGATTGACCAATATTTGATTTCCTATTCTTATTGGTTAACATATGAGTTCTTTTATAGACAAGCTCTTCATCATCAGGTAAAAGAGAGACATCTTTGGCCATTTTTCTTTTTGGTGTCTGATTTGTTTTCTCCTTTTGCACAACAGTTCTAATCTCCTCCTCACTAATTCTATCATAATTTTCAGTTTCATGTTCCACATCTTCAAAAGCAACATGTTTAGGTTTACTAGATTGACCCACCTTAGTGACTCTTGGTTGATTCCCTCTTTGTACTATTGTAATGTCACGATCTATTGATCTTTGCTTCAATCTCCTTTCCTCTGCTTTGTTTATGTGGAAAGTGTTGATCACATTCATAACATCTTGCGCCATATAATAAATACCTTCAAACATGTTTGAAAGACTCGGAACAAAATCCTATTAAACTAAATAAAACATGTCAATAATCAATAATTTATAAAAAATTGAATGATCTTTACAATAATGCATAGCGGAAATAAAAATAAGCATACTTACAATGTTATTTGCAATGTTTCTTGAGATTTCTTCATAAAATTTTGTAGATATTTCATTTGTGTCATACTTGACCTTTGATAGACGATATCTAACCTTGTCTTGTTTATTAGCCTTCATTGCAAGAACATAAATAGTGTTTGTATTCAGGACCATACATATGTCTCGTACTTTTCCCATCACATCATATGGTTCATTTAAGTCAATCATACCACAAACTAGATAGATATGTATATTAGCCCCCATTTCATTGTCTTCAAGATACCATGAGAAATCAATTTTATCTATTTCCTCGACATTCTTCCAATAAGAAATAAGCTTTAATGAACCTGGTGGGCCACTTGCTTGACTTTTATTACTGTGTGCAACAATATCCATATTGCGCCCATCTATAACTTTAGATTTGGGAGTTGTATCCATAGTGCGTCGAGCTGCAACTTTAGATTTGGGAGTTGCCACCCTGGATGCAAAAACATTTACATAAATCTTTTTTGATGCCATTTTCTTGATAAAAAGAAATATATATATTAGTTAATGAGAAAACAGTGAATCAATTTATTTATTTATTTATTTATTTTTTTTAAATTTGTCAATATAAATTTAAATTCACCGAAAAATAATGTCTATAAAATAAATTAAAAAAAAACAAAATTTATTTGTAACTAAATAAATTTAAAATAAACCAATAAATTTAACTATAAAAATTATTCATTTATAAACAAAATATTAAAAATCATATTTAAATATATGTATATATATCTATATAATAATTTTACAATACATTTTATAAAAAAACAAAAATTAATTTGAAACTTAAGTTTTAATTTAATATTAAAAAAAAAAACACAAAAAAAACATTTACTATTCAACAAATGTTAAAATTAATATTTGTTTTTTTTTAAGCTAAAGAATTTATTAAAAAAAAATGAATGCGTATTTTTTGTTTTAATTTAAATTTAAATTGTATTGTTTTATTAAATATACACTTAATCAATTATATTTTAAAATTTTAAATATAATGAATATAATTAAAACATATATTTTAAAATTTAAATTTAAATTTAAAATTTATAATGTTTTATTGTATTTTAAAATTTTATTTTATCATTTTAAAATTTTATATTAGAATGTTATATTAAAATAAAATAAAAAAGCATTAAAATTTTATATTTAAAAAAAAAAAAAATTATAAATTGCATTATATATTTAAATGTAAAGAAAAAAAAAATCGCGCCTGCTCGGGGCTAGAGGCAGGTCGGGTGGTGTCATTAAGGATTGTGTACCCTACCTTCGGCCCTCCGTTGGGTGGAGGGAAATTCTCAGAATCGCCTCCGCCCAGCTGGGGGCCGGAGGCAAGCCGAGGGGCGCAGTCGAGGGCTGCCCAGCCTGCCTCCGGCCCCCGGCTGAGTAGAGGGCGATTCTCGGAATCGCCCTCAGCCCGGCCGAGGGCCAGAAGCCTGTTGGGCGGCGCCATCGAGGGTTGCCCAGCCTGCCTCAAACCCTTGGCTAGGCGACAAATTACTTTTTTATTTATTAAAAAAAAAAAAAATAACAAAAAAACACTATTCAATTAAAATTTTAAAATATAAAAAACAATAAAACAAATTAAAAAATATGTTTTAAAAAATAAACAAACAAATATTAAAAAAAAAATAAAAAAATTAAATGAAAACAATTATTATTTAAAATATAAAAATAACAATAAAAAATAATTTTAAAACATGTTTTAAAATATAAACAAACCTATAAGATTTTTATTTTTATTTTCTTCCAACTAAATAATTATAATTTAAAATATAGAAAAAACAATTAAAAAAATTAAAAATATGTTTTAAATTATAAATAAATAAATATATGAAAATGTTAATTTTTTATTTTTATTTTTTTAAAACTAAAACAATTGTAATAAAGAAAACATTTTTTATTTATTATAAAATAAAACACTGTAAAATTTAAAATTATGAAAAAAAAAAAAAACATATATATATATATATGTTTTCAAATATAAACAAAAACAAATTAAAATTATAAATTACAAGTTTAAAATTAAAAAGAAAATAAAAATAAAAAATAAAATAAAAAATTTGTTAAAGAAAACAGAAAAAACAATTTAAATAATGAAACCACCAATATATTTAAAAAAAAAAACAAATAGGTTTAATATAAACTAAAACTATCTATTCTCTTTTAGATAAAAATAAATAAAAATATTTAATTATATTTTTAAAAATAAATTTTCATGTAGTTTTTTTTCCATTTTCTTCACTAAAAAAAATATAAAATAAATTATGGTTTTCGAACCTAAAAACTTTAATAAAAATAGTTTTTGAACACAAAAACCATAGAAAAAACAGATTTTTCCCAAAATCAACTTTAAATGGACAAAATAGAAGGAAAACTAATCTTTGAAATGCAAAAAAATCTTGTCACCAATGCGAACACAATGCCTCCACAAAATTACCGATACGAACACAACGCCTCCAATGCAAATGCAACGCCTCCACGAAGTTACCAATGCCAATACAACACCTCCAAAAAATTGCTCCAACAAAAACGAGAAAACTTGATGTGATGTGATGAATAGAAACAATGATTCGTATTATATAACAAATTTCGTGTGATTGGTTTACTATTTAACAAATGTGGGATACACATTTAAAATTTAAAATATTTACATGTAGTTAATTATATTTAATATTATAGTTAAAATAGTTAATATTTGCATGTAGTTATCATAATTAATATTTTATTTAATATTTACATGTACTTAATGTTAAATCATTTAAATATAATCTGGGATTAAAATTTAAAATTTAAAATATTTAAATGTAGTTAATTGTAGTTAATATTATAGTTAAAATAGTTAATATTTGCATGTAGTATCATAGTTAATATTTACATGTACTTAAATATAGTTAATATTATAGTTAAAATAATTAATATTTGCATGTAAAACTATTATTGTTAATATTTACATGTAGTCAATCTTTAATCATTCAAATAAGAAGATTATTCTAATTTGGAAGACATGCATGAAAGGAATCTTTTGTGGATATTTTGAATAGAAAGTATGGTGAAATATTTCAAGATCAACAATTTATTAAGAAATTTTGAAATATATTTTAGACGAATATAATGTAGGTTTAAAATTTAAAATTTAAAATAGTTCCATGTAGTTAATTATAGTAATATTATAGTTAATATTTACATGTAGTCAATGTTAAATTATTAAAATAACAACATTATTTTAGTTTGGAAGACATGCATGATAGGAATATTTTGTGGATATTTTGAATAGAAAAATCGGTAAAATATTTCAACACAAACAATTTACTAAAATGTTTTTAAATACATTTTTGACGAATATTTTGTACGAAATATTTGAAACGAAAATTTTGGAGGGAAAGTTTTTCGTGAAATTTTTTGGGGGGCAAATTTGGAGGGAGATTTTCAATGTTTAAGCTAGATATTGTAATTGGGAGAGGCATTTGTATCATTCAACATATTCTTGTTGAAAGCCATGGGTTCTTCTGATAGCGAAGTTTTTCTTTTTAACACATCAACATCTTCGTCACGCAACAAATCTATTCAGATTGATGAATATAACAGGAGTTCGTTCACCATGAATAAAGAGTCAAAAAATTAACTTGCTCGTAATCCTAAGGATGATGAGAACATAATTGATGAGGCACAACAAAAAGAAATTTATTTAAATCGAGAGTCAGTTATTCCACTTACTCTTAATCCTAATTATGAAAGCAATAGTGATGAAGGGCATGATGAAGAATTTCCAGAGTCAAAATTTTCACTTCGTCTTAATCCTAAGGGTTATGAGGGCACCACTGATGAAGGGGGAGATGAAGAATATCCACTTCTTCCTAATCCTAAGGATTATGCGAGCACCACAAATGAAGAGGGGAGTGAAGAATTTGCAGAGTCAAAATATCCACTTCGTCCTAATCCTAAGGATTATGACAGTACCACTGATGAAGAGGGGAATTAAGAATTTACAAAGTCAAAAATTCCACTTCGTCCTAATCCTAAGGATTAAGCCAGCACCACTGATAAAGATGGGAATGAAGAATTTGCAGCATCAAAATATCCACTCTGTCCTAATCCTAAGGAGTATGCCAGCACCACTGATGAAGAGGGGGATGAAAAAATTCCAGAGTCAAAATATCCACTTCGTCCTAATCATAAGGATTATGTCAGCACCACTGATGAAGAGGGGAACGATAAAATTCCAGAGTCAAAACATTCACTCCATCCTAATTCTAAGGATTATGCCAACACCATTGATGAAGAGGGGGATGAAAAAATTCCAGAGCCAAAATATCCACTTCGTCCTAATCCTAAGGATTATGCTAGCATCACAGATGAAGAGGGGAATGAAGAATTTGGAGAGTCAAAATATTCACTTCGTCCTAATCCTAAGGATTATGCCAGCACCACTGATGAAGAGGGGAATGAAGAATTTGCAGCGTCAAAATATCCACTTCGTCCTAATCCTAAGGAATATGCTAGCATGACTAATGAAGAGGGGGGTGAATTTCCAGAGTCAAAATTTTCACTTCATCCTAATCGTAATGATTATAAGAGCACCATTGATGAAGGGGGGATGAAGAATTTCCAATAAATATAGATTCAAGGCATCCACTTATTCCTAATCCTAAGGATTATGAGAGCACCAGTGAGGAAGGGGAGGGGCGGGATGAAGAAATTCTAGTGACTACAGATTCAAAGCTTCCACTTAGGCCTAATCCCAAGGATTATGAGAGCACCACTGAGGAAGGGGAGGATGAAGATTTTCTTGCAAATGGTAATTTTAGAGGCACATATATGAATAATGCATTTTCTCTAAGTGATCGTTTCAAAGACTCTCGTGGTGATGAAGAATTGAATCCTCCCAGGGAAGAATTTGAAAGCATGGATCAAGATGGTGAAGAATTTCATTTGAATCAGGGTTACAAAAGCGCAAATGATTCTTGTGAAATGTTTTGTTCAAGTGATGATGGTAGTGGAAATTTTCCAGGCAATGATGTTGATGAATTTCTTAACTGTGTTGAGAATGATGATAGTGGGGACAATACTTCTCCTAATGGTGATGAAACTGCTTCTACAAAGGATGATGGAATGATGAATCCGTTGCAAGAAAATATTGTAACTAGGAGGAGTAGACTTTTTCATATCAATCCAAAACATTCCAGTTATACAAGGGCGAGGACAAAATATCTCACAAAAAGAAGTTACGTCGTTCATTTGATTTCAAGTGACTATTGTCGAAGGGATTGCTTGAAACATATGGATTTCAACTTTGTTTTGGAGAAAAGGAAAAGATATATGTCAATGAATAAAAGCATGAAAAAATCATATTTAGTGGGTTGCATGCAAGCTACACTTGCAGGTTATGATTATCATATTGGGAATGTATTGCTTTGCAGAAAGGCTTTCAAAATGTTGCATTCAATTGGTAATTGTTGTTTGTCAAGAATCCAAGAAAAACTGGAAAAGGATCCCACATATTATTCAGAAATACATTATAAACGGGAGGTTGGACCATTTGCAAATACTGCTAAGACATGGATGAAAGACTTCTTTTCAAAGCATGGAGAGTGTATTCCAAATAAATACACAATATATATTCCAGATAATTTCTCAAGACGAGAAATATGCATCTTATACAGAGATTATGCAGAAGTTGTTGAAGGAGTTGGTAATTTTATTAAACATATTCTTATTTTACAAGGTTATGGAAAAATTAATTCAACAATGTTCGTATTCCTAAGAAGACAAGGATGGGGGTTTGCAGCACATGTGCTTCTCTTAAAGAAAAAAGAGATAAATGTCAAGGGGAAAAAAGAGGTATGCGTTCAAAACATTGTTTTTTAAAATTGGATAGTTATCAACTACGAAAATATATTTATTCATATGTTTCTTTTATTTTATGTACAGATTTCATTGTCAAAGAACTTTAAGAGCATCACAATCAGCAAACAAGTGAAAGACAAAATTTGTATAAACATCGAAAGAAGTGTTATGATCATCCAAATAAATATCTAGGTTTGATAATTGATGGTATGGACCAAAAGAAAACACTTCTTCCACATTTTGTCCGCACGCCAAAAAAATTACAGGAGGAAAATTTCATTCAGTTTCACTTGGTTGGTTGTATGGTATTTAATGAGAAGATGTTTCCAAGAGTTTTCTTCACAACTCCAAATATTCACAATGATGCAAATCTGACCATAACTATAATCCATGACATGGTTGCTCATTGGTTTGGTATTCTTCCTGAAGTTTTGTATTTACAATTAGACAACAGAAGTCGTGAAAACAAAAATCAAGTTCTTTTTGGGTATCTAAACATGCTCATTGAATTGGGAATTTTTAAAAATATAAAGGTTGGTTTCCTTCTTGTTAGGCATACTCATGATCATATTGATCAAATGTTCAGTTGTTTTTCAGTAACACTGAGGAGGAAGGTGTTGGGAGCCTGCCATCATTAATTAAATGTATTAAGAAATCATACATTCTAGAGCCTGTTTTTCGTGCGTTGGAAGAAACTATTGATATGCGACGGTTTATTTTGGGATCGCATGGTGAGGAGAAATGCATTGAACAACTAAACGACATTAGCTTCCAACATCAATTTCGTATCAAAAAAATTAATGGGATAACACTTATATGGGGCAAGAAGTATTCAACTGTTGCAGAATGGGGGCCATCATCAGGTTTAACATTTTTGAAGTTCATTCCAGAGCGTCCAATATTTTCATCAAAGATATTGTTATTACAGTCAGTTGTTGAAATCCATAATGCACGAAGGCATAAGAGAGACATAAATTATTATGAATGTTTGGAGGAAATTAAAAGATGTATTAGAGATACATATGAGTACTTTGATGTTGCTGATTCACTTTGGTGGGAGTCTTTTTTCAGTAATTAAAGTGATATGATTTCAAGATCAATAAATGTGGATACACTTTTGAAGACTCCTTTTTTTTGCCACAAAATATGCCAAATGAATATTAAGAAACACACATTGTTGAACAATAACAGTTTCAAGCTATTGTTAATTCTCCATAGGTAGAGGAAAGAGAAATCTATATTGGTTCTAGAATATCACGTGCACAACGTAAAGCCATGGAAGACCTTTACAGGGGTTCTATTCAACGTGAAGATCCACTTGGATATCCATTCTGGATTGCGAAGGTTATAAAGTTCATTAATGCAAATGAAGATATTACAACTGTTGATGTACATTGGTATGCCACAAGTACCCACCCTTTCAATGGTGTGTATAAGCCAAAGATGGTAGCTGAAAAAAAATTGGCAGAAAGAGAAAAAGAAAGGGCACAAATATAAATCGCCGCCGCACAGATGTCTTAAAATTGGAGGATGTTGACATACTTGTGTATGACTTCAATTTGACAAAGAGAGGAACTCTTCGGTTGAAGACCATAAATATTTTGAAGAAATTGCTACCAGAATAATTACTGTTGAGATGGAACTCTGCAGAAAATAATCGTAGATCTACAAGACATTTGAACTCTGAAATGGTGGGCATGCATGTTGACTCAGATGGAGCACTAGTTGATGAAAGAGAATAATATGGATCATCTTCATCTGCATCGAGTCATTCATCTGAAGATGTAGGTTCTGATGGTGTGCCAGAACCTATGGTTGATTTTGAATAGTTGTCTAAGACACTTCTGTGTAATTGATGTTTGCATGGTAACTTGAAATAAAAAATTTGATTTCCATTTGATATTTATGAAGTTATGAGGCATTTCTATGTTTGTTGGATTATATGTTTTAATTATGAAGAATTCATCTCTTTAGAATATCCACAACGCAACAATGAATTACAAAAATAATTTATGTTATATTCAATGTACCAATGTTGATATTTTGATTAAAAGTAAAAAAGAAAATAGAAATTAATGTTGAATTTTTAGATTATGCAGTGATATTACCATGATATTATGTATTGTAACCATTTGGTATAAAATACTTTTAAAATTTTTAAAAATTATATGCCTCATTGAGAGGGGACACTTTGTTTTGGTTCTTGGTTTTTAGGTTTTGGTTGCAATTAGATTTAAATTTGTCTTATGCTAAGATTTGAAAAGAGATATATTTTTATGCTTTAACATTAAAATTACTTTTGGAATAATAAATTTTTCATTTACTTGTTCATTTTAAAAAATTGTTTAAGTCATATAATTTCTCCATAATATCATGGTTCAAGTATCTTGAAAACTTAAGATTTAAAAACTTGATATTTACAACTTGTCATTAAGGTTTTTATGCACTACAAAATTTTCTCTTTATGTTATGATTGAAAATAATTACAATTTTAGGGTTGTTTAGAGTCAATATATTCTATGTTTAACAACATGGATAAAAATTGTTCGAAATGATAAGCCCTTCAGACATGATTTTGTTTATATTTAACATCATCTATCAAAAAATTTAGAATTTTATGATTTTTCAATGTCCTCATATGTTGTCTTTAATTCCATTGTTACAATGTGTCAAAAGTGACACAATGTTTTTTTTTGTTATTCTAGCATCAACTCATTTTGTTTTGAGGGTGTTTTTTCAATCCTTTTTTCAAGAAACAATTTTGTTTTTAGCATAATTTTATAAAATATTGAAATTTGACCTTGAGAAAAAACCAAATGCGTTCTGGAATACACACTTTTTGTTTTTGGGGCATTTTTTCATGTTTTTTGAGTCTTTTTGGGCTAGAGTTCCCGTTTTGAGGTAATAGTTCCTGTTTCATCGGTAATAGTGTTATGTAGGAATGAAATCTAGGGTTTGTTAGCTTGAAAGCTAAAAATTTTAAACAAGGGGAGTAAATACCATGAGTTTTGAAATCATGACATGTAAGGAGGTTACTGAAGAGTGTAGCTTACTTGCTTGGAACTGAAGAAATCCTTGTTGGTGATTAGAAGCGCTTGCATGAAGATTTAGAAGCTTAGAGTGAAACTGGCCAGGTGCGTAGTGCCAATGGTAGGAGCGCAATGTTTTTCTGCCAAGAGCGCAACACCTTCTCCAGGAGTACAGTGCCTTTTCCAGGACCATAGCGCCTTGCCTCCAGGGGCATAACGCCACCCAAAAAATTGGTTTTTGACCTTGAAAACTTGATTTTCGAGCTGAGGGAGTGGGAGCTCGATGGTTTGGAGAGAAATTGAGTGCCTTCTTTTCCTCTTTATGGGCTTTATACTTTATGGATTAGATGAATTTTCTTTTGGGACCCACTTCTCTTCTTCACATTCACGTTAAACCTTGAAATATTTACCTTTCACTTTTTCTTTTGATCTTTGGAGTTTGATCATTTGATGGATTTGAGAACACTTAGACTGTTGAAGTTTGCAACAAGAAATAGTGAAGGAGGCTTCCTGAAACATCATCCTTGATCCTAGTTGGAAAATAATCACCTAAACTAGGTGGGGCCCACACATGCTATTTTTAGACATGGTGAGCATATTCTATATGTAGCAGGAGGCTATTTGTAGATGGTTGGTCAAATGTGAAAAATAGATGAGATTCTATTTTTAGAAGACTGGGTGAAGTCTATTTATAGATCGTCGATCTAAAAATAGATACATGTCGATTATTATTAGCCCTTAATAATAATCAGACTCTAAATATCAACTTATTCTCTTGGAGCACTTTATTTTAGTGAACAGATTTGGAAAATTAGTGGGCTGAAGGAATTACACAATTTCTAAGGTGGTTAGTGACTCATGCATGGAGGACTCAGTTAGAACTGAAGTGGAAAAGTTATGACAGAGTTGGAAGAGTAGTTATGGGAGTTGTTATTTAGTTTAACTCAGTTAAGTGAGTTAAACTCAGTTGAGCTAGTTGTATCTAGTCTAACTGAAAGATACACTAATGAGAGTTTAGTGAATTAATTAGTTAATTAATTCACAACTAATAACTCACTAACAACTGAACAAATACAACAATCAACTACTTGCATGTCAGTTCCAGTGGAGATCTAATGGAGAGATAGGTGAAAGGGTGAGATAGACTATTCGTTGTGACTACTAGTGATGCATTAATTGCATCTACATATACATTGGAGTTGCCAATGAAAATAATGCAATCAAGGAGAGTGGGATTGCATTGAATTGATCTTTGTAATCAACTTGGATTGCACAGTGGAGGTAGGTTATTAGGAGGCACAAAATTGGTGTATAGAGATGCAAATTTCTACATGACAGTGTGTAATGAATCTACATTGTACTGAGAGCTTGATGTACTAAGCTTTGTATGAGGATTGTTACATGATCTCCATGATACATAATATATGTTAGTTGGGTTTTCAGCTTTAGGCTTTCTCGTTAAACAACTGTGTTATGTGCGATTATTTTTATTTATGCTTCACATGTGTTTGCAATTAATTTTCTGCAAAATATTAACAGTGGAATGATTCTGTATTTTGCAAGAAGTTAAATATTGTGAGATCAGGGGAATCTGGATATATGCATGCTTAATGTATATAATTTCTACATGGTATCAGAGGCTGTGTTAATTACTGGAGATTACAATTATGAAGCGATGCTGAGTTTTGTGCTAGTGGAGAAATTTAAATTTGTTGCAGGAGTTTCTTGGTACGATAGTTGAGTATACATTGAAATGACTTTAAATGGGTTGTGGTTGGAGTATGCACTCGAGGGAAACTATAACTACATAGCCTAGAAGGAAAGGATGGAGGCAGTGCTTGAAGATAATGGCTTGAAGGAATTCATCGAGAGAGATGTTCCTAAGCCCACTTCGGCAGATGTTGTAGTACTTGACGCATGGAAAAAGAAAGTAGCAAGGGCGAGGAAAATTCTATTGGAAGGTGTGAGAGACCATATTGTCTCAAGCCTTCATTGGAAAGCCACTCCATATGCTATGTGGAAGGCTTTTACAGATCTTTTCCAAAGCAACAGCGACCAAAGGAAGTTTGCGTTCAAAGATAAGCTCAGAAAAATAAAAATGGAGAAGAACGACACTATTACGGTATACTTGACAAAGTTTGTCCAATGCAGGGATGAGCTTGGGAGTGTAGGAGTCAGTGTTGATGATGATGACTTGGTGAGCTTAGCTCTCCTTGGGCTTCCGAAGAGTTGGCATAGCTACAAAGACTCTGTCAATGGACGGGAGAAACTGTCGGGTTGGGAGTGACTTTGGTCGGATCTTGTGCAGGAGGAGATAAGGCGAAGTACTAGGGATGGATCTTCATCAAAGCATGATAATGAAGATGATTGTGCTTTGGTTTCCAAGGCAAAGAAGAAGAAGGGGGGGAAATTCCATTCTATATCTGAGGTCGGTGAAGATGGAAAAGAGCATGACATGTCCAAAGTGAAGTGTTTTCACTGTCACGAGTTTGGACATATTGCCACAAATTGTCCACATAAGAAGAAGAACAAGATGGCTGCTAGAGCTGCAGTTGGTGAGGCTCTTGCCTTGCAATTTGAGCTTGAATTCTCATTGATCGCATGCATGCTGTCTAGTGCATGGGGATCGGGGTGGTACTTTGATAGTGGTGCTTCCTTTCACATGACGAGAGATGTGAACCTTTTCAGTGACTTGGTGGAGAAAGATCTCCAGTTGCATGTTGAGTTGGGCGACAATGGACGATACAGTGCGACCGGAATTGGTACCATTACCTTTCAGAGGGCGTCAGGTAAACTCATTCTTTTACAAGATATTGTGCATGTTCCGGGTTTAAATAATAATTTAATCTCAGTCGCAATGTTAGAGGATAAAGGCTATGATGTTGTCTTTAGTGAAGGAAAAGTTTTCCTTCGACACAAAGTAACAGGGCAAGTCATGAAGGTTGGGATTTGAGAAAAGAATTTCTACATACTTGAAGTAGATGGGATTTCTACGGAGCTTCCTATTGTTGGGAAGTGCGAGAAAGCCATGCAATTGAAGCTTGAGAGGGAGAAAAATTTTCATGTAGGTAAGAGTGAACCTCAGGATGTGGAGCAACCACAAGATGAGGATCATGGAGTGGGTGCAACCACGCATGCAGAGAAATTTTGTGCCAGATGGGCAGAGGGAGTGCATGCAACTATACGACTAGGTAATAGGTGGGGCGACATGCATGGATAATCCAAGAAGAAATTTCTGGGTAAGATTAATTGAGATGGTGTGAATCTCATGAATTGAACCTGGCTACGAGGTGCCCATAAAGCAGCAGTAGCATGTTCAATTGGATTGATGTAGTGAGATCAAAGTGACAGTGTCGAATACTAGAGCGCGGTTCAGAGTTGACAGCAAGTGCAGAGTTCAACAGTGCAGTGGTTCCTAAAGACATGTGCAGTTGATACCAGAAGAAGTTGAAGACTTTGACGATAGATGCATTATACTGATTCAGTTATTTGGAGGCTATTCAGTTTCAGAAGTGTTGCAGGGCGCTTGCAAAGGTTGCAGGACAAATGCATGGAGTTGCATGTCGCATGCAAAGACAGTCCTTTCTTGTTGAGAGGGAGTGTTGAAGTTTTCAACAAGAAACAATGAAGGATGCTTCCTGAAACATCATCCTTGATCCTAGTTGGAAAATAATCACCTAAACTAGGTGGGGCCCACACAAGCTATTTTTAAGTGTATGTCTATTTTTAGACATGGTGAGCATATTCTATATGTAGCAGGAGGATATTTGTAGATGGTTGGTAAAATGTGAAAAATAGATGATATTCCATTTTTAGAAGATTGGGCGAAGTCAATTTATAGATCGTCGATCTAAAAATAGATGCATGTCGATTGTTATTAGCCATTAATAATAATCAGACTCTAAATATCAACGTATTCTCTTGGAGCACTTTATTTCAGTGAACAGATTTGGCAAATCAGTGGGCTAAAGGAATTACACAATTCCTAGGGTGGTTGGTGAATCATGCATGGAGGACTCAATTAGAACTGAAGTGGCAAAGTTATGACAGAGTCAGAAGAGTAGTTATGGGAGTTTTTATTTAGTTTAACTCAGTTAAGTGAGTTAAACTCAATTGAGCTAGTTGTATCTAGTCTAACTGAAAGATACACTAGTGAGAGTTTAGTGAATTAATTAGTTAATTAATTCACAACTAATAACTCACTAAAAACTGAACAAATACGTCAGTTAACTACTTGCATGTCAGTTCTAGTAGAGACCCAGTGCAGAGATAGGTGAAAGGGTGAGATATACTATCCGTTGTGACTACTAGTGATGCATTAATTGCATCCACATATACATTGGAGTTGCCAATGAGAATAACTTAGTTAAGGAGAGTGGGATTGCATCGAATTGGTCTTTGTAATCAACTTGGAATGCGCAGTGGAGGTAGGCTGTTAGGAGGCAATAAATTTGTGTATAGAGATGCAAATTTCTACATGAAAATGTGTAGTGAATCTACATTGTACTGCGAGCTTGATGTACTAAGCTTTGGATGAGGATTTTTACATGATCTCCATGATAAAAAATATATTATAGGTGGGGCTTTTAGCTTCAGGCTTTCCCGTTAAACAACTGTGTTATGTGTGATTGTTTTTATTTATGCTTCACATGTGTTTCCAATTAATTTTCCGCAAAAGATTAATAGTGGAATGATTCTGTATTTTTCAAGAAGTTAAATATTGTGAGATCAGGGGAATCTTGATATATGCATGCTTAATGTATATAATTTCTACATAGAATTTGAAACTTCTATGCCTTTTTGGCATATGAAATTTTGAGTTGACAACTATCTTAGAACCACGAACTTATTACATATTGAGAAAACATAAAATTACATAATGGAATAAAAACTACATATTACATTTCAACTTTACATGGTAAAGGGAATTTACTGGTCACCCTTTTCTTACTGGTCTTTTATGCAATGGAAATGATGTTTTAATGGACTTTGAAAACCCTAAGACCTGATGGACACCTTGACTGAATGGAATTCATGATGACATGACTGAAAATGTGATAAAGACTCATAAATGATGGACACTCAGCATAGTGATGAAATGAGCCAGCAAGTGATGAGATGACATTTTTTGAAAATAGTGAACCTTGATTGAAATTTGCACCAAGTGAAAAAATTCTTGCATGACCTAGTGGAATGACAAAAATTTCAGAATGGGACACCTAACATGACATGAAAGAGTTAATTTTGATCACTAGTGGAAGGATGCAAATACTAACACTAACATTGGATACAACTGGGTATGGTAGCTCCTTGGAGGTGCCAAGAACACTGTAGACTAAGTGCCTATCCATTGGGCATGGAGTCAAAAGATAAAGACTAATTGAAAATTGAAAACTTAAACTAATTTGTAACAAACTCAAACCGATTGAAAATTGACTTTAAAATTGACTCAAAACTGACTTAACTTCGACTGACTTAATTTTGAAAACAACAGAAAATCAATGAAACTTTATAGCCTTCACCTCAGGCCCCAAGCTTCGATGATTCTCCGCTTCACACTTTACAGGAAAGTTAAGATGATATTTACAATGATAGTGAGATATATGAAAACTGCATCAATAATAATAATGCTTAAGGAGCCTATTGTTGACTAGTCCTCCTAAATATTCTTCTCCATTCATCTCATGTAGTAGAAAATCATTTTGTCCTCGAATAGCTGAGATCTTGTAGGGCCCTTTCCATAGGTTCTCAAAGTTTATGTGCTTCCCTCTTTCTTCGTTCCTTACATCCCACCGGAGGACTACATCTTCAAGCTTAAAGTTATTTTCCTTGGTCTTATGGTCATACATCTTTATCTTCTCATGAAGCTTTGCGGTGCTCTAAAATACCTCATCTCTCATCTGTTGAAGATGGATCATCTGATTGATCTAGCATTGTACATCATTCTTCTCACTTCCTGCTTCTTGCAACAATTTCATGACTGGGACTGCAAGTGATGTAGGAAAAATAGAGTCTATTCCGTAAACTAACTGAAAATGGGACATTCCGATAGATTTATTACTACTCACCCTGTCTTCCCACAAGGCATTCACAAGCTTTTTGTGTCAGTTCTTCTTGTTGGCCTCCAACATCTTCTTTATGATATTAATCAAGGATTTATTAGAGGACTCTGATAAGCCATTACCTTGCGGATAGTAGGTGGATGAGTGCCCCATCTTGATGTTATATTTGTCAAAAAACTCAACCATCCTTTTTTATTTGAATGATTCCTCATTGTTGGTAATAATCTTATGAGGACAACCAAAACGAGACAATATGTTAGTCTCCAAAAATAGAATAATTACTAGGTATGTTTCTTACCTTGTTGGGATCGCTTCGATCCATTTGGTGAAGTAGTTGGTGGTTGTCAATATCCATTTATGATGTGCAAATGATGTAGGGTGAATCTATCTGATGATGTCAAGTCCCCACTGTTGAGTAAAATAATTTGCATTAGATTACTAACATAAATTATCTATCCGGTATCCTTAGGACTTGTGAGACATACGTGCACAATATATGATAGGGATCAGTTTATAAAAAACTAAAAACTAACCTAATCACAACATTCCTAATTGCTATTCAATGGATTGAAAGCATAAATCCTATGACTAAGAATTGAAATAGCAATGCTATCTAAATTGAAAGTAAATACAAAGTATATGAAAAGCAACTATGACTTGTTGTATGACCAAATACTCAAATATCATTCAATTTTGGAAAATGACGAAGTCGCCTTCTTGAGATCATTGAACAAGCATATGATTATACATTTAATTGTAAACTTAATCTAGGAAAGCGTGTTGGAAATGTTGTCATTGATGGCAACGGAGATGGAAAAGGAGGAACATCTAAGGCAGCAACAAGGCAAAGAGAGCAGCATAGCAGCAAGATGTAGAGAGATTCGAGCAGTAGAGACAAGTTCATTTAAAGAAGCAAAGGCAGCAAAAGAAGAAAATGAAGGAAACAAAGGAGGCAGCGCTGAAGCAGAAGCAGGCAAAGGAAGCAGCGAATACAATGGAGGCAGCAAAGAAGCAAATGAAGGCAGAGGAAGCGAATATAACAGAGGCAGATCCATTATCACAGAGACAGAAGCAGAGGCAGAATGACAGAAGCAGCAGAGGCAGAGGCAGAACAGTTATAAATTCTGAGAATCATACCCAAGCCGGGCGTTACACATATAATACAGAACCACATTCCGGGAATCGCACAATCCAACCGGCGTTATACATTTAATATAACACAAATATTATTTCGGGAATCGCTTAACTCCAGCGGCAAAGTATACATACATATAAGAATTGACGCAGCATCAACTCTGTTTTAAATTATAAGAATTCCAGTGATTGATGCAAATCAGGCCGTGTCGAAGTTAGTGGAGTTGGGAAAGTTTTAACACATTGAAACAGTTTAAAAGACGCTATAGATCTCTTTGAGCGGAGTTGAATTAAATCACAATTCAGTTTTGAAATGAATCGGGTCGGGACTTTGAAGGGGCGAAGTGAAAGCTGCATTGTAATTTTTGATTGGCGACTTCCGATTGGAATCACATCAGGACTTGTGAAGAGTCCAAAGGCAGAAGAAAACTGCTAAAGTGTTGTTAGCGCTCAAATCTACCTCAGGCTGAAATGAAGTAAAACTCAAGGCTACATCAAACCACGCTCAGCCTCGTAGCTAGCCCTACGAGGACAAGAGAGGGCTCTCTCCGTCAATCTCGATAAAATGAGCAATAGGATGCGAGATGACTTACAATAGGAACTGATTTTAGGCTAGTAAAGAGATAGGTATGTTTGATTTTTGGTTTTTGGGTTTTCGCTGGAGAAATGGGAAAACAGATTTTGGGTCCGGGGATAAGGTCAGACCTTTGCAGATTTCGAGTTGGGGCGAGGTAGGTGAATGTCTTGATGCTTTTGATTGGATATACGGACAGATTAGACCGACGAGGAGCTGAAGAGGGAAAAGAAGAACTTGGATCCTCTCCAAACAGTCGAAAACATATAGAACTAACTGAATTCAAAGGCAGAGCACTGTAAACAATGGATTCAACCTCGTTTACTCATTCAATTTAGTTCAGAAGCATATGAAAGGATGGCATACATTAAACATGAAGAAACTTACAGTAAACAAAGAGGAACCACCATCAAGAACAGAACACCACAAGGATCCCAACAAGTGCCGCAAAACCTCTGATCTTTCCTTAGCCAAAATATGAAAAATATGTACAATGATATCAAAAGTCTCCCAAGAGTCCAACCTGTAGAATGCCTCATAAATTACAATATATAGATCACTCTAACACCTTTCCCCACCTCTAGGGGTCGAATTCCCTCTTCAGGGATCAGTTTCAACCAATTCTAATCATGGAACTACAATCTAGGCAGCTAACAACTTGCCTCTAAAAGAGTGGGAACTGATCCATTTACATGATTTTTACCCTTTTGAGAGTGAATCTTCTAGAATAGATAAAAATAAGCCAAAGTTACATGCCAAACATAAATTTACATCATGAAAACCCAAAAATTTCATCCACAAGCGAAACTGGTCCAAACTAGCCGAAAATCTGAGCTGGCAGTTGAAAATTCAGCAAAAATTTAAGTGGGTCGCATCTGAGCCAAGTGGGTCGCATAACTTTCAGCCTGATTTTGAAGTACTTCCTGGCATCCAAATTGAGCTCATGATAGCTCGTTGGAAAGCCCTGGATGTTGACTATCCAACCCAAGTGGAATTTCCCAATTTGGAGCTCATTTGACCCTCCAAAACTTCTTTCTCCCAGAAGTACTTCCTGCTGGTGCAAAAGGTGGCAGCAAGGTGGTTTTCATGGTGTTTTTGAGCTCTTTGACCATCCAGAATCTGATGAAATGCTTAGGTAATGTTTGAGGATGCATAACTAACCATGAAAAATCCAAAAATGAAAAAATTTCCTTCAGCAAGTGTCCCGAAAAAAAGTGAGCATATGAGTGCGAGACCCACTTAACTGAAAAACCTGTTTTTAGACCCAAAAATTTCAAAATGACAAAATTTTCTCCGAATTCGCTCAAATTCGGAGCAAAGGTCCTCCATCATGTATCTTTCCCATTCAACGAAGCCTTGGCCAAAATCCGAAGTGGATTAGGCCTTTTCCGCCGTCTTAGTGCTTCGCGCAATCTCCTCTTCAGAATCTTCATTCTCGCTTTGCAGACATGCATGCGAGCCCAATAATGGCCTTTCATGTGACGAAGCATGTCTTTGTCTCGATTGGCCTTCGCCAACAATTTCTCCAGATGAATGTTCACATGTGTGAGTACAGTATCTCGGTCAGCTGGGGTCATGTCACCGGGTCTCTTTCGATTCCACTATCGGTCCTCACGGATTCGACGCAACTCATAATATGTGAGCTCATCCTCAAGCTGTTTGTTGCGTTGCTCCAAATAGTTAATCACCCACTGAGCCTTCTGCAATTGATCTTTCAGCTTGTCATTCTCGGCCCTTTGCTCCTGGATGACTTCCCTCTGTTTCGAGCTGGGAGAGCTCGCATCAACATCAATGACCGTGAAATCTGTGTCCCGGCCTCCTGATGGGCCCTCATCATGCATGGGTCTCTTGCCCCTGTCCTGTACCTGTACCTGTGCTGAAGAAGAAGGCGAGACCCCTTCCACATCATGTGGAGATAATACTCGCTCTGCTGATGAAGTCGGCAAGACCCCTTCCACCTCACGTGGAGATAATACTCGCCGTGTCGCTGCAAATAAGGCCATGTGGCCTCGCTGATATGTCTGAACCAAAGGAGCGCTGATATGCTCAACCTCAGGCATGTCCGGCTGGTGTGAAGGCTCTCCTGCATCATGAACTGTCTCGGGAGGCGGCTGTGGCACTGTGAAAAAGTCTCTAGAAATGAAATCCTCCCAAGTGATGCCCTGCTCTGCCAACTGATGCAACACTATGATCTTGATCAAAGCGTAATGGTATATACTCCTGTACTGCTGCGCTAGGCTCGTCTTCTTTTGCACAAAAATCACCATCCTCTCTATGTTGCGATATATGAAGTACGGAATATTCATCATACGTACCCTTGTGAAGTGCATCAACAAACGAATATGGTACGCAAAAAGACGAGCATACCTGCCCTCACAACTAAAATACTGAATGATGAGCTTCATCAGCGGTGCATACTCATCTCTCAAGAATCTGAATGGAAAAACTCTTCTCAAGTAACCCATATATCCAGTTTTAATGTATGGCTCATAGTAGAATTTCTCTAAATGCCGACGCTTGTTCCATTCCTCGCCCATGTTTGGTATGCCAGTGGCTTGAGCAATAGTCAAGGGTGACAAAATGAAATCAACCCCGGCAAGATTTACCCGGCCATCCCGTAAATGTAGAACAAACAGACGAGCCAATTCACGATGAAGCCGGGTTTGTGCAATCATCTCACAAAATCGAAAGCATGACAAATACCGAAAACAATCCATTGCTAGTGGACATGCCTGCAACCGAGCCAAAGAAGTAGGCTCCTCTCTGCGGTGATCACCACCTTTGACAACTCTATGAGACCCCCGTGGCACATTACCTTCAGTCGTGGAATCACTGCCTGACTCTTGCTCATACACTGACTCTGTCTCTGACATGGCTTTGAACAAAATATTGGCAATATGTATACTGATATAAATGCAGTGAAAACAGAGTTATAATGTATGTTTCAACACCCAACGGATATCCCCCACTGTCAAAGTACCATAAGGAAACAAACAATGATAACAGCTCTGTTTTAGGTGGATTGAGATAAAAGCACAGTCTCTGTTTTAATTGCAAGTGAAATTTGACAAATGCTAGCATGCAGCCTTTAGAATACTGGATAAACTTTGTCAAAGGGAACAATGAATATAAGACTGTGTTTGTCAATGGGCAGTGAACAATGAGTATAAGAACGTGTTTATCAATGGGAAATGAGACACAATATGACAATGATCACCATGAAACAAAAGCCATGACAGTGGTAAAACAATAATGATGACCACGGTGGTATAATGGGTGTGAAGACAGTGGGGCTTTGACAATACATGCAAAGGTGGATATATCAATGATATAAGGTGGAAAAATACTCATAAAACCATCCATATGTATTTAAAAACCCTGAGGAACAAATATGCCATGAATGTAGGGTTTCACTTTTCCATTCAAATGTTTAAAGTCTTCAAGATACCACAACCACTTTAAAATCTACTGAGCAATAGTTTAGAACCTGTTTGAAGGCAGCTGGAGATGATTTAAATCGAAACTGGGCGCCCAACGCAATTTTTCTGAACTTTGTTAGCAAGTGGGTCGCATGCGATCAAGTGGGTCGCTTTTGCCAAGTGGGTCGCATGCGTTATAATTTACACTGGAGAAAACGCCCAGGTGGGTCGCATTTTCCAAGTGGGTCACATGCGATCAAGTGGGTCTCACGACCTCCCAACTCTGTCAACAATTCTCCAAAACACGATTTCGGCCTCCAAACTCTTGATTTCGACTTCTATGCTGCGGATTTTGGCAAATGAACTTGTTTTCCATTTTATACATGAGGAAAATGTCTTTCACAATCAGATTTGATTTCAAATCTATTTGATAACCCACATTACAATGTTTTTGCATTTTTACATTTGGCTTTTTAATACAATATCTCTCTTTTGGCTTTTCTGAGTTTTGAACTGATGATTTTGTTGTCTCTTGCAGGGATATGGCTCTTTAGCTTAGGAAAAGATCAGAGGTCTGCATTGAAACTTTTTCTTGGTGAAATGAATACAATTTATTACAAAAAATAGAATTGAACAATTTCTAGTTCCAAAACAGAGTTTTGGACTAGAAATGTTTTTCAAATACTTATGAGAAAAAATATGAAATCAAAATTTGCGGAACCATCCTCATCCTGCAGGCTTTATGACATGTATGCAAATGACTCGAAAACCTTAGACTCTAGGACTAAAGACACTTATTGACATTTAATGACCATAAATGAAATGATGATGATTTTGAGTGATTTTTTGGAAAAAAATTTAAATAGCCCTGCAGGTGTAAGCATGAGGAAACATAAGACAACAGACCCCTTCGTCAGTCAATGGCATGCTCCTAGCGAAATGCAACGAAGTGGAACAAGCGAGACACCTAAGAATGAATATGAAAAAGACGAAATGATCACTGACGGAGGGCTGTAAGGGCCGACTCTAACATTGGCTCCAATGGGGATGGTGGCTCCATGGAGATGCCAAGAACGACAGATCTCTGGGGGAGTCAGACAGTGCCTTTCATCCATTGGGCGATGGAATCATTATTTCAACTGATAAAACAAAACTTTGGACATTTTTATTGACTGCAGATTTGACTAAAGACTGACTGAAATTTGACCAAAACTGACATGACCTTAAAACTAAAAGACTGATAAAACTGACTTGACAATTTCAAACCAACCAACCTCCATCTCCAGAATTATAGCCTTCGCTCCGGGCCCCAGACTGAAGATGAGAGATCAGTACACACTTGCAACGAAACAAAAGTAACATGATATATACAATGATAATGAGATCAGCAGAAGATACTCAGAAGTAATATCGCTTCAGCAACCGACCATTGATCGGTTCTCCAGGACAATCATCTCCATTCATTTCTTTGAGAAGAAATGCATTTTGACCCCGATACGCTGCAATCTTAAAAGGACCCTTCCACAGATTTTCAAATTTGTCGTGCTTTCCCTTATCCTCATTCCGAGCATCCCATTTCAAAACTACCTCATCCAACTGGAACTTATCCACTTTTGCCTTTCTGTCGTAGATCTTCTTTATGCGCTCCTGCAACTTAAAAGTATTTTGAAATACCTCCTCTCGTGTCTGCTGTAAATGAATCATCTGATTAATCCTCCGCTGCATAGGATCTTCCTCACTCCCAGCCTCTTGAAGCAATTTGACCACCGGGACAGCAAGTGAAGTAGGAAAAACCGTATCTATTCCGTACACCAGCTCGAAAGGAGACATGCCAATCGAATTTTTCTGACTTACTCTATCAGCCCACAGCGCATTCATTAATTTCTTATGCCAGCCCTTTTTGTTGATTTCTAGCAATTTCTTAATGATATTCACCAAGGACTTGTTTGAAGATTCCGCCAAACCATTTCCTTGTGGGTGGTAAGTGGTCGAATGTCCCAAACTGATATTGTACTTATAGCAAAATTCAACCATCCTTTTAGACTTGAAGGCCACTGCATTATCTGTGATTATTTTGCTAGGACACCCAAAACGTGACAGAATATTATTTTCAAGAAAAGAGATAATTACCGCATCCGTGGCCTGTCGAGTGGGAATCGCCTCAATCCACTTCGTGAAGTAGTCTGTAGCTGTCAGTATCCATCTATGCTGTCCGGAAGATGCTGGGTGAATTTCTCCGATAAAATCCAATCCCCACTGCTGGAATGGTGCACTAACTTCAATTGGTTTTAGAGGCAAAGGCTGTAGTTTCTGCTTCCCTTCGAAAATTTGACACTCATGACAATTTTTAACAGCCTTAAATACATCAGAAAAAAAAGAAGGCCAATAATACCCTGCCCTTAAAATCTTATTCGCTGTGGTCTTCCAGAACAAATGACCTCCACAGTCACCTTTGTGAAAGTCCTCCAAAACTTTTTGAGCTTCCTCCTCTACCAAACAATTCAACAACATACCTCCAGGATCTTTCCAATATAATGCATAATTCAGAATGCAGAATTTAGCAGCTCTTAACTTCAATGTTCTACTCTTATTTCTAGGCATCCCAGGCGGTGAAGACAAATTCTGAAGCACGTATAAAATGTCAGCATACCAAGGAGAAGAAACAAAAATATCAGATACCTGGACTGACGTACTTTCCTCATCTTCATCGGACATGGCAGCGATCAAATTTATGTCTAGAGCATGCAGATTTGTTTCAGACATGAGCTTGGCGAGTCCTTGTCCTTTGATCAGCTTGGTTGGTTTAATTTCCACATCGTATTCTAGCAACGCAGCGATCCACTTACCCCTTCTTCCCTCTGGATCTGCCTGTACCAAAACATCTTTAACTGCTGCGTTAGGAACGTATGCTATAATGTGGGAATGCAATATGTACACACGGAAGTCTTTCAAGGCCTTTACAAGCGCAAGTGCTTGTTTCTCAATGATATTGTACTTCAATGCTCCATCTCTTATGATCCGACCGAAGAAAGCAATGGGCTTCTCAACTCCATCCCTTTTTTGCATCAAAACAGCTGCCAATGTGTGCTCAGAAGCGAAAGAAAATAAAATGAAGTCCTGTGTGTAATCCGGGCTGATTAAAATAGGGGCTGAGGAAAGAGCTATCTTTACCAAATTGAATGATTTCACTGCCTCTTCTGTCCACTTTACCTGACTGTCCTTTTTCAGCATGTTCGTGATTTCTTTAAGGTGTTCTGCAAGATTTGGAATGAAACGACGCAGAAAATTCATTTTACCATTGAATGACTGTATTTCTTTCTTGTTCCGGGGCTGTTCAATTTGCTGTATGGCTTCAACACGTGCAGGGTCAACTCGAATGCCATCTTTCGATATGATGTGGCCAAGGAGCTTGCCTTCATCCATGGAAAAAAGGCTCTTTTTCAGATTCAGCGAAATGCCATATTTTCTGCACTTCTGGAAAACAATTTTCAAATGATATAAATGTTCCTCATCAGAGTTTGAAAACACAGTTAAATCATCAAGGTAAACAACCAAAAACACATCTTTCTCGTTGGCAAAAGCCATGTCCATCGCACGCTGAAAGGTAGCGCCTGCATTCTTTAAACCAAACGGCATTTTTGCATAATGAAATGTTCCCCAAGGAGTGGTGAACGCAGTCTTGTCACGATCATCTTCCTGCACTAAAATCTGATTATAACCAGAGTATCCGTCGAGTAGTGACATCCTTGATGCTCCAACTACTCGCTGCAATATATGGTCCATTTTTGGCAGCGGATAATTGTCTTTTAATGAAACCTTATTCAAATTTCTGAAGTCAATACATAAACGGATCTCACCTGTCTTCTTTCTCACGGGCACCAAATTTGATATCCAATCTGAAAATCGAATAGGCACAATGATTCCTGACTTATACAACCTATTTACCTCTTTTTCGATTGATGGTAGCAGCTTTGGATTGATCCTCCTCAACTTTTGACGAAAAGGCTTCTGATTTGGTTTGATGGGGATAGTATGCTGAATGATATTAGTATCATATGTTTTTAGATCTGAATAATCCCACGCAAACGCATCAGAAAATGAAGACAACAATTTCACGTATTCCGCCTTTACCTTTGGTGACAATGACTTTGATAATTTTACCATCTTGGGATTCTCAACCGTCCCAATATTTACCTCTTCGACACCCTTTTCTGTTGGCCTCAATGTCGGTTTGCGGGCTACATCATCTTGATCAAACAACTCTTCCAAAGGAATCAATCCCTTAGGAATGATGTTATCCTTAAGTTGCAGCACTTCCATTTGGTTTATTTGTATGTCATCACTGCCATCATCATTTTCAGTATCTATGGAGGTGTCTTTGAACTTACCCTTATTTTGGAGAAAATCACTAATCTCCTCATCATCCTGAAAAACTTGCCAACATCGCTGATTGTCTGGAACGGTTGGGTGGTGTTTCACATGAATCTCGAATTTGTTGCTGGAATTCATCGGAATTTTAAGATTGCTTGCTGCCTTAGCAAGTCCATCAGCAACACCATTTTGTATGCGGGGCACACATGTCAAAGTATGATCAGAAAATAATTTCAGAATGTCCAAAACTGCATTTCGGTAAGCCCTCATGCGAGGATGCTTAGCCTGAAACTCACCTTTAACTTGCTTTATCACTAATTCTGAATCACCATATACTGCAATCCTTTTCGCTTTCAGCTTCTTAAGAATCTTAAGGCCAGCAATAAGAGCCTCGTATTCCGCTTCATTATTAGAACAGTCAAATGCAAGCTTGTAGGAACACACTCTCACATTGCTCGGAAGTCTATCAGGAGCGAAAAATGGACTACGAATCCAGACACCAATCCCAGCACCATCGCTGCCCACTGCGCCATAAAAATCCATGGTCCAAAGACCATCTTCATCGTCTTCTAAATGCTGAAACTGTACCGACTCTGTTTTTCCTGTTTGCTGCCCATTGTCTTCAGCTGATTGCTCCATAACAACTTGTTTTTCTCTTCTTTCTTTTTGCAAAACTTCTCTAAAATTCTCATTGATTTCTGGTATATCTTCTGCCTGAACTAATTGACTTTCTATATCATTAAAACTATCAGCAAGCAACACAAACGACTCTAAGTCGGTATGTACATAATTTACAGGATGATTTATTGGCTTCTCTTTGCTAGTTATCATGTATTTCATCTTCTGCTCTCGATATAACTTTCTCATTTGACCGAAGACTGGAATTGTAGCATAAGAGAAATCTAACTCAAGTGTACCTTTCAACTTTTCCCCCCAAGATCGCGAAAGGAGCATACCAAATCGTGGAGGAATGTCCGCCACCACCACATCCATTAAGACATTCTTTGCTGGAATTTGATCTAAGCTTACAACCAAATCTTTGATGAGTCCTATACATCTCACACGGATGGAATCAAATGAATATAAATCATGATATTTTCTTGTAATATCTAGTCCCAACTTTTCCATGATTGCCTTTGGCATCAAATTGTGCGAGGCACCCGAATCGAACATAGCATTGTGCAAAACATATTCATGCAACCTTAAGCTGATATAAAAGGGAGGAACATCACTGTCAGGTGACTCACCATCTAATGCAGGCCCGAAAATCAGTTCTGGCTGATCATCCTCAACATTAACTGTATCAAACATTGGATCAAAGTTCAAAATTTTGGAGACTTGCCCGCGATAGCTACTGTTCTTCATGATTTCTGTCAAAGGAATAGATATTTTTAATTTGGAAATCTCATTTTCCAAACTAAATGCTGAAACTTTCTCAACTTCTTTGACCGGAACTTCCTTCCTTTCAGCCTTGTCTTTCACTATGTTTGACTGATTTACTTTTTCTGCTGATGATATTTTACTAGCTGCTGGATCAATTGTCTCTTTTCCTTTCTTCTGTGGTATCGGTGAATCCGTCTTTGGTGATGAAGCTTCTTTTCGTTTCTGAATTGGATTTATGGGAACATCTCGGTTTCTCAATGAGTATTGCTTTTGTTGGGCAGACAAAGCATTCAAATATCCTCTTTGGTATTCATCTGACTCTTCCTCTAAATCTGCATCATTTGCTAGAATGAAATCTTCATCTTTCTGAACAACTGAACTTTCTCCGTATTCTTCATCCTCAGTGATATAGATAGGCAGATCATCGGGAGTGAAGAAATGATTTTGCTCACCTGATACATCATCATCATCGTCGGAATCATGACTCACAAAATTTTTCAAAAGAGGTGTTTTAATCTGCTGTTGGGCTGCTGGCTCTGGTGGTCTTTGTTCACGCTGCTTTATTCTGAACTGTGGCTGCTGCTGGCCACGATAATTTGGATTGCGAATCTGCGTTTCTGATTTGTCAAGATTCATTCTCTTAAACATTTTCTCCATCTCACGAATCAAGTGTTTTTCAGATGTAGATGTGGAAGGCTCTTCTTTTATCGTCACTCTTTTCTCTGCTTTCAACCGTGCTCTTTTATCGTTCAGATTTGCCTCAACACTAACAGCGATCTTCTGCATATCTTCTAAAGTTGGCGGATCTCTATCACGAAGGGAATAAGCCATCTTCGGATCAAAGCCATCCGGGAATTTAAGGAGAGCAGACTTTTTAGACGGTCTCAAGTCATCTGGAATTGCATTATACACCGTATTGAATCTAATAATATAATCCTGAACAGACTCACCAGGATTACGTTTGATGTTTGTATATTCTAAAGTAATCTGCAGCGGATCCTTTTTCATCTCCCATCGATCTAAAAACTGATCCTGAAGTTCTTGCAATGTGTTGATACTTCGGGCTTGTAGAGCTCTGAACCATTTACGAACTTCTCCTCCAAAAGTCTGGGAAAACAATCTCATTGAAACATTTTCTGCATCAACTTCATGCAGATCCAAGAAGTCTGTCATTCGAATGATGTGCTGCTGAGTGGATATACTCTGTGGTGTGCCATCAAATATGGGAATTTTGCTTTGGTAATCAGCAGGCATAGGATCTAAATTGGCTGGTAAAGCAAGAGGTGCAAATCTGGCTGCCATGACTCTTGGCAGATTGATGATAATCTGCTGTCTAGGAGAAATAGGAGGACTAGGAGCAGTAGGTGTGCGAGGTATATGCGGTGGAGATGGAGGAGAGATTACTATGGATTGCTGATCAGAAAACTCAGGCTGAACCGGAATGGTAGGTATAAAAGGAGGCTCAGTAGGGATCCGTGAACTAGATGCAAATTCAGATGGTTCAAAAGTTTGCGGATCAGATTCAGTGAATTCAGGAGTGTTGGTATCCACAATGGAACTTTGCAATTGTCTATCCAAGTAATGCGAAAAAAATCTATATTGCAAATCTTCGGTAAACAATGGATCCGGAACTAATCTTGACAACTCAGTTTCAGAAAAATTTACAAACAAGGATGTTTCAAATCGTGCATCAAAAGGAATTTCATCAACATATATAATTTTCACAGGACAGGATGCAGATCTAGATAGCACTCTGGAATTCCCAAAACTCACTTGAATTTCTCTTTCAGAACTTTCTTGACTTCCTTGCCTTCTAAGGATCCTAGGAATCAGATTTGGATTTTCGAATACTGTTGGTGGATCAGGGTCAGGATTCGACCTAGTATTCCTTCTTGAAGCCAGTGTATTGATCTTCTCGGGATAAATTTCAAGGAACACAATCAATTATTGTCAGCCTTTCGACTTCTAGACTCAATCATCCAAAGGTTCTAGAACGAATAAGTATACTGGGGTGATTTACAAATCGAGTGCTGCACTCACAAGCTTACCGGAGATCGACTGAAGCAGCGTTTATCTACTACCGCTTATGCATAGCAAAAGCGTTTCGAAAGCTACCTGGCGTAACTTCAGACTCCGTCTAAGACTCATGGAACAAACACATCAACAAGCAAACCATTGAGATCTCCCCAGTATGGTCGCCACTATGTTAGCACTCAAATCTACCTCAGGCTGAAATGAAGTAAAACTCAAGGCTACATCAAACCACGCTCAACCTCGTAGCTAGCCCTACGAGGACAGGAGAGGGCTCTCTCCGTCAATCTCGAGAAAATGAGCAATAGGATGCGAGATGACTTACAATAAGAACTGATTTTAGGCTAGTAAAGAGATAGGTATGTTTGTTTTTTGGTTTTTGGGTTTTCGCTGGAGAAATGGGAAAACAAATTTTTGGGTCCGGGGATAAGGTCAAACCTTTGCAGATTTCAAGTTGGGGCGAGGTAGGTGAATGTCTTGATGCTTTTGATTGGATATATGGACAGATTAGACTGACGAGGAGCTGAAGAGGGAAAAGAAGAACTTGGATCCTCTCCAAACAGCTGAAAACATATAGAACTAACTGAATTCAAAGGCCAAGCACTGTAAACAATGGATTCAACCTTATTCACTCATTCAATTTAGTTCAGAAGCATATGAAAGGATGGTATACATTAAACATGAAGAAACTTACAATAAACAAAGAAGAAACACCATCAAGAACAGAACACCACAAGGACCCCAACAAGTGCCGCAAAACCCCTGATCTTTCCTTAGCCAAAATATGAAAAATATGTACAATGATATCAAAAGTATCCCAAGAGTCCAACCTCTCCAAACTCTGAAAATGATTGAGAAATTACAATATATAGATCACTCTAACCCCTTCCCACACCTCTAGGGGTCGAATTCCTCCTTCAGGGATCAGTTTCAACAAATTCTAATCATGGAACTACAATCTAGGCAGCTAACAACTTGCCTCTAAAAGAGTGGAAACTGATTCATTTACATGATTTTTACCCTTTTGAGAGTGAATCTTCTAGAATAGATAAAAACAAGCCAAATTTACATGCCAAACATAAATTTACATCATAAAAACCCAAAAATTCCATCCACAAGCAAAACTGGTCCATACTAGGCGAAAATCTGAGCTGGCAGTTGAAAATTCAGCAAAAATTTAAGTGGGTCACATTTGAGCCGAGTGGGTCGCATTTTTTCCAGCCTGAATTTGAGGTACTTCCCGGCATCCAAATTAAGCTCATGATAGCTCGTTGGAAAGCCCTAGATGTTGACTATCCAACCCAAGTGGAATTTCTGAATTTGGAGCTCATTTGACCTTCCAAAACTTCTTTCTCCCAGAAGTACTTCCTGCTGGTGCAAAAGGTGGCAGCAAGGTGGTTTTCATGGTGTTTTTGAGCTCTTTGACCATCCAGATTTTAATGAAATGCTTAGGTAATGTCTGAGGATGCATAATTAACCATGAAAAATCCAAAAATGCAAAAATTTCCTCCAGCAAGTGTCCCAAAAAAAAGTGAGCATATGAGGGTGAGACCCACTTAACTGAAAAACCTGTTTTTTGACCCAAAAATTTGAAAATGACAAAATTTTCTCCGAATTTGCCCAAATTTGGAGCGGAGGTCCTCCATCATGTATCCTACCCAGTCAACGAAGCCTCGGCCAAAATCCAAAGTGGATTAGGCCTTTTCCGCCGTCTTAGTGCTTCGCGCAACCTCCTCTTCAGAATCTTCATTCTCGCTTTGCAGACATGCATGCGAGCCCAATAATGGCCTTTCATGTGACGAAGCATGTCTTTGTCTCGATTGGCCTTCGCCAACAATTTCTCCAGGTGAATGTTCACATGTGTGAGTACAATATCTCGGTCAGCTGGTGTCATGTCACCGGGTCTCTTTCGATTCCACTGTCGGTCCTCACGGATTCGACGCAACTCATAATATGTGAGCTCATCCTCAAGCTGTTTGTTGCGCTGCTCCAAATAGTTAATCACCCACTGAGCCTTCTGCAATTGATCTTTTAGCTTGTCATTCTCGGCCCTTTGCTCCTGGATGACTTCCCTCAGTTTCGAGCTGGGAGAGCCCGCATCAACATCAATGACTGTGAAATCTGTGTCCCGGCCTCCTGATGGGCCCTCATCATGCATGGGCCTCTTGCCCCTGTCCTGTACCTGTACCTATGCTGAAGAAGAAGGCGAGACCCCTTCCACATCATGTGGAGATAATACTCGCTCTGCTGATGAAGTCGGCAAGACCCCTTCCACCTCACGTGGAGATAATACTCGCCGTGTCGCTGCAAATAAGGCCCTGCGGCCTCGCTGATATGTCCGAACCAAAGGAGCGCTGATATGCTCAACCTCAGGAATGTCCGGCTGGTGTGAAGGCTCTCCCGCATCATGAACTGTCTCGGGAGGCGGCTGTGGCACTATGAAAAAGTCACGAGAAATGAAATCCTCCCAAGTGATGCCCTGCTCTGCCAACTGATGTAACACTATGATCTTGATCAAAGCGTAATGGTATATACTCCTGTACTGCTGCGCTGGGCTTGTCTTCTTTTGCACAAAAATCACCATCCTCTCTATGTTGCGATATATGAAATACGGAATATTCATCATACGTACCCTCGTGAAGTGCATCAACAAACGAATATGGTACGCAAAGAGACGAGCATATCTGCCCTCACAACTAAAATACTGAATGATGAGTTTCATCAGCGGTGCAAACTCATCCCTCAAGAATCTGAATGGAAAAACTCTGCCCAAGTACCTCATATATCCACTTTTAATGTATGGCTCATAGTGGAATTTCTCTAAATGCTGACGTTTGTTCCATTCCTCGCCCATGTTTGGTATGCCAGTGGCTTGAGCAATAGTCAAGGGTGACAAAATGAAATCAACCCCGGCAAGATTTACCCGGCCATCCCGTAAATGTAGAACAAACAGACGAGCCAATTCACGATGAAGCCGGGTTTGTGCAATCATCTCACAAAATCGAAAGCATGACAAATACCGAAAACAATCCATTGCTAGTGGACATGCCTGCAACCGAGCCAAAGAAGTAGGCTCCTCTTCTGCGATGATCACCACCTTTGACAACTCTATGAGACCCCCGTGGCACATTACCTTCAGTCGTGGAATCACTGCCTGACTCTTGCTCATACACTGACTCTGTCTCTGACATGGCTTTGAACAAAATATTGGCAATATGTATACTGATATAAATGCAGTGAAAACAGAGTTATAATGTATGTTTCAACACCCAACAGATATCCCCCACTGTCAAAGTACCATAAGGAAATAAACAATGATAACAGCTCTGTTTTAGGTGGATTGAGATAAAAGCACAGTCTCTGTTTTAGGTGGATTGAGATAAAAGCACGGTCTCTGTTTTAATTGCAAGTGAAATTTGACAAATGGTAGCAGGCAGCCTTTAGAATATTGGATAAACTTTGTCAAAGGGAACAATGAATCATAAGACTGTGTTTGTCAATGGGCAGTGAACAATGAGTATAAGAACGTGTTTATCAATGGGCAATGAGACACAATATGACAGTGATCACCATGAAACAAAAGCCATGACAGTGGTAAAACAATGGTGATGACAATGGTGGTATAACGAGTGTAAAGGCAGTGGGGCTTTGACAATACATGCAAAGGTAGACATATCAATGATATAAGGTGGGAAAATACTCATAAAACCATCCATATATATTTAAAAACCCTGAGGAACAAATCTGCCATGAATGTAGGGTTTTACTCTTCCATTCAAATGTTTAAAGTCTTCAAGATACCACCAACACATTAAAATCAACTGAGCAATAGTTTAGAACCTGTTTGAAGGCAGCTGGAGATGATTTAAATCGAAACTGGGCACCCAACGCAACTTTTCTGAACTCTGTTAGCAAGTGGGTCGCATGCGATCAAGTGGGTCGCTTTTGCCAAGTGGGTCGCATGCGTTATAATTTACACTGGAGAAAACGCCCAGGTGGGTCGCATTTGCCAAGTGGGTCGCTTTTGCCCAAGTGGGTCTCACGACCTCCAAACTCTGTCAACAATTCTCCAAAACACGATTTCGGCCTCCAAACTCCAGATTTCGACTTGTATGCTGTGGATCTTTGCAAATGAACTTGTTTTCCATTTTATACATGAGGAAAATATCTTTCACAATCAGATTTGATTCAAATCTATTTGATAACCCACATTACAATGTTTTTTCATTTTCACATTTGGCTTTTTAATACAATATCTCTCTTTCGGCTTTTCTGAGTTTTGAACTGATGATTTTGTTGTCTTCTTGCAGGGGTATGGCTCTTTAGCTTAGGAAAAGATCAGAGGTCTGCATTGAAACTTCTTCTTGGTGAAATGAATACAATTTATTACAAAAATAAAATTGAACAATTTCTAGTTCCAAAACAGAGTTTTGGACTAGAAATGTTTTTTTAAATACTTATGATAAAAAAAAATATGAAATCAAAATTTGCGGAACCATCCTCATCCTGCAGGCTTTATGACATGTATGCAAATGACTCGAAAACCCTAGACTCTAGGACTAAAGACACTTATTGACATTTAATGACCATAAATGAAATGATGATGATTTTGAGTGATTTTTTGGGAAATTTTTAAAATAGCCCTGCAGGTGTAAGCATGAGGAAACATAAGACAACAGACCCCTTCGTCAGTCAATGGCATGCTCCTAGAGAAATGCAACGAAGTGGAACAAGCGAGACACCTAAGAATGAATATGCAAAAAACGAAATGATCACTGACGGAGGGCTGTAAGGACCGACTCTAACAAGTGTAACAGTCGAATACAGAGGCAGAGTGAAACAGTCGAGCAGTGGAGGCGGAAGCAGCGAATATAGCAGAGGCAGAGCCGTTATCACAACAGTCGAGGCAGAAACGTTAGCACAGCAGAGACACATAAATTCCGGGAATCGCCTAACCCGCTGGAGGATACCTATATATATAATATCCATCACAATACATATAAATGCCACGCATTTCATATTCTGCAATGGTCCAAGGCATATACATTAATTCATATTTAAAGCGAGCACGTTGAGATCAATGGAAAAAAAGTAATATAAAGTGGAAACCTTCCAATCGCATCGTGAGTTGAGGTAAACAAAGCAAATAATTCGCAGACCCCAAAGTTGCGATTGTGATCAATCTGAGAATCGTCGACGGAGTTAAACAATCACAATCTAACAATCGCAAAGAATAGTTATCCCGAAATCGATATCGCAATGATTCAATCGATAGGAGTTAAACAATGCACATGCAAACAAAGTTTGTGATTGCGATCAATTGTAATCGCAGCAGGAGCGATCAATCGCAATCGGAGGAGAGTCAGTGCATCGGAAAGCGTGACAAGGTGGCCCGAAAGGTTGTTTCCTATGTTAAATGGGTCTATTAATATATCGCCGGAAGATACATGAGGAAGGGTTCATATACATTAAAGTGAAAAGAAAGGAGTTTAAGTAAAATACTACATTGAAGAGAGGGCGACATTATTAAAGTGCTGTATTATAAACGAACCATGGATATGATACGCGTTGGTTGAAACTGCCCAGCAGTTATATTAAAAGGGTGCTGTTAGATATATAAGACATGGTTGCGGTTGTATTAAAATATGCCGCGTGGTCTGTAGACCCACGGGCCTCAGCTTAACGGGAGGGCGATTATTAATATACGACTGTGATATATGTCCGTTCCGCTTGCGGAAAGTTCCACATCAACAAGACACTCGTGGCATGAAAAGCGATGGAATATGGCCCATAATTACAGTCAACAGATTCATTTATATATAAAGCGCTGATATAAAAATGAAAAATGCAGTTACACAAATACAGAAGTTACGCAGCAGCTACAAACAGAAAGGCATATAGAGAAGAGAAAGGGACAAAGACACAGTCAGAGAAAAGACAAATGGGCAGCAAGCCAAGAGACAAAATGAGTGAGCTGGAGTTCAAATTGTAATTCGAATGTAAATGTTTTAATTGTTTTTATTGTTTGTGATGCATTGGCAAGTCTCCCGAAGAGAGCAAATATCCCACTGTAATATTAAAATAAGCACCTACAGTTACATTTTTCTGAGTAAGCTTCTGAAAGAGATAAGAAGGCAAGGGCAAAGAGACATGATCGTCCGTTTCGAATTCCCAAAATAGAATACAAATAGTCATGAAGCTATCTTGTAGCAAATAAAATATTCAAGGGGAGAGATGTTGATGAAAATAGAATGAGAAGAGGAGATAGTGTGCAGCAGAATTGAAGATAGTTGAAGAAAATAAGCAAGCTGCAAGAAGAATGTGAATAAGGAGGAGCTGAGCAAAGAAGAAGAAGGGGCTGAGCAGAGATGATGCAGGTCTGATATAAGAGTTGATGAACAGCAGAGAAGAAGGTACAAAACAGAGCTGATATCCAAGGTAAATCAGCAAGTGTTTTTTTTTGAAAGAGTAAGGAAGTTGGAGCTTCCCTATCAAGTTGTAGCTTGATAGATGTCAGTTGTAGCTGACTGAGGTAGGAGCCTCCTGTAGGTTGGTGCCTGCAGAAAATAGATGGGAGTTGGTGTTTCCACATCAAGTTGTAGCTTGATAAAATGTCAGTTGTAGCTGACTGAGGTTGGAGCCTCCTGTAGGTTGGTGCCTGCAGAAAATTGATGGGAGTTGGAGCTTCCTTGCAAGTTGTAGCTTGCAGAATTGAGGATAGAGCCTCCTGTAGGTTGGTGCCTGCTGAAACAGTGGTGAGAGGGAGTTGGAGCTTTCCTTTGCATCACAACAATAATAAGATGTGGTTTTCTCCCTTTATGGGTTTCCACTTATATCTGGTGTCTCTGTGCATGATGTTTATGTGTTGATGTGATTTATCTCATCTTCTTAATACTTGCTGCTCTCATATTCAATCTACTATTACATTAAAAAATATGTTTGATAGTAATACTTGTTGCTCACATATTAAGTTGACCATGAAATGAAGGTGTAAATAAGATTTAAAAGAAAAGTTTTAAAAGTCCATGTAGGTGTTAAACTGATTCACGCCCCCCTCTCAGTTTAACTAAGGGTTCAACAATTGGTATTGGACCCAGTTCCTTTGGTGTAAGCTTAATAGCTTGAAGGAGATCTGGTTGAGTCATGGACTATCAAAATGTACCTATGCTAAATACAACTAACTTTCCTGAATGGAGAGATAAGGTTAAGACAGGATTTATGGCTGATGATCAAGAGGTATGGAAGCTTGTTTATGATGGTTACTGCACAGACTCACCCACAGTGAAATAACAACAGAGGAATGCTAAGGAAAAATGTATGATATATGACAATCTTCATAACAAGGACCTTGAGTTGATAATGGATTTAAGCTCTGCAAAAGAAATCTGGGATAGACTGCACTTCATACATGGAGTAGACACTAAGGACTGCACTGACAAGAAGTATAAGATAATTAAGAAAAATAGAAATTCATGTCAAAAAGAAGATTCTCAATCAAATGAAGTACCTGCTAGTGTGAATGGTAGTAAGAACCATGAAGAAATTGCAGTTGAAGAAAGGGCCAAACTTGACACTGCTTTGACTGAAATAGAAAGATTGAAGAAGGAAAACAAAGACCTTAAGACAATAGTGCAAATATGTGATGAGAGAGAATATGAAGATAGGAAAGAAATTATTGGTCTAAAGACACAGCTTGAGGAGGCAAAGAAAGTAGAAGACACTATGCTACAAAAAATGAGAGAGAAAAGTCTTGAATGTGAAAAATTGGAAGAAGAAGTAGTGATCCTAAGAAAGAACTTAGAAAAGGCCCAAAGAGAACTATTAATGAATACACCTCTAATGAAAGGCTCTGGACATTTGGACCATATTCTAAAGGCTCAAAGGTCACCTCTCATAAAGGCTGGGATAGGATATGAAGGTGAAACCAGTAAGTCCAAGGATGAAGATAACAAGAAAATCATTCTTGTAAAAGCTGTAAAGAACAATGAAGCAGCCCAGCAAATTCCTCCAGAAGCAGAAACCAGCAGGAACGTGAGATGTGAAGAAACAAATAAGAATGAGAAGATGAAACAATCGGTTGCTAAAGGCTCATATGCTCCTGAAGATGAATTGAATAAATTTGGAAGATGTCAAAGGAGGTTCTTTCCTCCTATGAAAAATATCACTTGTTTCTCCTGCCACAAACCAGGACATGATGCAGCACATTGCAAGACAAAGAGAATCAATGATTACCAAGAAAAGATGCAGCAAATGAGAAGACTACCTCAAGCAAGCAAATGGCAAGGACAATCTTCCGCCAGGTACACAAATCATTTCCATGGCTACTGTTATGCATGCAATGAATTTGGACATAAATATGTTGATTGTAAATTATGTTCAAAAAGGGGAATGAAATATTATGCATCGGCTCAAATATACTTTGATAAAATAAGATGTTATATATGCCTCAAGCTTGGCCACAAAGAAAAGGACTGTAAACTGCCCCATATATTAAAGAACTCCAGATAGACGATGAAATCCAATCCAATCAAACAAAACTATGAATCGGAAAGGAGTGCAGACATTATGAAGAACCCCAATAAAGTATGGAAAGAAAAGAGAAAGGGGGAGCCTATCATCTCAATAACATAATGTAAAACATCATAGTCTCAGGGGGAGCTGCTCTAGGAAGAAAAGAAAATATCTAATCAGTGACAAATATGAAGCAACATCCCAGGGGGAGAGCAGTTCATAAAAAGTCCCCATGAATTAGTCTAAGAAGAGCTCCTTGGAATGAGGATAGCTATAAGATCAGGAATGCACAGGACAATTTCTCTAACAGAGAACTAAAGAGAAAGAAGATCATCTGAAATATTAAATAGCTAACAGATTGATGGAAGAAGAGAAGACAACAAGAACCCTTGGTGGTAGAGAGAACATCAGCCATAAGCATGTAAGCTAAGAAGACACCAGCACATAAGTGATGATCACAGTGTGCATCATACAACCAGAATGAACAAGTGAACCACTTTAAGAAGGAGGAATAAGAGAAGAGCTTATCATCATTATATCATTACATCTTTCATCTATGAAAAGTCCCCTTGATGAAATGCAGTTAAGTGAGTGAAAAACCTCTGAGTGATCTGCCCATGAAGATTCCAAGCAAATAAATTGAAGATGTCTTCTTGAAGTTCATTATGTTAAAACAATTGAATTGTATGAAAAGCAGCAATGATTCTGGAGCAGTCCTAGAAAACAAAATGCAGTGGCATTCCTTTGAACAGAATGGCAGAATAAGCAAATGGTTAAAGATGTCAAGATAAATTTCAGGTTATCGATAACTGTTGGTGTGAACAGTGGAAAGCTCTACAGTTGAATTTATGAAGGATGTCTTAATTAAGGATAAATGTGCAAGCTAAAAGTGAAATCTCAGCATGGTTTATTAAAATAATATCTATTGATGGTTAAGTACAAGCAGCATGCTTATCAACATATTACCAAGCATTATCAGTAGAGCAGAAGTATGATACCGGTCCACAGGATCAAAGAACTATGGCAAAAGAACCTCAAGGTAAAATTCCCAGTATTATCTTCATTCAGCATGAAAAGGTCAGCAACAGTGCTAAAGGATCAACGTTAGGTTTACATTTGAAGAAATATATTATGCATTGAAGCAGCATCTGTCTCTATATATATAATTGCATGCCCTCCTGAAGTTAGTACATATATCTTCAAGACCTCTTTTTGAAGATTGTTCACAAACTGGGTGAAGCCTGTTGGCTAAAATCTCAAGTAAACAACTTGAATATATACGTGTGAAAGATCATCATGATGGAACAATTAAAGTATCGAAAGTATGAAGGATGAGTTGTGACAGCTGAAGCTCAAAAATCCGTTATTGATTTATCACGAACATACTTCAGCAGAAATGATTTGCTAACATCTCACCATTGAAAATAGATTGAACACTGACATACATAACCCCTTATGTCATAAAGAAAAGTGCTTGGTTGATAATTAAGTCTAAACAATAAATTGAATGTATCTAGCCTCAAGGTTTTGTTGTGAAAGTACATTATGGAAGCAGTAAAGGGAGTTGATTTCTTAGATCAAATTTTGGTTGATTCATATCAGTAACAAGGATCTGCAACTATTTAATGCAAGATTATTATCAGCATCCTAGCTCAAATCATCACCAACAGGCAAGGAAAGTGAACCGCAGCTATAAAAGACATATTAGCTTCATCACAAATGAACAAATACTGTACTTCAGATGAGTATTGCAGTAGAAGACATACTCCAACTACAATTTCCTCAACAGATTTGGATTTCAAATGAAGATTATAATATAGCTGAAGCAAGATTTATATGTCACATGGAGCATTCACAATCCTTAAGTCTTGATCCAATAATGCAGTTCGCATTATACAAGTCTGATTATATATGGCTGTCATCACCTACTCTCTATACAAGTGCAAGAAGTCTATGCTTTGAAATGATATCGACTTAATGTGTATATACAAGTTCAAATAATCTCAAAATGTTCTCTCAACAACCCTTATACACCAGTTTGGAGCAGCAAGATACACAGTCAGAAGAAGAACGCCTAAACACATATCAGAGAGAAGAAATGCAAAGAAATAATCAACACTGAGAAATGTGCAACCCTTTGCCATTGATCTCAAAGGGGGAGGAAAAGCAAGTAGCAGAAGATAGGATCTTCTAAAAGAAGCCAGGCAGAGAAAAACTTGGAGGAAGCATTGGATTATTGGTGGATGTGTTGCCATCAATGCCAAAGGGGGAGACTGTTGGAAATGTTTTCATTGATGGCAACGGAGATGGAAAAGGAGGAACATCTAAGGCAGCAACAAGGCAAAGAGAGCAGCATAGCAGCAAGATGTAGAGAGATTCGAGCAGTAGAGACAAGTTCATTTAAAGAAGCAAAGGCAGCAAAAGGAGAATTAAGGAGTAGCATCAATCAAGGAGCAGATGAATTAAAAGAGAGAGCGTAAGACAAATAGCTACAAAGACAGAGCTGTTATCGTGGCAATAAAGACAGCAAAGAAGCAAATGAAGGAAACAAAGGAGGCAGCGCTGAAGCAGAAACAGGCAAAGGAAGCAGCGAATACAATGGAGGCAGCAAAGAAGCAAATGAAGGCAGAGGAAGCGAATATAACAGAGGCAGATCCATTATCACAGAGACATAAGCAGAGGCAGAACGACAGAAGCAGCAGAGGCAGAGGCAGAACAGTTATAAATTCCGAGAATCATACCCAAGCCGGGCGTTACACATATAATACAGAACCACATTCCGGGAATCGCACAATCCAACCGGCGTTATACATTTAATATAACACAAATATTATTTCGGGAATCGCTTAACTCCAGCGGCAAAGTATACATACATATAAGAATTGACGCAGCATCAACTCTGTTTTAAATTATAAGAATTCCAGTGATTGATGCAAATCGGGCCGTGTCGAAGTTAGTGGAGTTGGGAAAGTTTTAACACATTGAAACAGTTTAAAAGACGCTACAGATCTCTTGGAGCAGAGTTGAATTAAATCACAATTCAGTTTTGAAATGAATCGGGTCGGGACTTTGAAGGGGCGAAGTGAAAGCTGCATTGTAATTTTCGATTGGCGACTTCCGATTGGAATCACATCAGGACTTGTGAAGAGTCCAAAGGCAGAAGAAAACTGCTAAAGTGTAACAGTCGAATAAAGAGGCAGAGTGAAACGGTCGAGCAGTGGAGGCGGAAGCAGCGAATATAGCAGAGGCAGAGCCGTTATCACAACAGTCGAGGCAGAAACGTTAGCACAGCAGAGACACATAAATTCCGGGAATCGCCTAACCCGCTGGAGGATACCTATATATATAATATCCATCACAATATATATAAATGCCACGCATTTCATATTCTGCAATGGTCCAAGGCATATACATTAATATATATTTAAAGCGGAGCACGTTATGATCAATGGAAAGGAAGTAATATAAAGTGGGACCCCTTCCCAATCGCATCGGAGGTAAACAAAGCAGCGGGACTTGCAACTCAAAGTTGCGATTGCGATCAATCGGAGAATCGCTGACGGAGTTAAACAATCGCAATCGGAACAATCGCAGGAATAGTTATCGCAATCGGAGATCGCAATGATTCAATCGCATAGGAGTTAAACAGCAGACATGCAAACAAAGTTTGTGATTGCGATCAATCGTAATCGCAGCAGGAGCGATCAATCGCAATCGGAGGAGAGTCAGTGCATCGGAAAGCGTGACAAGGTGGCCCGAAAGGTTGTTTCCTATGTTAAATGGGTCTATTAATATATCGCTGGAAGTTACATGAGAAAGGGTTCATATACATTAAAGTGAAAAGAAAGGAGTTTAAGTAAAATACTACATTGAAGAGAGGGCGACATTATTAAAGTGCTGTATTATAAACGAACCATGGATATGATACGCGTTGGTTGAAACTGCCCAGCAGTTATATTAAAAGGGTGCTGTTAGATATATAAAATATGGTTGCGGTTATATTAAAATATGCCGCGTGGTCTGTAGACCCACGGGCCTCAGCTTAACGGGAGGGCGATTCTTAATATACAGCGACTGTGATATATGTCCGTTCCACTTGCGGAAAGTTCCACATCAACAAGACACTGCATGAAAAGCGATGGAATATGGCTCATAATTATACGTATTCATCATTATATAAAGCGGCCGATATAAAAAAATGAAGTTCAACATAATAAATACGTGTTAAGAAAGGAAGAACAGGAAACAGAAAGGCATATAGAGAAGAGAAAGGGACAAAGAGACAGTTAGAGAAAAGAAAAATGCGCAGCAAGCCAAGAGACAAAATGACTGAGCTGGAGTTCACATTGTAATTCGAATGTAAATGTTTTAATTGTTTTTATTGTTTGTGATGCATTGGCAAGTCTCTGGAAGAGAGCAAATATCCCAATGTAATATTAAAATAAGCACCTACAGTTACATTTTTCTGAGTAAGCTGAAAAGAGATGAGAAGGCAGAAGGCAAAGAGACATGACTGTCCATTTCGAATTCCTAGTAGAATAAAAATAGTCATGAAGCTATCTTGTATAAAAAGGGGGTAATATCCAAGAGGAGAGATTGATGAAAATAGAATGAGAAGAGGAGAGAGTGTGCAATAGAATTGAAGATAGTTGAAGAAAATAATCAAGCTGCAAGAAGAATGTGAATAAGGAGGAGCTGAGCAAAGAAGAAGAAGGGGCTGAGCAAAGATGATGCAGGTCTGATATAAGAGTTGATGAACAGCAGAGAAGAAGGTACAAAACAGAGTTGATATCCAAGGTAAATCCGCAAGTGTTTTTCTTTTGAAAGAGTAAGGAAGTTGGAGCTCTCATCAAGTTGTAGCTTGATAGATGTCAGCTTGTGAATAATCATGTAGGAGCCTCCCGTAGCTGGAAATCGCGTAAAATAGATGGGAGTTGCTGCTTCCACATCAAGTTGTAGCTTGATAAAATGTCAGTTGTAGCTGACTGATGTTGGAGCCTCCTGTAGGTTGGTGCCTGCAGAAAATTGATGGGAGTTGGAGCTTCCTTGCAAGTTGTAGCTTGCAGAATTGAGGATAGAGCCTCCTGTAGGCTGGTGCCTGCAGAAAACAATGGTGAGAGGGAGTTGGAGCTTGCCTCTGCATCACAACAATAATAAGACGTGGTTTTCTCCCTTTATGGGTTTCCACTTATATCTGGTGTTTCTGTGCATGATGTTTATGTGTTGATGTGATTTATCTCATCTGCTTAATACTTGCTGCTCTCATATTCAATCTGCTATTACATTAACAAATCTGGTTGATAGTAATACTTGTTTCTCACATATTAAGTTGACTATGAAATGAAGGTGTAAATAAGATTTAAAAGAAGATTATTAGAAGTCCATGTATGTGTTAAACTGATTCACCCTCCCCCCCATCTCAGTTTAAATAAGGGTTCAACAATTGGTATCAGAGCCAGGTTCGTTTGGTGTAAGCTTAATAGCTTGAAGGAGATCTGGTTGAGTCATGGACTATCAAAATGTACCTGTGCTAAATACAACTAACTTTCCTGAATGGGGAGATAAGGTTAAGACAAGATTTATGGCTGATGATCCAGATGTATGGAAGCTTGTTTGTGATGGTTACTGCATGGACTCACCCACAGTGAAAGAACAACAGAGGAATGCTAAGGCAAAATGTGTGATATATGACAATCTTCCTAACAAGGACCTTGAGTTGATAATGGATTTAACCTCTGCAAAAGAAATCTAGGATAGACTGCACTTCATACATGGAGTAGACACTAAGGACTACACTGACAAGAAGGATAAGAGAATTAAGAAAAAGAGAAATTCATGTCAAAAAGAAGATTCTCAATCAAATGAAGTACTTCAGTGTGATTATAAGTGCAAAGAACCAAGTGAAGAAAGTGCAGCCGAAGAAAGGGCCAAACTTTAATCTTGACACTCAATCGAAATAGCGAACCCCGAAAACCTTAAACAAAGACCTTAAGATATTGGTACAAATATGTGATGAGAGAGAATATGAAGATAGGAAAGAAATTATTGGCCTAAAGACACAGCTTGAAGAGGCAAAGAAAGTAGAAGACACTCTGCTACAAAAAATGAGAGAGAAAAGTCAGGAATGTGAAAGATTGGAAGAACAAGTAGTGAGCTTAAGAAAGAAATTAGAAAAATCCCAAAGAGAACTATTAATGAATACACCTCTAATGAAAGGCTCTGGACAGTTGGACGAGATTCTAAATGCACAAAGGTCACCTCTCATAAATACTGGGATAGGATATGAAGGAGAAACCAGTAAGTCCAAGGCAGAAGATAACAAGAAAATCATCTTTGTAAAAGTTGTAAAGAACAATGAAGCAGCCCAGCAAATTCCTCCAGAAGCAGAAACCAGCAGGAACGTGCATTGTGAAGAAACAAATAAGAATGAGAAGATGAAACAATCAGTTGCTAAAGGCTCATATGCTCCTAAAGATGAATTGAATAAATTTGGAAGATGTCAAAGGAGGTTCTTTCCTCCTATGAAAAATATCACTTGTTTCTCCTGCCACAAACCAGGACATGATGCAACACATTGCAAGACAAAGAGAATCAATGATTACGTTTAAAGATGCAAGAAATGAGAAGACTATCTCAAGCAAGGCAAATGGCAAGGACAATTGTGTACACAAATCATTTCATATTAACAAGAGTGCATGCAATGAATTTGGGATATAAATATGCGACTGTAAATTATGTTCACAAAGGGAATGAGATATTATGCATCAGCTCAAATATACTTTGATAAAATAAGATGTTATATATGCCTCAAGCTTGGCCACAAAGCAAAGGACTGTAAACTGCCCCATATATTAAAGAACTCCAGACAGATGATGAAATCCAATCCAATAAAACAAAACTATGAATCGGAAAGGAGTGCAGACATTATGAAGAACCCCAATAAAGTATGGAAAGAAAAGAGAAAGGGGGAGCCTATCATCTCAATAACATAATGTAAAACATCATAGTCTCAGGGGGAGCTGCTCTAGGAAGAAATGAAAATATCTAATCAGTGACAAATATGAAGCAACATCCCAGGGGGAGAGCAGTTCATAAAAAGTCCCCATGAAAGTAGTCTAAGAAGAGCTCCTTGGAATGAGGATAGCTATAAGATCAGGAATGCACAGGAAAATTTCTCTAACAGAGAACTAAAGAGAAAGAAGATCATCTGAAATATTAAATTGCTAACAGATTGATGAAAGAAGAGAAGACAACAAGAAGCCTTGGTGGTAGAGAGAACATCAGCCATGAGCATGTAAGCTAAGAAGATACCAGCACATAAGTGATGATCACAGTGTGCATCATACAGCCAGACTGAACAAGTGAACCACTTTAAGAAGGAGGAATAAGAGAAGATCCTATCATCATTATATCATTACTTCTTTCATCTATGAAAAGTCCCCTTGAAGAAATGCAGTTAAGTGAGTGAAAAACCTCTGAGTGATCTGCCCATGAAGATTCCAAGTAAAGAAATTGAAGATGTCTTCCTGAAGTTCATTATGTTAAAACAATTGAATTGTATGAAAAGCAACAATGATTCTGGAGCAGTCCTAGAAAACAAAAATGCAGTGGCATTCCTTTGAACAGAATTGCAGAATAAGCAAATGGTTAAAGATGTCAAGATAAATTTTAGGATATCGATAACTGTTGGTGTGAACAGTGGAAAGCTCTACAGTAGAATTTATGAAGGATGTCTTAATTAAGGATAAATGTGCAAGCTAAAAGTGAAATCTCAGCATGGTTTATCAAAATAATATCTATTGATGGTTAAGTACAAGCAGCATGCTTATCAACATATTACCAAGCATTATCAGTAGAGCGGCAGTATGATACAGGTCCATAGGATCAAAGAACTATGACAAAGGAACCTCAAGGTAATATTCCTCAAAGATTATCTCAGATTCAAGATACAAGAAAAGCCAAAGAATAAACTAAAGGATCAACGTTAGGTTTACACTTGAAGTAGTATATTGAGCACTGAAGCAATATCTTCTTCTATATATATAATTGCATGCCTTCCTGAATTTGGTACATGTATATCTTAAAGGCCTCTTTTGGAAGATTGTCTACAACCGGGGTGAAGCCCTATTACAAATCTCAAGTAAACAACTTGAATATATACGTGTGAAAGATCATCATGATGGAACAATTAAAGTATTGAAAGTATGAAGGATGAGTTGTGACAGCTGAAGCTCAAAAATCTGTTATTGATTTATCACGAACATACTTCAGCAGAAAGGATTTGCTAACATCTCACCATTGAAAATAGATTGATCACTGACATACATAACCCCTTATGTCATAAAGAAAAGTGCTTGGTTGATAAGTAAGTCTAAACAATAAATTGAATGTATCTAGCCTCAAGGTTTTGTTGTGAAAGTAAATTATGGAAGCAGTAAAGGGAGTTGATTTCTTAGATAAAATTTTGGTTGATTCATATCAGTAACAAGGATTTGCAGGTATTTAATGCAAGATTATTATCAGCATCCTAGCTCAAATCATCACCAACAGGCAAGGAAAGTGAACCGCAGCTATAAAAGACATATTAGCTTCATCACAAATGAACAAAGACTGTACTGCAGATGAGTATTGCAGAAGAAGACATACTCGAACTACAACTTCCTCAACAGATATGGATTTCAAATGAAGATTATAATAAAGCTGAAGCAAGATTTCAGACATGCCAAGATGGAGCATTCACAATCTTTAAGTCTTGATCCAATAATGCAGCTCTTATTATACAAGTCTGATTATATATGGCTGTCATCACCTACTCTCTATACAAGTGCAAGGAGTCTATGCTTTGGAATGGTATCGACTTAATGTGTATATACAAGTTCAAATATTATCAAAAGTGTTCTCTCAACAACTCTTGTACACCAGTTTGGAGCAGCAAGGTACAAAGTCAAAAGAAGAAGGCCTAAACACATCTCAGAGAGAAGAAATGCAAAGACATAATCTACACTGAGAAATGTGCAACCCTTTTCCATTGATGTCAAAGGGGAGGAAAAGCAGGTAATAGAAGAAAGGGTCTTCTAAAAGAATCTAGGCAGAGGAAGACTTGGAGGAAGCATTGGATTATCGGTGGATGTGTTGCCATCAATGCCAAAGGGGGAGACTGTTGGAAATGTTGTCATTGATGGCAAAGGAGATGGAAAAGGAGGAACACCTGAGGCAGCAACAAGGCAAAGAGAGCAGCATAGCAGCAAGATGTAGAGAGGGTCGAGCAGCAGAGACAGGGTCATTTAAAGAAGCAGAGGCAGCAAAAGGAGAATTAAGGAGTAGCATCAGTCAAGGAGCAGATGAAACAAAGAGAGCTGTGACAAATAGCTACAAAGAACAGAGTTGTTATCGTGGTAATAAAGACAGCAATCACAAATGAAGGAAACAAAGGAGGCAACACTGCTGCAAAACAGGCAAGCGAAGCAAGTCAATACAATGGAGGCAAGAAAGAATCAAATGAAGGCAGTAGGAAGTTAATATAATCGTGAGTGAGGCAGATCCATTATCACAGAGACATAAGCAGAGGCAGAACGACAGAAGCAGCAGAGGCAGAGGCAGAACAGTTATAAATTCCGAGAATCATACCCAAGCCGGGCGTTACACATATAATACAGAACCACATTCCGGGAATTGCACAATCCAACCGGCGTTATACATTTAATATAACACAAATATTATTTCGGGAATCGCTTAACTCCAGCGGCAAAGTATACATACATATAAGAATTGACGCAGCATCAACTCTGTTTTAAATTATAAGAATTCCAGTGATTGATGCAAATCGGGCCGTGTCGAAGTTAGTGGAGTTGGGAAAGTTTTAACACATTGAAACAGTTTAAAAGACGCTACAGATCTCTTTGAGCGGAGTTGAATTAAATCACAATTCGGTTTTGAAATGAATCGGGTCGGGACTTTGAACGGGCGAAGTGAAAGCTGCATTGTAATTTTCGATTGGCGACTTCCGATTGGAATCACATCAGGACTTGTGAAGAGTCCAAAGGCAGAAGAAAACTGCTAAAGTGTAACAGTCGAATACAGAGGCAGAGTGAAACAGTTGAGCAGTGGAGGCGGAAGCAGCGAATATAGCAGAGGCAGAGCCATTATCACAACAGTCGAGGCAGAAACGTTAGCATAGCAGAGACACATAAATTCTGGGAATCGCCTAACCCACTGGAGGATACCTATATATATAATATCCATCACAATACATATAAATGCCACGCATTTCATATTCTGCAATGGTCCAAGGCATATACATTAATATATATTTAAAGTTTTTTTGTTAATCGCTTATGATCAAGGGAAAGGAAGCAATATGCGGGAAGATTCAATCGCGCATCTATATAAACAAAGAACGGATTCGGTAATTAAAGTTGCGACAGGATCAATCTGAGAATCGCCGACGGAAGTTAAACAAGAATCTAACAATCAGCAGGAATGTTCATCGCACGGAACAATCGCGAGAATAGTTATCGCACCTGACACGGAATGACTTGACCGCATAGAGCAAGATCGACAAACAAGTTTGTGATTATGACAATTGTAATCGCAAAGAGAGCGATCACACCGCAACGGAGGAGAGTCACAGACGGAAGCGTGACAAGGTGTCCTCGGAGAGTTGTTTCCAGTGTTAAATGTGTCGCTTAATATATCACGGAAGTTACATGAGAAAGGGTTCATAAACATTAAAGTGAAAAGAAAGGAGTTTAAGTAAAATACTACATTGAAGAGAGGGCGACATTATTAAAGTGTTGTATTATAAACGGACCATGGATATGATACGCGTTGGTTGAAACTGCCCAGCAGTTATATTAAAAGGGTGTTGTTAGATATATAAGACATGGTTGCGGTTATATTAAAATATGCCGCGTGGTCTGTAGACCCACGGGCCTCAGCTTAACGGGAGGGCGATTATTAATATACGACTGTGATATATGTCTGTTCCGCTTGCGGAAAGTTCCACATCAACAAGACACTCGTGGCATGAAAAGCGATGGAATATGGCCCAGAATTACAGTCAGCAGATTCATTTATATATAAAGCGCTGATATAAAAATGAAAAATGCAGTTACACAAATACAGAAGTTACGCAGCAGCTATAAACAGAAAGGCATATAGAGAAGAGAAAGGGACAAAGACACAGTCAGAGAAAAGACAAATGCGCAGCAAGCCAAGAGACAAAATGAGTGAGCTGGAGTTCAAATTGTAATTCGAATGTAAATGTTTTAATTGTTTTTATTGTTTGTGATGCATTGGCAAGTCTCCCGAAGAGAGCAAATATCCCACTGTAATATTAAAATAAGCACCTACAGTTACATTTTTCTGAGTAAGATGAAAAGAGATGAGAAGGCAGAAGGCAAAGAGACATGACTGTCCATTTCGAATTCCCAGTAGAATACAAATAGTCATGAAGCTATCTTGTATAAAAGGGGGTAATATCCAAGAGGAGAGATTGATGAAAATAGAATGAGAAGAGGAGAGAGTGTGCAGCAGAATTGAAGATAGTTAAAGAAAATAAGCAAGCTGCAAGAAGAATGTGAATAAGGAGGAGCTGAGCAAAGAAGAAGAAGGGGCTGAGCAGAGATGATGCAGGTCTTATATAAGAGTTGATGAACAGCAGAGAAGAAGGTACAAAATAGAGCTGATATCCAAGGTAAATTAGTAAGTGTTTTTCTTTTGAAAGAGTAAGGAAGTTGGAGCTTCCCTATCAAGTTGTAGCTTGATAGATGTCAGTTGTAGCTGACTGAGGTAGGAGCCTCCTGTAGGTTGGTGCCTGCAGAAAACAGATGGGAGTTGGTGCTTCCACATCAAGTTGTAGCTTGATAAAATGTCAGTTGTAGCTGACTGAGGTTGGAGCCTCCTGTAGGTTGGTGCCCGCAGAAAATTGATGGGAGTTGGAGCTTCCTTGCAAGTTGTAGCTTGCAGAATTGAGGTTGGAGCCTCCTGTAGGTTGGTGCCTACAGAAAATCAGTGGTGAGAGGGAGTTGAAGCTTGCCTTTGCATCACAACAATAATAAGATGTGGTTTTCTCCCTTTATGGGTTTCCACTTATATCTGGTGTCTCTGTGCATGATGTTTATGTGTTGATCTGATTTATCTCATCTGCTTAATACTTGCTGCTCTCATATTCAATCTGCTATTACATTAACAAATCTGGTTGATAGTAATACTTGTTGCTCACATATTAAGTTGACCATGAAATGAAGGTGTAAATAAGATTTAAAAGAAAAGTTTTAAAAGTCCATGTATGTGTTAAACTGATTCAGCCCCCCCCCCGCCCCTCTCAGTTTAACTAAGGGTTCAACAAAGCGTTATAAAAACATGTAAAAGGAAACTAAAACTACGGTATGACCGAATACTCAAATATCATTCAATTTTGGAAAATGGTAGAGCCACTTTCTTGAGATGATTTAACAAGCATATTCTTATACATTTAATTGTAAACTTAATCTAGGAAAGCATTATAAAAACATGTAAAAGGAAACTAAGATTACTGTATGACCAAATATGCAAATATCTTTCAATTTTGGAAAATGGCAGAGCCACTTTCTTCAGATGATTTGACAATAATAAGATTACACAGTAATTGGAAACTTAATCTATGAAAGAAAATAAATCTTAATCTATGAAATCAAATAAATCTTAATCTATGCAAGCAAATAAATCTCACACATTGTAGGTGGCCAATCCAAAAGTATAAGAGATGGGAAAAATTGAACACATCCCAATGCAAGCATTACCAAAACAATGGTGAACATTACTCATGAGTATTTGTATTCAAGATCTAAGTAATCTTAACTTGTACACTCGAGTCTTCTCCAATTTTACACCATAACATGATAGGAGAAAGCTTCCCCTACTTATACAAAAATTAGGGAATAAATGTAGATCCCCTAAATATCTACTAGATCCATACTTGTCTAAGCTTATCCCTAAATTCTAGATACAAATCCTATGACACATCAAGATCTCCATGATCTTTCTCCTTGGAATATGGTCCGCCTCTTGAGTTGAAATTCGAATTTGATCTTGGAAGGACAAGTAAGACCCTTCTAGAGTTTTCAAAATAGGCCTACACATGTCACAAAACTCATAACACATATATAGATATATGAAACCATGTTAATTTTCTAGTTTTTAGTCATAAATTCACTTTAAATACATAAAATAAATAACTTTGGAAAAAAGGGATCCTAACCCATATATTTATGAAAATGGTTACTTGATGTAGGGTTTTTGGTTAGATAGTTATGAAATGACAACTGAATGGTTATGAAATAATTGAAATATGTATGAATATGGAAGACAATTTTGAGTCTCAACATACCCCCCAACTGAAGTTGTTGCATGTACTCATGCAACTATTGCATTGATTCATTTTTCCATGAGTTGATATTTTATGAGTTTTGACTTGTATAAATTCTTTCCAAACTTTGCTTCATGATATTTTATTTTGGAAAAGTGTAATACATTTTATTGCAATTTATTTATTTATTTTTATTTTTATTTTTATTTATTTTTATGGTTGGTTCTTGTGTGACAACCGATTTTTGAGCAATGGTTCTTGTGTAACAATGCTTTATTTTTTTTGTTGCATCAAAGTTCATGAAAACATTTAGAATCAAATACTATAATAACTCATTAATGAATTGATAATTTGCAAAGCATATAATATTTTGAAATCATACTGAAACAATAGTTGGTTGGGAAGTATATGCAGGCTGGAATGAAATGAAAATGTGTGATAGTGTATTACATGTGAATATGAAATGATGTCCCTTCCCCCCAACTAAATATATGACAATGTGAAAAAGGGAGTGAGGAATTTTTCCAAAGTTACAATTTTAGCATTCTAAGGAATTACATGACTAAAAATTAGAAAACCACATACCTTCACTTACCTTAAATTTCGATGAGTTGTGTATACTGAAGAGTGTGGTTGTTGATGTTGTTGGATCATGAAGTATGTAAACAAAATAATTTTATCTGCTTCTTTGTTCTCTTTGTGTTGATGACAAGATTGGGATCTTTATTGTTACTGATACAAATTGATTCCTGCTGCAAACTGTTGAAATGATATAGTCTTCAATCGTTACAAAATCCGATGGTACAATTCCAGTCATGATAATAAATGTGTTGATGTTGAGCAAGAAGAGAATTCATTGGATTATCGACCATTGATGAATGTCGCTAACCAATGGGAGACAAACTCACCATTAATGTCAATGAGTGCCAAGGTACCTAAGTACATCTTGCGAAGTGCGAATATATGAGTTGATGTTGAGCCACTTGCAAGATATGACGATCAAGGGAAATTGATGTATTCCCATGATTGTCAGCGAGAACTTGTCATTAATGCATACAAGCCTCAAGGTACTAATAAGGACTCTATTCTTGGACCTAGATAATGTGTTGATGTCGATAGGCCAAGAATTGTTAGAAGGGAGGCCTTAAGGAATCCTCCATCATTTAACACGAGCATGAAAGAATAATTTTTGAAGGACTATGGATGGAATTTTTTGCAGTGGATCAACGTTTATTTAATAAAATGAAAATGGAAATGGAATGAATCAGCTTTGTAGAAAAGCTGAATGGTTTTATTTTTGGGTTACAGGTTAGTGAAAGCAAGGCAAGAAAATATAATGACTGTGAAAAAAAATGAGTAGTGAAGGAAAATGAGACGAGGAATTTATTGAATGACTATGTAGAAATGCAATAGCGAATGTAAATAGAAATGAGGTGAATGTTTTACTGACTGAGGAAGCATGGATGTAATGGAGAAACTAGCATCTGAAAGGCTTGCAAGTGTTGGATTTGATCTACATTAGCATGTGCTTATGCATTGATGTTTCATTTCTGTTGCTGCTTTGATTTTTTTTCTTATGAAATAGATTTGGTCTCTGAGAGAGACACTGTTCACTTATGGTCATTTGTCCTTCCTCCTAGAACCTACAAAAAAAAAATAATACTTATTCTGCAATGGAATGTAAGACTATAAAAAGCGAGAGGTGATCAATCTCTCTGGTAATGACATTTACACAAAAAACTAAGAATTGGTACTAATAAAACAAGTTCACAAAGGAAAACCAAAAGAATTTATACATGTGTCGAAATTAGTGCCTCAAGTTACATGTTGTGTCTTTTCAGAAATTTCTTCACTTTTTATTGTTTCAAACTCTAATTATATCTTTCTCATCATGTAGATATCGTCTATATCTATCCAACGACGTTTGAATTGTCGAAAGCCGATGTCGGATGAGAAAGTTAGACTAATTTGAAATTTGAGTGAAACAGTGAGGCTTCTCAGTTGCAGAATTGATAATTAGCTACATAATTGCGCAGTATCCATAGCTAAAAATCTTGAATATAAAGTTAAGTATATATATAGCTATGCAAATAATCAATTTTATCTTTAAATTTAGTATTGCTTCTTTCAGAAGAACAAGTAAATCCTTATTTTCTTTAGTATGTAGTGAACATATTTTTTGTTTCTTTTTAGTTTTTATTTTTTATTTTTTTTAGTGTCATTCATAAACATTGATGCTAAGAACAACTGCCATATAACAAAACCATATATGTATCATCATATCCACAAGACAAGCATGATGGTTGCCTCTAGAAAAGTAGCGCTACATTTTCTCTAAGAAAAACATTCTCAGATCAATATTCTTTGATTTAAGGACACAGCTCGAACTCCTAAGAAGCAATGATAAATATATTTCCTTGAAAGTTAAATCAATTGATATAAATAAAATTCCTATTGAAACAATGAGTCAAAATACTTTCAGAGATCATTACGGTTCATCAAAGAGAGAAATTGGTACTTAATGATTAGAATCCTCCTTTTCACATAATGTATATTGATCTTCATCTAACAATAAGTCCACTTCTGTAGGGTTATTCATGCATACTTTTGCTATCCATCCACCATCGTATGGGCTTCCATTAATCAAGCCATGAGAGACATTAAGCTTGGAGTTGAATTCAACAACTTCTTTAGAAGGTGGCGAGAAAACATCATTGGTTGCTTCACACTTTCTACAGCACCAAGACCACTGCCTTTTGAAACAACAACTCCTACATTTGGTAGTTCAACAAACACAAACTCTCCTAGATGATTCTGAGAATGGTCAATTATTTCGATAACAGCAAGAGGGACATCAATTTTGACCCACTCATGTGAATCGGTATATTTCAACTTCTTGACAACAAAAACGAAATCCCGAGAAATGAAATGTGTAAGGCGGTTGAGACAAAATATTGAATCAAATTGGATTCTTAGATCACGTGCCATGTGGATCGAATGCTACAACAGAGTTTACTTTAGATTCAAATACTTCCTCTTTGCAATGTGCAGCACTCAAATTGTTCACTGTGCATTTAAAAAAAATTGTTTTCCTCACACAGTCTGCAAAATGGAGATTAAAGAATCCCTGAAAATCTCCCAAATGGTTAGGAATTTGAGGAAACCATTTTTGTTTTACTTAATTCACCCCATTCTAGAAAAAACCCATGTCTTAGTTTTTTCAAATCCGCCATCTATCAATCAGAAAATGTGTTTCAAAATCACGTGTCAAAACTGCAGCGCATTTCAGTGATGCTAATCATTGCAATAAAATCAATTGCTGTGAATGAAAGTAGATGTGGCTGGAATATCGTATTTTGGTGTTGAATTCCATTGACGATTACTCCATTTTACTATGCCTTAATTTGCTACGAGTTATGAGTCTGTGTGATGAAAATAAGACGGAGTGTTCTGTGTTATGTGAAGAGAAAATTTGAAATTACGAGCTTTCAACTTTAGGAATGGCCGTATCTAGGAGAAAAACCAAAATTGATATGGAAAAACCATTAATATAACCAGGTTTTGATTCGAATGATCATAGATAGGCATTGGATGTTTATAGATCTAAATCTAATGGGAAATTATGTTTGTCTGTTGCGAAATCATATTTTATTTTTGCAGAAATCAACAGATTTTGTATGTTCGTGGTCTTGAAGGGTTGCGTGGCTGGTCATGGCTGTATCGTTGTAAGTTCATGGCTCGGAGGCCTGCGCATATGAGCAAGGCCAAGCCAAAGGTAGGCCTTACGCATATGTGTGGCCTCCTTTGGTTTTACTTCCAAAGGCCAATGTTATGTTTAGTTAGTTTTTTTTTTTTAATTTTGTTTATTAAAACTTATTAATAAATAAATTTGACAAGTTTTATTTTTGTTTTAAATATTTTTTTTTAATTTTTAATTTTAAAGTTTAAAAATAAAATAAAATCAAATCAAATGAGGAAAACAGAATTTAGCTGCAGAATTTCATTCTGTAGCTAATTTTTTTTTAAAAGATTTTATGATATACTAATTTTTTTATTTTTTATTTTTTATCCTCCAGGTCACACGAAGTGCAGAAGGAGAGCATACTCGAGTTTTTTTATTAGAATACTCAATATTTTATCAGTCGATTCATTTTTTTTTAATTTTGCAAAAATAAAATGAAAAGGATCGATCTCATGCCTTAAATTATCACTTGTGATCTTTGCGTGTGCTCCTTGTTTTCAATCATTTGTTTTATTGCAAATCTTTCTTGCCAAGGGTTAGTAAATGGGTGGTTTTCACTGCACCACAAAACATCAAATTTAACCTATAAATTACAAACACTTATTTTTAATTGTCAACCCTACTCTACTAAAGAAATGGAACATTATGTTAAGTATAAGAGAATTTCCAATGCATCCATTTACGCAACAAAATCACGAGTAAAATCATATGGATATGATCATGAAGATTTGTTGTTGTAATTGGATTTTTATTGTGTTTTTATTTTTTATTTTTTTGTGAATAGGGGTTTTTTATTTTATTTCTATATTTTCTATATGCAAATGCAAATAAACTTGAATGAAAAATGTCTAAAACTAAAATAAAATAAAAATTGCACAAAAGCTTAATTTGAAAAATTGCATGATTTAAACGAATAAAATGAAATTGAAAAATGAAATGGAATTCTAATTTAAAAATTTGAAGTAAAACAAAAATTGGAAATTAAAAATAAAAAATAAAAAATTATAACGCTGATCCCTATGTACATCTTCCTGACAACGGAGCCAAAATGTTGAGTAAAATAATTTGCATTACATTACTAACATAAATTATCAATTTGGTATCCGTAGGACTTGTGAGACATACATGCACAATATATGATAGGGGTCAATTTATCAAAAATTAAAAACTAACCTAATCACACCATTCCTAATTGTTATTCCATGGATTGAAAGCATAAATCCTATGACTAAGAATTGAAATGTCAATGTTATCTAAATTGAAAGTAAATACAAATTATATGAAAAGAAACTGTGACTTGTTGTATGACCATATACTCAAATATAATTCAATTTTGGAAAATGGAAAAGCCACCTTATTGAGATGATTTAACAAGCATATGTTTCTACATTTAATTGTGAACTTAATCTAGGAAAGCGTTATAAAAACATGTAAAAGGAAACTAAAACTATTGTATGATCAATTACTCAAATATCATTCAATTTTAGAAAATGGCAGTGCCACTTTCTTGAGATGACTTAACAAGCATATGATTATACATTTAATTGTAAACTTAATCTAGGAAAGCGTTATCAAAACATGTAAAAGGAAACTAAGATCACCGTATGACCAAATACTCAAATATCATTCAATTTTGGAAAATGGCAGAGCCACTTTCTTGAGATGATTTGATAAGCATAAGATTACACAGTAATTGGAAACTTAATATATGAAAGAAAATAAATCTTAATCTATGAAATCAAATAAATCTTAATGTATGAAAACAATAAATCTCACACATTGTAGGTGGCCAATCCAAAAGTATGAGAGATGGGCAAAATTGAACACATCCCAATTCAAGCATTACCAAAACAATGGTGAACATTACTCATGAGTATTTATATTCAAGATGTGAGTAATCTTAACTTGTACACCCAAGTCTTCTCCAATTTTACACCATAACATGATAGGAGAAAGCTTCCTCTATTTATACAAAAATTAGGGATATCTACTCAATAAATGTAGATCCCTTAAATATCTACTAGATCCATACTTGTCTCAACTTATCCCTAAGTTTTATATACAAATCCTATGACACATCAAGATCTCCATGATATTTCTCCTTGGAATATGGTCCACCTCCTGAGTTGAAATTCGAATTTTATCTTGGGAGGCCAAGTAAGACCCTTCTAAAATCTCCAAAATAGGCCTACACATGTCACAAAACTCATAACACAAATATAGATATATGAAATTATGTTAATTTTCTAGTTTTTAATCATAAATTCATTTTAAATACATAAAATAAATAACTTTGGAAAACAAGGATCCTAACCCATATATTTATGAAAATGGTTACTTGATGTAGGGTTTTAAGCTAGATAGTTATGAAATGAAAACTAAATTGTTATGAAATAATGGAAATATGTATGAATATGGAAGACAATTTTGAGACTCTGAAATGGTGCATGAATTGAAATAGGTTGCAAAGGTAATGGAAGAAGTTTTCTTTTACCTTGAAACACTTGACACTCATGGAAACTCATCACTGTTTTGCACAAATCTGCAAAGAGAGTTGGCCAATAATATCCCGCTCTCAATACTTTATTAGCCGTGCTATTCCAAAAAGGTGGCCGCCACAGTATCCTTTATGAAAATCATTCATAACTTCTTAGGTTCCACTCTCAACTAAAAAATTCAACAACATACCTCTTGGGTCTTTCCAATAAAGGGCATTGTCCAAAATGCAGTATTTGGAAGCTTTCAACTTTAAAGACCTACCCTTGCTCTTATTCATGCCTGGAGGAGGGTTCAAATGCTGAAGAATATATATTATATCAGAATACCAAGGAGACTAAAGAAACATATCAGATACCTGTATCAAAGTGACATTTTTTTCTTCATCGGATAATGATGTGATAATATTGATATCTAAAACATGAAAATTTGACTCAACCATAAGCTTTGATAAACCTTGATCTTTTATAAGATTTGTGGGCTTGATCTCGAGGTCATATTCCAACATCGCTGCTATCCATTTCCCTCTTCTACCTTTCAGATTTGTCTGCATAAAAACATCCTTTATTGTTGCATTAGGGACATAAGCCAAAGTATGAGAGTGTAAAATATAGACACGAAAATCCTTCAACGCTTTTATCAAAGATAAAGCCTGTTTCTCTATGATATTGTACCGAAGAGATACATCCCTAATGGTTCGACTGAAAAATGAAATGGGATGTTTAGTCTCGTCTTTCTTTTGCATTAAGATTGTAGTTATGGTGTGTTCGGAGGCGAATGAGAATATAATAAAATCAGTAATGTAATTCGGGCTTATTAAAACAGGGGCAATATTCAAATCAAATTTCACTGTGTTAAAGGACACTTTGGCATCCTCGGACCACTTTACCTCATTATAACTTTTCAACATGTTGGCCATTTCCCGAAGGTGCTCACCCAAATTTGGAATAAATTTGCGTAAGAAATTCATCTTACCATTGAAAGCCTGAATTTATTTCTTGTTCTGTTGAAAGTCAATTTTCTGAATTGCCTCAACCCGAGAAGGGTCAATCCAGATTCCATTCTTAGAGATGATGTGACTGAGAATTTTTCCCTCCTACATGGAAAAAAGGATCTTTTTCGGATTAAGAGATATTATGAATTTCCTGCATTTCAAAAAAATAATCCTTAAGTGATACAAGTGTTCATCATCAAAATGGGAGAAAATTTTCAAATCATCTAAATATACCACTAGAAAAACATCTTTCTCATCTGAAAATTATATATCCATTGCACGTTGAAAGTTATCCCCTGCATTCTTTAGTCCAAATGGCATCTTTTCATATTTGGACGTACCCCAAAGTGTAGTGAAGGTAGTTTTGTCTTGATCTTTCTCATGTACTAAAATTTTATTGTATCCTAAATATCCTTCAAGAAAAGACATTTGAGAAGCCCCAACCACTCTCTATAAGATGTGATCCATATTGTGAAGGGGGTAGTTATCTTTTAGTGACACCTTGTTTAAATTTCTAAAATCTATGCAAAGCCTTATTTCACCAGTCTTCTTTCTTACAGGGACTAGATTAGATATCCAATCAGAAAACCTTATAGGAACAATGATACCTGACTTGTAGAGTCTGTTCACTTCTTTTTCTATGGATGGTAGCAACCTTGTGTTGATTCTTCTAAACTTATTCGGAAAGGGCTTTTGATCGGGCTTAATTGGAATGGTGTGTTGTATGATATATTTATTATAGACCTTCAAGTCTGCATAATTCCACGTGAAAACATCAAAAAATTTAGAAAGTAAATCAATGTGCTTTTCCTTTACCTCAGGAGACAAAGACTTAGACAATTTGACCATCTTATTCTTGTCTATTGTCCCGATGTTTACGTCCTCCACACATTTTTCTATAGGAACCAATGTTGGCTTCCATGCTACATCATCCTGATCAAAAAAATCTTCCAAAGGTATGAGACCTTTTGGAATATTGTTATCCTTCAGCTCCAGTATATCAACCTAAGTTGCTTCGATGACTTGATCATCCTTGTCATAAACTTTGTCAATTGCAGAATTTTTGAATTCACCTTCATTTTGCATAATATTGTTAACTTGTTGATCATCCCAAAATACTTGCCAATATCACAAGTTATCATGAATTGTAGACCGATGCTTCACATGAATTTCAAATTTTCTGTTAGAAAATATTGGGATTTTGAAATTTCTTGCTGCTGTCGTAAGCGAATCTGCCATGAGATTCTTACTTCTTTCCACTATTGACAAATTGTATTCTGGAAGCATCTTCAGGATATCCAGTACAACATTCTTGTACGCTCTCATTTGTGGATGCTTGGCCTGGTATTCCCCTTTCAACTGTTTTATCACAAGTTCGGTGTCACCATGTACTGAAATTATTCTTGCACCTAACTTTTTCAAGATCTTGAGACCGGTGATCAATGGTTCATATTCTGCCTCGTTGTTAGAACAATCAAAAGCCAGTTTGTATGAAAATAATATAAAATTATTAGGAACCTTATGAGGCTAATGAAGAGGGTTGTGGATCCAAATTCCAATGCATGCCCCATCTTTCCCCAAGGCACCATCAAAATCCATGGTCCATAGACCATTTTCATCATCCAAGTGCTGGAATTCTGATTGTTGTTTTCAAATTTCCGAGATACTTCTTGATTTTGATTTGAAATTTCCTCTGCCTTATTAGATGGCTGCTCTGAAGCACTTGGAAGATTCTCTTTTCCCTTCTCTAAAACTGTTCTAATGCAATTAGAAATCTCTGGAACACCTTCTACTTCTATAAGCTGACTACCTAAATCATTCAAGTCACTATCATTGAAAAAAATGAAAGATTCTAAATTTGTATGTACAACATTTATTGGATGATTATTAGGCCTCTCTTTTTTGGTTATCATGTACTTCATCTTTGTTTCCCCGTACAACTTTCTCCGTTGTCCGAAAACTGGGATGGTGGCATAAGAGAAGTCTAGTTACAAAGTGCCTCTCAACTTCGCTCCCCAAGATCTAGACAACAACATACCAAACCATGGTGGTATATCAACCACCACCACATCCATCAAGACATTCTTTGCTGGAATTTTCTCAAGGGAAACTATTAAATCCTTAATAATACCCAAACAACGAACTCTTCCTGAATCAAAGGAATACAAATCATGGTAAGGATGAGTGATATCTAGGCCCAATTTTTCCATAATGGTTTTCGGCATAAAATTGTGGGAAGCTCCAGAGTTGAGCATGGCATTGTGAAGGATATTCTGGTGGATTCTCATACTCAAATAGAATGGGGGAATTTCACTATCCTCTAATTGATCGTCTATTGCTGCACCAAAGATAAGCTCAGGTTGGTCATCGTCGACATTAAGTATATCAGATGAAGGATCTACCTTTAACATTTTGGCTACTGATTATTATTTACAAGTTCAGTTAAAGGTATTGACACTTTCAATTTAGAAATTTCAGTTTCTAAGCTGCAAGGAGTGGATTTGTCTACCTCTTTAATGATGTCTCTTTTGTCAGCATGATCTTTTGATGTGGCTTCTTTCCTTTGGTTGTCCTTTTCTTTACCTGATGAGCTTGTAGATGGCTGATTATCTTTGTTCTCATTTGCAACTGCAGGTTCTTTTCCTTTACTCTGATTACCCTGAGAATTTTGTTTTGGTTGAGTATCTTTTTGTTGAGATGCCCACTTCTGAATAGGAGTTATTGTACATATCTACCTCTCAATGTATACTGCCTCTGCTGTGAGTTGAGGGAATTCAAGTATCCTCGTTGATAATCATTAGATTCAACCTCCAACTGATGATCCTAGGCTAAAATGTAGTCTTCATCCTTGGGTACATTCGTCTTCTCGACATAATATTCATCTTCTGTCAAGAATATGGGTTGGCCATCAGTTGTACAAAATTGGTTGTCTTCAACAATATGATATTCTTCTTCTTCTTCAACTCCTTGAGCATATTTCTGATGCAAGGGTGTTCGAATTTGTTGTGGTTGTGATGATTACTCAGGTGCCCTTTGTTCCCTTTTCTTGATTCTGAATTGAGCCTTCTGTTGCTATCCTCTAAAGTTAGGATTTCTAGCTTGTGATTCCGGCTGTCTTTTGGTGATAGACATCATGTCAACCATCCTTTTAACTATTCTTTTCAACGTGTCCAGTTTTACATCAGAAGATGATGATGCCTCCTCTTTGATAGTTAAGGCTCCTTTCACCCTTCATTTTTGACTTCTTAATGGACAAATTAGCTTCTACACTAATTTCATTTTTCTGCATGTCTTCCAACATAGCAGGACTCCTTTCTCACAACTGATAGGCCATGTCTGGATCAAAACCATCCAGGTAATGCAAAAGGGCCGACCCAAGAGGGGGTTTGATCTCATTAAGAATGAAATTATACTATGTTGAATCAGGCAGTGAAGTCTTGAACTGATTCATTTGGTTCTCTTTTCAGATTATTGTATTCAGAAAGGATTTGTAATGGATTCTTATTTACCTCCCATCAGGCTATGAAAGCATCTATCAACTGATTTGTAGTAGCTATGGAATTTTCATTTAATGATCTGAACCATACTTTAACTTCCCTTGAAAAACTTTGAACTATGATTCTCATTTTTGCATCGTCTTCATCTACTTTTTCCAGATCAATAAAGTCAGTGACTTTAACTATGTGTTGTTTTGCAGTGATTGAAGAATTTTCATCAAAAAGTGGAATTCTATGGCCATAACCTTGAGGTAAGGCATGGAGCTAACCTGGTAAGATGAGGGGTGCAAATATTGTTGGGTCTTGAAAATGTCATTCATTTCCATTACACTTTCACTATTATGTCCATTATATCACTTCCATTTCACCTCCATTTCACTACTATGTCACTACATTCATCCCACTTTCATTATCATTGGGCCACATTTATGTTTTTCCAAACTTTATTAATTCTTAGCCTTTTTAAGTGAATTTGTGGTTAAAAATTAAAAAATAATGTACATATGCTTATACCTAACAAGTGGGTTGAGATTGTTGACATGTGTAGATCAAAAGGAGACTTCTAGAAGACCCTTATGTGGCACTCTAACGACAAATTTGAATTTGGTTGGAGAATATCATGGGATCATGAGGATATGTGTCTCATTTCCTTGTTGTATTGAAACTCTAAGAGGATATGTGTCTCATTTCTTAGTTGTGTTGAAACTCTAGAAAGACATGTGTCTTATCATTTTCTATTTTGATTGTAACTCTAGAGATGGAGGGAGAGATTCATGGACTCCCATTAATGAGATAACTCCTCATATTTTGTATAAATAGGAGAAGCTTTCTCCTATCATGGGTAATGAAAAGGTAATGAAAAAGTAGTGAAAAATAGGAGAAGGAGAGAAAGGAATAGAGAGTCTTTTGTAACAAAGCTTAAAATGGAATGGGATGTAGATTTGTGAGTTTTTCAATAAAGAAGTTCCTTGATGGTGTTTTGATTACAATTTTAAGGAGCTGAAGAAGGATTACACCAAATTGGTAGCAGAGGGCCCCTACTATCTAAGAAGGTTTTTGCATGTTTTCTAGATAAGTTGTTTTCAATTCTGTTTTGTCATATTTCCTTACTTAGATTTCTTTCTGAAATCATAGCTTTTAGCATTATTTTTCATGTCATTTGCTTAGATAAAGGATCCTCGTGATATTGCAGTTAGTCTCTTTCTCAAGCTCTTCCAATACATCTCTATTAAATGAATGGGATTCAATTGTAATATTTTGAGTTATTGGCATTTCATTTTCTGTTATTTAGTTAAAAATAAGATCCTCATTTGTCAGATCTATTTAGTGTTTACATTATATTTCTTTAGGCAGAGTCAGTAAGAGGGCCAGAAGCTTCTGGTTTCATCCTTTCTAGTAAAGGTGAAATAACCAGTAAAAGCCCCTACTGTCAATCTCTGTATAAGAAATATTTTGTTCACACAATCTTAGATTAGATTCCTTATTATACTGTAGTTAGTCTCTTTCAAAAGATTTTCCAATAAACCTCTAATTCACGAATGGGACTAAGTTGTAGTATTGTGAGTTATTGATTGTTTTGCTTCATTGAGGATCCTTATCACATTATGATTAATCTCTTTCACAAGCTCTTCCAATAAACCTCTAACTCATGAATGAGATTTAGTTGTAATGTTATAAGTTGTTTCAGCATTTCATAGGAGATCCTTACTACATTATAGTAATCTTTTTCTCAAACTCTTCCAATAAACTTCTATCAAATGAATGAGATTATACTATAATGTTTTAAGTTACTGTTTGTTTCAGCATTTCCTTTTATGTTTTAGGAGATCCTCATTGTATTAAAATTAATCTTTTTCACAAGCTCTTCCAACAAATCTCTAACTAAATGAATCAGATTAAGTTGTAGTGTTTTGAGTTACTTTTCATTTCATGAATGTTCATTTGCAAGCTAGGATATCCATGGATTAGAATGCTCCGTTTTTCATCATTTTCCTAATTAAGGATAAAATTTACACTCAGTTTTGAGTCTAAGGTTTTCTTTTCTTTTTCTTTTTGACATAGATTTTATTTCATCTTTTGAACATAGAGTAGCGTACTAAGTACTAAAAAGGAAAAACCCTAAAAACAATAAGAAAAACACATACAACGAAGTAAGGAAGAGGTCACTTAGGCACATATAGTGCACCACACTTCATCAATTTACTAGCCCTGGTTGATAATTTATGTTAGCAATTTAGGACGCTAAATTGACTAGACAAATATGGCCATAATTCTTGTTGAATGAACTACAGGAGTGACACTAGGAAGAGTTTGATGAATAGGTGATGAAGTAGATGGTGCAAAAGAGGAAACAACAACTGACTGAGAGTGTGTTGGGATAGGTATTGAATCTTGCTGATATTGGATTATGGATTTTTATGACTGGTACTAAAGTTGGTTTTCTAAACTTTCAAGTTTATAAAATTGACTCCAGAATTTAGTGTCAAAGTCTGATTCAGACTTAGTTTCGTCAAAGGATAAATTTTCTTCAAGTTTTAAAGAACTATGATCTAACTCAGATAATGAATTGACCTCAAAGATCCTTAATGGATCAAAGACTATGTTAGCTAAGGAGGTTTCAGATTTGACAACTCAAATTTTAAATCAAATGGTATATCTTCGAGGATAGAACTTTAGCAGGCAGCGAAGAAGATCTTACCAATGGGATTGGATCTGACTGAATTTATGTAGCTTGATATCTATGCTTCTGAAAAAGCCTCTCTGGATCTTCAACTGGATCAGTTGGGTGAGGATCAGGATTTGATCTGGTGTATCTCCTCGAAGCTATAATGTTCACCGTTCAACAACTAGTTTTCTTTGCAACTTTTTCAGATCAGCCTCAACAAAATCTTAGACCTATCATATAGAGGCCAAGAAATCGAAAAACCAATGGTACAACCAGGGAAGATCTGACACTTTACTCCTCAGGCTGAGAAGAGACCAACAAAGGTAACTATAGACCAAGCTCTCGCCAAGTAGCTAGCCCTACTAGGCAGGAGAGGGCTCTATCTAGGGATCACAACCAAGAGGGCTAGATCAATTATGTTCTACACTAGGTATAGTAGCACAAGGGTTTTGATTGGTTGATTTGGGTGATGGATGAGTGAATTAGGTCAAAGAGGTAACTAGGTTAGGGAAAATAAGATCAGAATTATAGACATCTGATGGGGCAATGTAAGTAGGTACTTTAAAACTTTAGGGTTCTTAAGTGAGATGGATCAGGCTAGTGAGGTGATAAAAAGAGAATGACAATACATGAATTCCCTTTAAACTGAAGAAATGAAACAAATTATGGTGATTCTCCCAAAACAGAGCATAAAAGATGTATTCTGCTTATCAAACTTGAGAATTAAACATATCATAGAAGTGGAATGAACATAGAAAGTATAAAACATTCATACATATGCAATAGAAGAAGAAACTATGTCAAAGTACAGTACCACAAGAATCCCACCAAAATAGTTGCAACTCATCCAATATATTCCTGCCAAAATCTGAATACACTAGTGTCTCTGATTAATACAACAACATACCACCTGTGAAATGAATAAAGAGGTGAAAGATATAGACATGAAACAACTTCTCCCAACCTCAGTGGTCGAATCCCTGAGTTGTGGATCTGATCCACAAAATTCTGAACTGCAAACCTAAAGTGTAGGGAGGTCAAACTGACTCATCCCTAACTTTGGTGAAACTGATTCATCAATCCTCAAGAAGAATTTTACCTAATGTATTTATGCTTAGGTAAATCAAAAGTAGCTAAATTACATTTACATCCATCATTTACATCAATAAAATCATGATTTTCCATGGTGAAACTCAAAAAAATGAGAAAAAATCAAATATCAGTCACTGGTTAGGTGTGCAGCACCAGTGTCGGGAGCACAATGCCATCTTCAGCTCAGCTTTTGAGGGGATTTCTGATGTCCAAATTGAGCTTAGGATAGCTCATTGGAAATCATGTCCTGTCTAGTTTCCAAAAATGTGCTTTGTTTCCAAAAAATGATAAATTTTGGCCCTCCAAAAGGTCAATATCCCAAGACTGGTTAGGAGCACAATGCCTAGCTGAAAATCAAGGCAGAAACGTGATTTTTGAGGTGTTTTTTGATATTTCTCCCAGCCAGATTGTCCAAATTTTCTTAGAAAAGTGTCAAACTTGACTATTTTCTACCTTTTGAATCCAAAGGTGGTCTTGGTTTTGCATTTGGAGGCCTCTAGAAGAAGTGCATCGCCTAGGGCGTTGCACTCCTGACAGTCTAATTGTGCTAAAAATTGTCAGAATTTTGCAAAAACCTATAATTTTAACAATTTTCTCAAAAATCTTCAAAATTGTTTGTAGAATGCTAATGATGTATGCTAAGAAATGAGAGAGGCCTCAAGAAGGATTTCAAGCTTATCTCCTTCCTTTTGCTTGGCTAGGGTTTGCTTATGTTTTTCCTCCAATTGCTTGAGTTTAATGCTACAGATCTTGTTTCTTGTGATGTGCCCGTTAGACATGTTTATGAGCATATTTTTATATTTGTTTTATTTATGGAGGAGTTTCTCAAGGTGGAGGTTGACCCTATCAAGCCATATCTCTCTATCATCTTCAACCTCCTTGGAAATCCTCTCCTCAAAAGTGAGTTTTTCATCCTCAATCTGCTACTATTGTACACATCTCTTAAGACCTATTGTCTTAGGTCTTGTTCTGCTGGTTTGAATTTCATAATGATCAATATCATCAAGTGACATCATGGCCTTACCTATTTTTTCTTTGAGCAGCTCTAGCTCCATGAATACTTGTTGATCTTTCAACTACTTATTCTCCTGCTCAAGAAATGAAATGACATACTAAGCTCTATCCAAGTTAGATTGCAACTATGTTATTTGGGCATCCTTCTCTTTGAAAATCAAGCTTAAGGCCTCATGATCATCTTGCTGATCCAAGTCAACTAGTTCAAATTGCATTTCCTCATCATGAGGGTCTTCAAACTACATTTCCTCATCATGAGGGTCCTCATCCTCTTGCATGACTTCCTCATGGACAACTACCTCTTTCTTATGCTCATCCCGGTGTACCTTCTTTGCTGATGAAGAAGAAAAGGCCCCTTCCACAATCTATGAAGAAAACACCTACCCAGGTCCTCTCTGATAGGTCTTGACCTATTTGTCCTTTTCAGCCTCTTTGGTATTTTTAGGCTCTTTGACTGCAACTCTGCTGGATGACCCAATTTGACTCTAAAATATTGATGATGGTGATGATATGGGTCCAGTAGGTTGAGCTGATGGAGGAATAGATGTAGTGGGATGAGATGAAGGAGGGATGGTTTCAGCATGTTGAGCTTGTGGAGTGGTGAAAATATCATTGACAATTAAAGTGTCACATGAAATGTTCAACTGGTTTTGATGATGGAGTACAATAATTTTGATCAAAGAGTGATGGAAGAGGTTGTTCATTTGCTGATAATATTCTCTCTTTTGTACTATGTAGGCCATTTTTTCCATGCTCCTGAACAAATAGTATGGGATATTGAGCAATTTGACTCTTGTGAAGTGAATAAGAAATCTGATATGGTATGTGTAGAGTCTGGAGAACCTTCCTTCACAAGAGAAGTACTTCATGATGATTTTGATCATGGGGGCATACCTATCAAGAAGGTAACTGAAAGGGAAGACTTTCTTTCTCTCATTTTTGTACTGTGGTTTGATGAATGGTTCATAAAACTGGTCATCTAGGTCTTTGGCTTTAAACCATTTCTCACCCATATTATGTATCCATGTAGCAGCAAAAATGATGGGTGTGGATATGGTGAAGGTCACACCTGCAAGGGTCACCTGATTGTCCTAAGGGTTTGAGATGAAAATTCTGCTCAAAACAGGGTGGTGTTGAACTCTCTGAACCATTTCATAGAAATTAAAGAAGCCCCCATATTTGAAGTAAGTGACTGTCATGGGTGAGGCCATCAGTTCTCTAGTGTTAGTGGGCTTAAGCCTCGAAATTATTCCTCCCTTGTGAGGTCTTCTTTCCTCTCTGTCCTCCTCCTCCTCCTCCATGGTGTTCTTAGTTTTGAAATCCTAGGGAAGGAAAAAGGGAGTGGAAAATAGGTTTAGGGAGTGGGGATGGGAGTAGGGAAAATTATGGAAATAGGGAAGGGGGTTAGGGAACTTAAGGGAGTGATATGGGATTAAAACACTTAGTGAAATAGGATTTGAAATTTTATTACAAGTATGATAACAGAGCCACCTGGTAATTAGTAGCCTAGGATCTAGGGTTTTGGGAAATATAGTTTGGGGACAGGGATTTAGTGATGTAGGGATAATGACAATGTTTTCTATTATGTGGGGAAGGAATGTAGGGTCTAGGGGACAATTTTGGGATGTAGGAATGAAAGCTAGGGTTTCTTAGCTTGAAAACTAAAAAATTTAAACAAGGAGATTAAACACCATGAATTTTTCTATCATGACATGTAAGGAGGGTACTGAAGAGTATAGCTTACTTTATTGGAGCTGAAGAAACCCTTGTTGGTGATTAGAAGCTCTTGCACGAAGTTTTGGAAGCTTAGAGTGAAACTGGAAAGGAGCACAGTGCCAGTGGTAGGAGGGCAGCACTGGTCTGCTAGGAGTGCAATGCCTTCTCCAAGAGCACAACGCCTTGCCTCCAGGAGTGCAACACCACCCAAAAGCTTGGTTTTTGAGACTGCAAACTTGATTTTCAAGTTAAGGCAGTGAGAACTTGATGGTTTGGAGAGAAAATGACTGCCTTCTTTACCTTTTGATGGGATTTATACTTGATGGATTGGATTAATTTGCTTTTGGGACCCACTTCTCTTCTTCACATTCACTTCAAACTTTGAAATCTTTACCTTTCACTTTTGCTTTTGATCTTTGGAGTTTGATCATTTGATGGATTTGAGAACACTTAGACTTTGAAACTTCTGAACTTTGTTGGCATATGAAATTTTGAGTTGACAACTATCTTAGAACCATGAACTTATTACATATTGAGAAAACATAAAATTGCATAATGGAATAATTTGAAACTTATGTGCTTTCTTGGCATATGAAACTTTGAGTTGACAAATATCTTAGAACCATGAACTTATTACATATTGAGAAAACATAAAATTACATAATGGAATAAAAACTACATATTACATTTCAACTTTACATGGTAAAGTGAATTTATTGGTCACCCTTTTCTTGCTGGTCTTTTATGCAATGGAAATGATGTTTTAATGGAATTTGAAAACCCCAAGACCTAATGGGCACCTTGAATGAATGGACTTCATGATGACATGACTGAAAAGGTGATAAAGATTCATGAATTATGGACACTCAACATAGTGATGAAATGAGCCAATAAGTGTTGAGATGATATTTTTTGAAAATAGTGAACCTTGATTGAAATCTACACCAAGTGACCAAATTTTTGCATGACCTAGTGGAATGACAAAAAATTCAAAATGGGACACCTAACATGACATGAAAGAGTTAATTTTGATCAATGGTGGAAGAATGCAAATACTGACACTAACAGGCTGAAACAAGAACATCGCGTGAGCAGATTGCAAGTGAGTGTGGTTCCACTAAGCGTAGAACAGGCTGAAACAAGCACAATTGTGCATGAGTTGGCATTGACATTTGATACCCATGTAGTGTCTATCCCTATAGACACACTAAGTTTTGACACAGCGGAGTAGCTAAATCAGGTGGCGCTCTGGCAGAATACAAAGTTGAATCTCGCTGTAATGCCATTGTAAGCTTTACATGAAATCCACCAAGGCATTAATGAGGAACTAAAGATGAGAGAACAACAGGCCCTCCTAATCATTCAAGATGTTATGAAAGAACGAAAGAGCATGGCTGAGGAAAATCATCTTGTTGTCCAAGAGTGCGCGACTGAAGCAGCGCGACGACAAAAGCTGGAGGAGGCTATCTCTAAAGCATGCAGTGAGCTACCAGAGCTCCAGATTCAAGCTGCAACTGCGCTAGAGGAGAAAGTGGCCAAGCTGGCCACTGCAGTGAAGGACTCTAAGGCCAAGGTTGAAAAAGTGCGTTTGGAAATGCAAATGAAGATAGTTGAGCTGTAGATGCAATTGCATCCTGCCACTCTGCCAGAAGTTCAAAAGCAACATGTAGATGAGCTGAAAGCTACATCAGAATAGGTTGAGTCTCGCATATAAGAGTGCACACATGTATTTGGAGAAGTTTTTGATGTATGGACCTTGATACAGGAGGACCCTCAGGTGAAAAAATTACAGGTCGAAGTGTGGAGAAGCAGGAACAAATGGATCATATTAAGGTCACTACTAATACCTTAACATCAATGCAGTAGCTTACCCGTCTCCAAGAGGGTAAATTCTTATAGGAACAGGTGGATGCATTGTGCAGGAAGGGGAAACTACTTACATATAGGCTGAAACCGTGGGAAGCTAAGGCCACCCATCTATCCCAAATGAAAGAAAATAAGTTAAAGGCACTTCGCACAACGCAACAAGGATTCGAGCAAAAGGAAGCTAAGAAGGTTTCAGAGACACTGATCAGAAAAATTAAGGAGTTTGAAAAGTAGTGCGTTGAAGCAGTGCCCTATTTGAAATATGCATTGAGCGGCATGAAAGCAAAAATTGATGGTGCATCACCATTGTGACTCGGGATGAGTCACAGTTTTTATTGGGGGCATGTTGGAGCTGGGATCACCGCGAAGTAAGTAAGCAAGGAAAGACTCTACAGATCAAGGAGCAGAGCACTCAATGCAGAGTCTATTTTGATTCATAGGGGCTTTGGGGGGGGTTAATGCTCCTTATTATGTAATGGGATGGGATATTTTGTGAACGCTGGACTCCACCCATGGTTTTGGACAATGGTTATATTGTAAATACCAAAGCTATATAAGGAGTCTAGATAGAAGTCAGAAGGAAATAGATGAACGTCTTGAATGATGCATTTAGATGTAAGATTGTTGTGAGTCAGAATCTGTTTTTGGGTTGGAGGAAAAGGCTCTTGCAGTTGTGTGCGTAGACCCCTGGATTTGTGTGTGCAGGGTGGAAAGTGAATGTATGAGAAGGATCTGGCTATTAATGAGAAATTTGTTGAGAAATATCTGATTTATATTGATTTGTTTTGCATTTACTTATTTTTTTTCTGAATATTTATGTTGAAAAAGGGTTTTGATCTGTAACTAAGTAGCATAGTCCTATTTATGATTATTTACTTTGTTTAATGCAAGAATAAGTAAGATTATGCATCCTATGAGTAAGTTCAATAGATGTGTTGAATAACATTGGTAATACTGATAGATCTGGCCTACAAAGCTCTGTTAAGAAGGAAAATCCCTAAAGCCAAGATCCTCTATCCCTCTGGATGCAAAAAGTTGGTTCTAGCATCCCCCTATATTGCCTCGAGTGAGACATTGATCTGGCAAGCAAGTTGTTGTCGAAAGGGTCGCTAATAGTGGTTTTTTTTGGACTGCGCAGTCACATTGAACCAGGGTCTAGACCCCATCAAGCCAACAATCTCACCTCATATACATTTCTAGGAGCTACCCACTCCATGATGGCCCTTATCTTTTTTGGATCTACTGCAATACCCTCCTTGGAGATAACATGTCCTAAGTAATATACCTCGGTCTGGAAGAAACTGTATTTGTTGAGCTTAGCACACAACTAATGCTCTCTCAACAATATTAATACTGGTTCCAAATCCTCGCCATGCTCCTCCTCATTTGTAGAATATACCAATATGTCATAAATGAGCACAATAACAAAATTGTCCAAATAAGGACACAACACACTATGCATCAAACACATAAATATAAGTAGGGAACTAGTCAAACCGAATGGAACTACAACAAGCTCATAATGCCCATACATGGTCCAGAATGTGGTCTTGTAGATGTCCTCTTCTTTGATGTGTACCTGATGGTATCCTGATCTCAAGTCGATCTTAGATAACAATGTTGCTCCCTTCAGCTGATCAAATAAATAATCAATCCTTGGCAATGAATACCTGTTCTTTATGGTCACTTTGTTCAAATTTGTGTAATCAATGCATAGTCTGAGAGTACCATCCTTCTTCAAAAAAAATTTCGGTGCACCCCATGGCTATACACTCGGCCTAATGTAACCTTTGTCAAGAATATATTTTAGTTGAAACTTTAGCTCTTCCAATTCAGGTGTGCTCATCTTGTAAGGTGCTTTTGATGTTGGAGCTTTCACTGGTACCAAATTAATACAAAATTCTACTTCCCTGTCAGGTGGCAACTCTGAAATATCTGCAGGAAATACATCCTAAAACTGCTCTAGAATTGGGTACCTGCTCAAAACATTTGCATCCTCAACTTCCTTACCATTGTCATTAGATATATGAACTACAAATAGCACACACCCTTTCCTGTGACTGCATTTGGCCTGCATATCCATCACCATCCTAACTGATGTGGATTTCTTCTTTCCCTAGAAGACTCTTGGTTCCCCATTGTCATCCAAGAACTCAATGGCTTTGTCATAAAAATCCACCTTGGTCCCGTGAAGGTATATCCAATCCATATCCAATAGCACATTGTATGATTCAAATGGAAATATGTTCAAGTGTGTTGTTGTAGGCATACCATTTAGCTCAAATGCACAATCTCTTACCCAATGGTGAACTCTGTTCTCTGTACATGTAGTCAATTTCACTAACCAGTATTCTGCATGCAGTTCCTTATTCAAACCACACTTATCCACCAAGTCAGGACTAACATAGTTATAATTGGATCCAGGGTCAATCAAAATAGAAATAACTTTATCACAAAGCTTACCTCCCATCTCAATGATTGATGCCTATTGTCCACGACTACATAATACAAGGAATGCTCTACCCAACATCTCCAATAGCTTTTGCCTCCTGTGCACTATAAATCTAAGGCCTACCACCCTGATTCTGTGGACAATCTCTCTTAAAGTGTTCCTTACCGCATGTCCAACACTCTAACTGTCCAGTACCATCACCTTTAAGTTGATACTATGATCCATGTCCTTGTCTAGATGCATTAAACTTCTTTTGCGCCACATTTTCTTTCTCCTCTGCATTCTGAGGCCTTGCTCTTTTCGGCTGCAATTTACCTTTTTCATTCCCTTTACATCCTTGCTGAGATTCATTCTTGCGCTTTGACTATTCATAGCAATGCTTCAACTTCCCAATTTCTTCCTCAAGTGACCAAGGCTCATCATACTCAATTCGATCTCTAAATGCTAATGGAAAACCACTAACAAATCACTAAAATTTAGCCTTCTCATATTCAAGATACGATACATACCTCAATAGATCTAAGAACTTGGTCGTATACTCCTCATCTGTCATCGATCCCATATTTAGCTCATAGAATTATTGGGCCTTATTGTCGTAGTACCTCTCTGACAAATATTTCTTTCTGAAAAGCCTCTAGAACTTGTGCCAGCTCAAGTCCTCTATCCTAATGTGTCTGGCTCGCTTCACGTCTTCCCACCAGATGTATGCTTTACCTTTAAGGCTGAAGATAACTACTGTGGCCTTCATATTATCTGTGTAATTATGCAACTCAAAGAACTTCTTCATCCCAAGTACCCAGGCTTCTACCTCTTCTCGTTTCTTCAAGTCCCCATCAAAATTAGGTGGATTTGATTTTTTAAATTAATCTCGCAAGTGTCCCCTGTCACTCCTCATGTAAGGATGATAACGATGGCAATCATAATGTTTATCTGAACCAGAACTATGTACTCATCACCCCTCCTATCCGGAGTGTCCAACAACCTAACATCTCTCGGTGTGTCAACTCTATCAAGCTTGCATCTCTCAGGAGACCTGCTTCCATATGCCTCATTAGTTTTTTCGTCCTGTCCATGGATGATTCGAAGTGGCCCTTGTTGCTACAATTATCTCAAGCTCTGAAGAAGTATTGCATGAACCTCTTCTTGTTTCTCTTGTGCATGTATGATCCTGTAATTTTTTGCCTTACAACTCCTTATTTCTTCCTTTAAGATTCTAAATTTTTCTTCCAAATCATAAGAGTGCCCACCACGTTACTCATCTAATTCATAGGGAGAGTCTTTGTAGTCTACCATTTTTTTATTCATTTTGATCTTTTTCCTTCAAGGAATAATATTTCAGCTAAACCAAATCATAGATAACTAACATACCTTAGTATAATCTGGGGAGGATACCTCATCTATGATATCATCCAAATTAGAATGATACATGTATATGTTGGGAAAAATACCGAGAGGGGGGGGGGGGGGGGGGGTTGAATCAGTATTTAGGACTTACTCAAACTTTTACTTTTTCCTTCTCTAAAAACCCATACGCTGCACATTATGACCAACTATAAACATACACGCGGATATCCTTTGTAACCTAAACGTATACAAAGATCTTATTAGTATTAATTCTTCATAGATCATAGCATTATTCTTACGATGATTGAATATTTGATAAAGCATGTACGGTATGTTTATTATAAACCATCACACATAATACTACGAAACGGGATTTGGTGGAAACCCAAGTCGGAAAAACACCATTTGTCGTCGTCTCGGTCTTCAATATTTATTATATAAAGAAAACATGTTACAACCATGTGCGGGTGCGGGACTCATACCGGCACCGGAGCACCCTGAGGCTGCCCTTCTCTTGTTTACCGACCTCTCACGGAAGGAGAACAACCTTGCTCTAATTTACCGGACTCTTGCAGAGGAGCTAACCTGCTCTCGTTTACCGGCCCTCACCGGAAGGGGAGCTGTTGCTCTCGTTTACCCGGCCTCACAGAAGGGAGCTACAACCCCCTGACTGAAGGCTACAACCCTCAGCACCACCATGGACCACGTTTCATCAATTTTCATACTGGACCCACTCCACACATTTAAGCTCAATCATACATCAAACTAAAACTTATACCCTTATCAATTCATTCGATGAATCATCAACCAATCAATCAACAACTTGATCTTTTCTCAACATAGTCAGCAACATAATCAATATTCAGAAAACCCAGATCTGTATGAATACATCATAGACAAATAGCAGTAATACTGCAGAACAGATCAAACATTTCATACCACATACTTCAGCAAACCCTAGTTTTCATACGCGCTTTCCTTTCACTAATCCGGAGTATATACGCGCTTTCATGTATATAAACCTGTGTATACATCTGCACATATTACAGAACTAATTTCACAACCCATACGCGCTTTCTCTTAATCCAACCCGCGTATATACACGCTTAATCTGTTACAAACTTGCGTATAGACCTTCAGACATTTTAGGTCAACACAATTCTTCAGAACAGATGCATAGCTCAGATTTTACCCTTCACTTCAGAAACATGTTCACCTCATCTCAGATCTAAACATTCCATAAACAGATCTAGAAGATACAAATACATTTCAGATCTAGATATCCCTCTTCATCATTTTCTTCACTGGTGCATTATGAAATCAGATCTATCATTCAACTGTTACCCATTCCATACAGATATACTTCAAAGAGAAGTATTCATTAAAACCCAGACCTCTTACACACTCTTGCACAATGATTCTCTTCTCCTTATATAGATTTAGCCTTTATCAATACCATGAGCCAAAACCACATTACTTCCGATGGTATTCCTGGACGGGATCACATAGACAATCCAGCGCTCAATACAATGGGTCAATACCATGGTAGTAGCCCCTGGTTTTACACATTTAGAGTGCAATTGATCATATGCGACTTGGCACATACTTTTCTGTGTGCATACGCGTCTTCTCCTTAACAAACCCGCGTATGCCTTGTAAGATACACTTTTCATCATTGTTCTAGCACATACTGAAGATTTCTTTCTCTGGTCCTTCTGAGCTGCTTGTAGAACATCATATTTACATCATTAATAAACTCATCAAGCATCAAGGACAACTTCATCAAGTAGGTTGCCATCATCTTCATCAAGTGGGTTGCCATCAAGGACAACACTCTGCATCATATTGCCAACAGTATAAACATAATCATGAAAGCATATAGACATATAGCAATTAAATGTACCAATCATGTAAGCATCATTCTAACTAGAGTCCAGTCATCATTGCATGACTATATCACTGCACATACTATGACCTCAAGTATGGCAACATCAACCATACCAACGTACTTGAACCACAATCATAAGCATAGACAATACAAAAATGTGCACATAGACAATATACAAGCATAAACATGGAAAATACACACATAAACACATGTAATTAAGCATAAACATATAATACTTGGAACAACATGTAACAACATGTAACCAAACATACAAGGATGCTACATGTAGGCACTTGACATGTATAAACAACACGTAAACAATCATACACTCATGACAACACAATGTACAATGACACCATCAACCTACACATAGTGACATCACTGCAACCATTACTAACATTGTGCAGATAAAACAGGCAGATACACCACAAGTAGGAGAAACACATATGCAACCAACAAAAAAAATGACCAACACACTACCAATCAAGTCCAAGGGTGAACCATGCTCTGATACCACTCTGTAACACCCTCATCCCGCATCTACCCAAGTAACCATTCAACCGGGGTAAACATGTGACGAAGAGTTACTATGATCTGATTCAACTTCCAAGGTGACCTTAAGGAAGTGGAATAGACATACATACATCAAACAAACCTTCCACATCAGCAACTGAACTCCCAGAAGCTAACCCAACCACTCAGGCCTCTAGCCCTTGGGTCCCACTGATATTTTATGAATAAAACCCCTTGGACACATGCACAAGCCTACATCCATGTGTCTGGGAGGCTCTAGATGCACACATAAGCCTGCATGCCTACATCTAGGGACTAAATTTCCTAGAAGTGTGCTTACGTATGTGGGATTTAAGGCACCTTTTTAGGCCCAGAGCCCGGGTCGACGCTACCCAGAACTCAATGAAAATTTTAGGAATGAAATAAAGTAGTGAAACAATGATGTATTTTCAAAAACCATGACAAGGCCTAGACTAAACCTTTACTTGCCATGACAGGAATTTCGTCAAACATATCACAAACATGTATTCTACAGGTGTAAAAAACAATTATGAGCATAGGGGTATCTTACTTATCTAAAAATCCCTAAGAAGCATTGTTCCCTTACATCATTAGCTGAAGTATCATCTATTAGGTCATAGATACATTGTTTATTCATGTACAAATAAAAACATGAAGAGAGTCATACATCATCACTTTCATAATACATGTTTATAACCAACATAATAACAACAGAAATCTCAAGGATACAACAACCATAGAATCCAAATATAAAACAATACATTTACACATGAAATACGAAGAAAATGAACTTCTCATTAATGAATGTAAAAACAAACCGGAGATGGGACTACCATGTTCCACCCGACCATAGATTGGTTGAGCCAATTATCTCTTCAGCTAATCACCCTCGTTCCATATTCCAAGCATGAATGTGGGACTCAAAACGAAAGAACCAACCAGGGCATCTTGAGGCTAAACCACCTCACCCTCATTAATAGAAATCAAGCTTTACCGTAATCCACACCGGATCACTAGGTCAAAACAATGAACATGTCATAACAGGGCTTTACCACATCCTGATCACTAGTCCAAAACAAGCATGGATGCCACAAGATTTCTCCACATACACCATGATGAATTTTCCTATCTCCTAGTTTCTCAGGCTTTACCGCATTCCATAGTTTGATCCAGGGATTACTGGCCCTAAACCGAGACATACTCTCTAGGATTTACTGTATATCGCAACTAGAAATTCCTAGGCCTGATGGAGAGCACCCACCTCTAAGGCTTTACGGCAATCCACAATGGATCAGTAGGCCTAAACCAAGGCAACACACTATCTGAATTTACCACAACCCAAAGTTCGGTTGAGGGGTTACTGGGCCATGTGTTATATCATTTCGGAGATCCACCTCACTCAGATTCGAATCCATCCGAAAATCCAACTCAACCAAAACATGAGAACTCCACGACACCATGGCTATCCATAAATGGAAAGGCTAGATTGAAAACATTGTCACACCTGACAAAGCCTATGCCATGACAGCAAATAACCACATGCAATACCATGCATGGCAAATATAACAAGCAAATCAGATATACAAATCAATACCTACAAAGAATCATGTTGTAGCTTCTGGTCCTTCTCTTCCTTACTTTCTCCTTCCTTCCTCTTGCCTTCTTTTCCTTTCTTGATCAAGTGCCAAAGTTCTCCAAGAAAACTTTAAGTGTTCAAGAGTGAGAGAGAGTGAGAGAGAGAGAGAATAATGAGAGTGATCCAAAACTAAACTGAAAAAAGGTACCAATTGATCCTCAAAAGCATTTTTATTTATGAGGCCTCTATTTTCTTTATTTTCCATTATTTTCCTTCATTTTCCTCCTCACATGCAACTTATGACCTTTCACCTCCCTTTTCTCCTAATTTCCATTATTTTCATAAATAAACGCGCCAAAAATGCCATTTTTGCTCTCCAAATCCTTTGCTATTTAATTTCCCAATTTCCTTAGCCATATTAACCGCAATGAACACCCACTAGGATGTTCTGCCCAACTTTCAACTTGGAATAAGTGTCCCATCAATCGTGGTTATTATTTTTAACTTTTATTACATGGAATTTTCACTAAGGTTGTTACAGTTCTATTGAAGTTGGGTCCAGTGGATTTTTTATGACTTTCGTGTCTTCTTGTCCATTTTTTCTTCTTGCTTGTCCTCTACCTTATCCTAGGGTTCTTCTTCCTTAAAAATGGTATAGTGTTCTTTCTATGTGTCTTCCCACCATTTGTCTCCAACTATTTTTTCAGGTTGTCCACGTATTGGAAATTTTCATGGCTTTGGAGCAATATTTAATTGTGTGCCCTGTCTCATAACATGCTTGACACTGAAAGGAAATATTCTCATAATCGAGCTTTTGAACCCACAAGTAATTTGTGCTTTTCAAATTCATTTTTGTTGGAAAACCCTTACTGAAATCTGTCTCCACATAGGTACGAACATATGTGGGGTTGAGATAGTCCTTTTTTTCTAGGTCGCGACAATGGAGGACTCCAATTGCATCCCCAATAGCCTTACGTGAAGAGAGATTCTAGAGATGCACGAGCATTGGAAGACTCCAAATGCATCCCCAATAGTCTTACGTGAAGAGAGATTCCAAAGATGCAGTATAAATTTGGAAGTCTAACCCAAATGAGAGCAGAAGAAATTGAAGTTATAAGAGGATTGAACAAGGGGAACCATGGGTTGCATAAAATGCCCCATGCTACCCAAAAAATAGGTGTCATTATTGAAAATATAATTCTTTCCATTCAAAATTTTCAAACATCACAAAAAAAAAACCACGGGCTAGAGGATAAATATTAAGTTCATCAAATAAAATGGGTTTTCATTTCTTTAAAATCCACTAATGGAGATCAACTAAATGGGGCCTGAGACCATTGAATCTACAAACTAAACCTCTTTTCGAAAAACATTGAGTAGTATTAATGGATTCTTCTCCCAACGAAACTGTGATTGTAGAGGCTTCATGGTCCATTTGAATGGGAGGAAGAGAACTAGATTTGGAGCTATCTACATCTTTAAAAGAGCGAGAAGCATTACCAAAAGAAGGGGGTGCTTTCAGATAGCCTGCCACCATGGGACCTAGACCATATGAAAAATTTGGAGAGAGAGATCCAAATCTAAAATCTAAAATAATTAATCCTTCAAGAACCACCATCAACAAGGTAGCTTATCTGAGAGGGTTGAACCCTAGACGCCACAAGAAAGACATCATTGCAATTTTTTTTAGATTTACCCAAAATAACAAAGTTAAAAGTGACAATTTGGTTAATTTTGATATCAATCTTGATAAAAAAAAGTGATAACTAATAATAAAATAATAATAATAATCCCAATTAATAATATTAGTTATTAATTAACAAAAATCAAAAAAATAAAAATAAAAAAATGACACAAATAAAATCACAACATGAATATTGAAATGAAAAAGTATTATATACTTTTCAATACACATAACATTATATCTTGAGAAAGGTCCCATACTACTCATAATTTATTCATATTGAATTTTAAAAATGTAAATTGTTTAATATATTAAAAATATAAATATATTTTAAAAGTTAAATAATAATAATAATAATAATAATAATAATAATAAGGTCATTGTCAAGTCCCTATTGTTTGTGAAACAAGGGATCTACCTTGACCCAATATGTATACTCTACTCGGCCTGTGTCTTAACTCTCCTAGTATGGTAGAGATATTGTAATGTAATGTTTAACATTTTGACTAAGTCAAATTAGATAAAAATAAAAATAAAATAAAATAAATTAGATAAAAATATTAATATAATGTAAACATTTTAATTCGGTCAAAATAAAATAAAAATAACAAAATAAATAAAATAACTCTATAAAAATAAAAATAAAAATGGCCCATAGGATCTACCAAGTGCAAAGAGGGATCAAATCTCTTACTATACAATCCTCTTTTAAAATGAAAAGAGATTCAAATATCTTACTATATAAGCATTTTTAGAATGAAAAAGTATTCGATCTCTCAAAGCATGAGATTAATAAATTGTAATTTAGTGAAACAATTTTTTTAGGTTTTTTCATTCTAAAAATTTAAATTCAATAACTTAATATCACAATTTTCTTAATTAATCCAATTTTAATAAAATATATTATCTTAAAAATAAGCTTTTTACACTATAATATTCCACAAAAATTAATATTCCTTTAAAATAATAGATGTACATTCTCAAATAATATTCCTTTAAAATAATAGAAAAAGAAAGAAAGAAGAATTAGTGCATGAGACCAAAATCCAACCATAAACATATACAACCCCACATTTGCTACCCATTAGCAAGCCAGTTATTTTCAACCAATTTGAAGATCTTACATCAATTCAATGCACTCGATACTTCTTCCACTGAGCCCACACAACATCGTTGGCTATTAAGAAAATCCAGAGTGACACATCTCATCCATACAAATTTGTGTCTGAAATAATGAGAATATTGAAATGTGAAATCGGAACTTGCACTTTGCACACGAGAAGACTTCCACAAAAGGTGGTATGGCAAGCAGAAAGGAAACCCAGTACAACATGAGTAGTACAAGTCTTCTCTGGACAACATTGTGTACTGCATTCATTCATATATTTTTTGGTGTACTGCATTCAATTCCTCTTCTTAAATTTGTATTGCCTTTCATCATCACAGAACTAGATAGCCTTCACCAAATCACATTTCCATTTTTAATAATTCAACACACAACTCTCACAATTCAAGCATGAAAAGAGGACCAACCTAAATTTAGCAGGACACATTCAAATCAAATATGATGATTTATACTCACTAGGACGGCACGAAGTGAATTCCTGGTAGATGATTAGGAAGTTGTAGTCTGGACGGCAGAAAATTGTCAGAATCGGTCAACTAAAATTAGAAAAATCAGGTGCTTGGAGTGTTTAGAATCCATTTTTGACCTTTAAGGGCACTTAAAATATTAAAGTTTAACAACTATAAACAAGATTCTGAGCAAATTTTTGCCAGATTTTCTAAAAATCATTACCGGATTCTAGGTGAAAAGGCGACCTTTTTAGACTACGCGGATGATTCGTTCATGTTTCAGCGCACTTTTTCCGGCTCCCTAATATCTTGTTAGGTGTGCTAACCTGACCAAAGGAAATAATTACTCCTGAGAAATGACAGGTCTCCATGTGGTGCAACTCCCACAAATGACATTCGGGATTGTCGGGCACTTTTATTTTTATTCTCAGGCTGCCTTTTTTGGTTGGGGTTGACCAATTAATTTTTATTTTAAGTGGCCTTAAATTTGACAGTTATCGGATAGAAATTTCGAACATAATCAAAATTGGTCATGTTTTAGTTCTATAAATAGTCAAACAGTGCTCTAAAATTTTTACCGCACTTAATTTTACTGTGAAAAATCATACAAGAAATCAACAATAAAGATTTTATTCAACTTTAAGCAATAAAAAAGATGGATTACAATTTTAAAACTTCCAAAACTTTGATTTTTCTTGACCAAATTCAGACAACTTTAAGCAGAATTTGCAATGGCCCTGATTATTCTCAGGTACAGCCCCTAAGCTCACAATCGAATTTGGACAAACTGTGCTAAATTTCCACTTGTCTGCAGCACAACCAACAAAGTGGTTGACAACTAGAGACTTTGAGCATCTCAGGTACATAAGACAATCTTCTTGCAAAATAGTCCATTTTTTTTTTCCCGATAATCATTGGAGTGCAGTTGTCAAATTTCACAAAGGTATTTTCATACCGAGATTTTAATATTTGCTTTCAGAAAGTTTTGGATACGGTTGTGAGATGTTTGGTGGGCTTATGTTCAGGCACCCCAGTCGGCCTGAGGGGGAGTGTACACAAGTTTGACTGAATAACAACTTTGGGAACCTCGTTTGTGAGCCTCTTTCTTCCCCCTCGACTCTCCCATGCTCATCTTTTAGCCTTAGTGGACCAAGCCCTTTCCATTTCTCAATCCATCTTAAGGAAAAGGTTTTCACGGTCACTTCCAATCTATCCATTGACATATACTTTACAAGTGATTCCTATATTACCGAGACTCACTCTTTTTATTAGTAAAAATCTACAAAGAGTAGTGAGTTTTAGTGGTGGTGACAATGGGCTAAGCCTCTGCTATTTTCCTTAGTCTAGCAGTTACCATATTAGAAACCCTTTTTAGATCCCTGCTAGTTTGAATGGTAACAAAGCTCACACTATTCCTTTGGTATGATATCACTCAGTGGAAAAGCATTTTCATTCTTCCATTCTCCATGTAAATTCAGAAAAAAAGAGCTATAATCTTTTTGATGGCGGTTTTCTTTCTTTTTTCCGCTCATGTACATATACCATATACCCTCCATGGTGGTATATCTCTCTTAGGACAATGTCATATACTCTCCATGTAAAAAAACAACAAAATGTGTCTATATTTTTTTTGGTGGTCTTCTTTTTCTAGGACAATGTCATATATTACAATTATTAATCAACCTTCTTACATGTATATCTGTTGATATAGTTTTAGAGACAACTGAATATTGCCTCTACAAGGAAGTTCATAAATATGTTTTTGTTTGTTGTTGGAACTTACAACTTGTAAGAAGGTCTATATTTTTTTTTTGTTATGCTTGAATAACTAAAATGTATCATTTACAATTGAAAAAAATGCTCAAGGAAAGAGATAAATGCACACAAATCTATGATTCATAAAGCATAAACATTACTGTAACATGAATAAAAAAATAAAAAATTAGGGGATAAGGAAAGAAAGTGAAAGTGATTGCATTAATCAAGAAAATACCATAAAATATTACTTTTTTCTATCATAATATTAACACTCAAATACACTACACTAACTTTGTGTGCAGAAGATTTTTTAAAAGAGGTTTTTTCATGTAATAATGACTCACTACTAATTGAACCTTGTTGGGTAACTTAATTGACTCTTAAATTACTTGCATTTATATGTCAATTTGGGTACCTTGCCAAGTACACTACACCCTATGTGCTAGAAGATTAGCTTTCAACTTTTAAAAAGTTAGTTAATCTATTTCAAAATGATGACAAGAGAATGAAACTTATTTATGAAGATTACTAGGATGAGTATGCATGTGTTTTTTTCCAAAAGCTAGAGAATTAAATAAATTCAAAATAAACTAAGATAATGTTCAGGATTTATTCTATGAGACAGAAAAATGAAATCTTTTTATTCTATGGAACTTTGAGAGACAAAACTATTCTAAGGTGCTTAAAAAGGAAATCTACACTAAAGAAACCTCTTTTATGAAATCTTGAAGCAGATTTATGTTGAATCTATTCTAAGAATTTTTAAACAAATTTGTTCTGAATTTTAAAACAAAATCAAAATTTGTCTACTTGTAAATGAAAAGCTCTTATATAGACTTGAAATTACTCCAAGGAGAAGTCTTAAAAGAGAAATGAACATAGCATAAGATTATTGATGTGTGTATTCAAGATCATAGATGAGATTAAGCATAAAATAAATGTTTTTTATTTTTATTTTTTTGTTGTTAAGCATTCAACCTGTGATGGAACAAAAAAAAATAAACAGAGATCTTATTCAAAATAAAATAAAAGAGCATCTAATTGAATGAAATTCAATCAGAAATGCAAATCACAAAGAAATTAATTCAAAATGAAAGACATCTAATTATTCTCACACGTCTTCAGGGGGACCTCTTGATGAGTGTGAGTTATTGGAAACTCAGATCACAAGACTGGAATCACCAATCATATTCAAAATTGCACCATAATAGAGATTGCATTCATTAAAAAAAATAAAGTTTTTTTCTTCAATCAACAACAAAAATTACAAAATAGTATTCATCCTTGACACCTCTTCTCTCCTCTCATCAAAGAGACTGCAATTTATAGAATTTTGAGACAATTAACAAACTCATAGTTTTCTTGCTTGAGTTTTGTTCATGAGATCAGTTTTGAAAATAAAATCCAATCTTATTTGATGGATCCTTGGATCAAATATCTACCCAGATATGATAAGAATGATCTCCCTACCACGAATTTGCAAAAGAACAATTTGTTCCAGTCTTTTTGGTGATTGTGCATTGAATGACAAATTGGAAAATCGTTTATCCACATAATCTGCAAAATAAGGCTCCAAAGAACCTTGAAAAACTCTCAAATGGTAAATAGTTTGAGAAAATTGGGTCAACAAATACTAATTGGGTCTGTGATGAAAAAAACCCATGTTTTCGTTTTCCAAAATTCATTTTCATTTGCTTAGAAAATGTGTTTGAAGTTGACTGGTCAAAATTGTTGTGTTTTTCCTTTCATCTTTTGCTAGAGGTACAAACGTGCGAGATGGGTGGATTTTTCCCAATACAAATCCATATTGGAGCTTCTACAAACCAAGTCCAAGTGTCGTATTTTCTTATAGAGTGTTGCTACTACCTCAACCATGGAGATAGCTACAAAAACATGACTAAACTGCAAAAACTTGAACTCACCAAACTGTCATTAGTAAAACCATGCAAAATTCTTCTTAATTCATTAAAAATAATGGAAATAATAATAATAAACCATGTAAACATGTATGCGGAAATTTGGTGCGTTTATGAAGAAATATGGTTAAAAATGATGACAATGGGTGAATGGAATGATGTGAAAATGGATGGTTTCATCAACAAAATTATGAAAAATTGGAGGCCCAACATTCCCCCAAACCAAAGATTTTGCATGTCCTCATGCAAACAAAGTATTGCAAAGTTTCATAATCCAACAGGTTCCTGGTGTTCCTTTATTATGTCATTTCAACTAAATCCTTGACCAAATCTCCAAGAGAGCAACATTGACCCTCTATCTCAATAAGATGCACTTTTCTCTCTCTGTTTTTCAAGATTACTATTCTAGTAGCATAAATTTGTTTCTACACTTGTTTGTTGTGTCGTTAGGGTAAGAAAGAAGAGTTACCTGTCCTCCTTTGAAAGTCAAACAAGTTGAAGTCTTCACATACTAGGTTTCTCATGGATGTTATAGAGGTAGAAGTGATGCCTGTTGATTTGTTCTTTTCTTAATAAAAACAACCCTTCATTATTTATTATATGCAACTTGTGTGAAAGGCAAGGGTTCCCACAAAGTAGCACATCCAAGTACTTTTTCATTGTTTTCAAAGCCTTTGTAAATTCATGTTTTTAAAAATATAGTTCTTTCAATAACGTGGAAACTATTTATGAGGTTCTTGTCACTACTTAATTATGCACAATTTGTTCAATCCTGGGTAGAATGCCATATTGTGAAGAATACATCAAGACTCTCACTACATCCAAAGAATGTGCATTCCATCCATGTGAAATTCATCCCATTAGCATGGTGGGAAATGATCATAAATTGCAGCCCATAATGTTTGTCTTCTTATCATCCATGCATACAAACATTTTTCATAGCAACCAATCCTACTTCAATAGTGTTGTCAAATAGTTTCTTCAAGAGCTCACCAAATAATGAATGATCTTCATGTGAAAAATTACTGATTTTTTTGTTAATGCAAGAAGACTTCTCATTGTGAATCTCTGACAAGATGAGTTGCACATAACACAAAATAAAATTTTTGGGTGAGGGTTTGTACAATTTATCAAAGATAAAATATACTTCTAAGTGATTTCAAGAGTGTGTGAACAAAGACTTGTTGCGTCCTTCTTCTTCTTATGGCTTTGTACTCATCATTTCTTGGCTTCCATTAAAAATATGAGTACTATGATGGTTCATTAAGAAAAACATCTCCATATTTTTAATTAGTCTCGTATGAAGGCCAAAAAGGTCAAATTTTTCATCAAAGAGATATGAATCAATTTATATTGCAGCTAGAAGAGAAAGTTAAACAAGAAAATGGTGGGAGACAAAATTATTACCAAGGCAAACATAAGATCTTATGAAGGAAAATATTATGCAATCATGGTATGGAGTTCAACCATAACAAGGTTTGTAGAGTATCCAATAAAGTATGAGGCTAGAAACAATTATTGGGATTGATTATGCATGCAAAGTAGAATAGCAATAAAGGATTGAGAAAATGGTTTGAAGTGGATATGATAGGGTGAAATACATGGATCACATGTTTTACAGTAGTTTTTTTGTTGAAAAGTCAACAAGAAATGTGTCTAATTTAATTTTCCCTTAAATAAATTAGACAATAAAATGTAATCTTATCTCATAATTACTTGTAATAGTTAACTGAGTGTGATAAACTCAGTTAGCTCATGAATTTCGAGTTGAGGGTGGTTGGGGAAGCATGCAGAGTGATTCTATTAGTTATTGAGTCCAAGTTGCAGTTAGTGCATTAGTTTAATGCATGAGAAATCAGTTAACTCAATTAATTGAGTTAAAATCAGTTTAATTAGTTGTAACTGTTTCTTGCACTAGTGAGAGGTCAAGTGAATTAAATCAGATTTAATTCACATGCAATGATCTGTCATGTAACTGATGATTTACTATTAATACTTGCATGCATGTCAGTTCCAGTGGAGACCCAGTTGAGACAAAGGTGAAAGGGATGTTAACTATCAATTGTATTAATAGTAGGCCGCCCGCATGCAGTAAAACACCTATAGTATTTCCAATGAACATTGCGCATTTTTGGACGGCTCAAATTCCTAAAGAATAGGGATTTCATTTCACTTGAATTGCGCAAGCAAGACAAGTTGATCAGAGGCTGAAAATTGGCTAAGTGTTGGTCGATTTTGTCCGAATCAGTGTGAGACATTTGTGAGAGTGCAGGAGACTCTTGTGAGAAGAGTGCATTGTAATTGTTTCATGATTCCTTGGTGAATATACAATAGAAGATAGAGGGGTTTTGAGCAGCAAGCTTTCCCCGAGAAAATATGTGTTGTGGATTGATTTGCTTCTTTCTTTACTTGTTGTGATTGGCGATCATGTTTATTTTCCGCAATTGATTTGTAGAAGGATTTAGTATCTTGCTTTAGCATATTGCATGATCGGATTGAATCTATTGGTATACATATTGTTTGTATAATTTCTACATGGTATCAGAGCACAGGAAATCACTATAGTAGAGAAGAAATTGAGTTTGTGTTGAATAACATTCAAATTTGCAGGAATATTCTTTGGTGCGACAGGCGGATCAAGATGGATTTCAATGGATTGAGATTGGAATATGCACTCGAGGGTAGTTTTAATTATATTGCGTGGAAATACAGGATGGAGACAGTTCTGGAGGACAACAGGTTGAAATAATTCATTGATAATGACATCCCCAAACCCGCAACAGCAGATGCCGCTCTTCTTGATGCTTGGAAAAATAAAGTTGCAAAGGTGAGGAGGATCTTATTAGAGGGAGTATGAGACCACATTGTCTCAAGTCTCCATGGCAAAGAGACTCCATATGCAATTTGGAAGGCTTTGACAAATCTGTTTCAGAGTAGCAGTGACCACCGAAAATTGGCACTGAAACATAAGCTCACGAAAATCAAAATTGAGAAAGGTGACACTGTTCTAAAATATTTAACCAAGTTTTTCCAATGTCGATATGAGCTTGGGAGTGTCAAAATTACTGTAGCGGATGATTACTTGGTGAGCCTAGCTATTCTAGGCCTTCCCAAGAGTTGGCATAGATATCAGGACTCTGTCAATGGGAGGGAAAAGCTACCAAATTGGGAGCGACTTTGGTCGGATTTGGTACAAGAAGAATTCAGGCGGAATACCAAGGATGAATCCTCATCTAGGATAGATGATGAGGAAAATTTCACCTTGGCTAGTAAGACAAAGAAGGGGAAGGGAAAGAAATCCTAATCCAAATCTGAGACCGACAAAGAAGGCAAGAAGCGTGACATGTCCAGAGTGAAATTTTTTCACTGTTATGAGCATGGACATTATGCCACTAATTGTCCATAGAAGGAGAAGAACAAGAAGGCTTCAAGATTTGTAGTTGGTGAGGCTTTGGCCTCACAATTTGAGTTGGACTTCTCGCTCACCGCATGCGTGGTGTCTAGTGCGATGGGATCAGTGTGGTACTTGGATAGTCGTGCATCTTTCCACATGATGGGAGATAAAGAAATTTTCAGTAGCTTGGAGGAGAAGGATCTCCAGATGCATATCGAAATGGGTGATGACGGGAGGTATAGTGCTATCGGGATTGGTACAGTTACTTTCCAGAGACATTCAGGTAAACCCTTCTTATTAAAATATGTCATGCATGTACCAAGCTTGAAAAAGAATTTAGTTTCAGTTGCTATGTTGGAGGATAGAGGTTATGATGTGGTTTTCAGTGAAGGGAAAGCTTTCCTTCGTCACAAAGCCATAGGACAAGCCAAGAAGATTGGGATTCATATGAAGAATCTATACAAACTTGATGTAGATGGTTGCACAACATTGATGGGTAAGACAGAAAAAGTGGTGAGCTGAGATGAGGGTGAGTTATGGCACAGGAGATTGGGCCATCTACACCACGGATCTTTGAAGGTCATGCATTATATTTCTACAAGGCTTCCAAAGGGTACTCTTGCGCAGATAGACACATGCAAGGGATGTACCATGGGGAAGTATGCAAAGGCCACTTTTCACGAGAAGGAGAACCGAGCAGCGGGAATCCTTGAGAGAGTTCACTCAAATGTGTGTGGACCATTCTCTATAGCTTCGACAACAAAGCACAGGTATTATGTGATCTTTGTTGATGATTTTTCTAGAAAGTGTTGGCTCTACTTCATGTAGAAGAAATATTAGACATTCTCAAAATTTTGTGAGTTCAAAGCACTGGTTGAGAAAGACACGGGGAAGCATGTGAAGGCTCTTAGGAGCGATAATGGTGGTGATTACATCTCCAATGAATTCAAGAAATTTTGTAGCAAAGAAGGAATTCAAAGAGAGTTGATTGCGCCTCATAACCCACAACAGAATAGGGCCACAGAAAAAAATAACAGAACAATTGTGGGTGTGGCACGAGTGATGTTGCATGATCAGGGCTTACCGTTGCATCTGTGGGCAGAGGCATGCAACACAATGCTATTTGTGTAGAATCATAGTCTTCACCAGATACTTGGCATGAGTACACCAGAGGAGGATTTTTCTGGTAAGAAACCTGATGTTTCATATTTTAAAATTTTTGGCTCATTTGTCTATTTCCATGTGACCAAAGATTCCATAAATAAGCAAGAACCAATAGCTGAGATTGGGATATTTTTGGGGTACACTGGTACTCCCCACAACTATCGGGTGTATTTTCCAAACAACAGGATGACTGTTGTGAGACAGGATATAAAATTTGATGAGGATAAAGTCATGCGATTGTCCCTTGAGAGGGAGCTTGATTTGCATGCAGATGAGGAACTCTTGGTTCCAAAGGATAAACCTCAAGATGTGGACAAACCACATGCGGAGGATCATGAAGCGTCAGAAACCACTCATGCAAAGCCATCCACCAGACATGGTATAAGGCACACCACCGAAGCTGACAGATTGAGACTTGATGCAGCAAAACATGTAGGAGCACCTACTTCACTGCGCAGATAGAGACAATCTCCAGACATGTTTATTGGATACATCGATCTTATGAGAAAGTGTATTGTGACGGAACCATCCTAATTTTAGGAAGAAATGCAACAACCAATTTGGGTTGATTCCATGGTTGAGGAGTATGACTCCATCGTCAAGAACAGTGCATAGGAATTTGTCCCAAGACTAGTCGGAAAATAAATGGTTGGATCTAGATGGATTTATAAGGTGAAGCAGGCAGAAGATGGGAGTGTGGAGAAGTACAAGGCTAGATTTGTGGCCCGGGGATTCTCACAAGTTAAGGGGATTGACTATGAGGAGACTTTTGCACCAGTTGCGAGGTACTCATCGATTAGATCTATCCTTGCACTCTCAGTGCAGATGGGGTGGCAGATACATCAGATGGATGTGAAGACTGTGTTTCTCAATGGATTTATTAAGGAAGAAGTGTACATATAGCATCTAAAAGGTTTTGAGACCTTTGAGAGTGAGTCACATGTTTGCAGACTCAAGAGAGAATTGTATGGGCTGAAGCAAGCACCTCGTGCTTGGTACACCGGGATTGATAGATATTTCACCGGGTTGGGCTTCACAAAGAGTGAAGCAGATGTGAACTTGTACCAGACTGTGGTTTATGGTAAGTGTTACAGCTCAATTTGGGCATCATTCCCAATGACCTCGTCAAACTGGACATCATCCCCAGGACCAATGAAATAGGGTCTATCATCCCCTATCATTTCAGTTGCTACATGCCCTAAGACAAGAACAAACTATTCATGACTTCCATTGCAAGGTTTCCAAAGTTTGAAGTATATGTTAAATCACCTATGAGCTCACCAACGCAGCCTCTCAAGGGACTAACTGCTTTGCATATGCAGTTACCTCCATTCAAGGGTGCTCTGCAAATCATTTCCCGACATTCAAGAGTGCGTTGGTCAAATGGGAGCGAAATTCTGATTGTTACAGAATCTCCACATGGCCAATGCCTTCTAGAAGAGTCCATATGTGTCAAACTTAAAATCCATGTGTCCATATAACACCTCTGAGATTGGGAACATGTCTTGCCTATTATTAGAAATTCATTTATTGAGAAACTATCTTCAGCTGCCCTATAAATTGAGCACAAATCCTAGTCCTAGGGAAGGAAGAAATTTGGTAAAGAAATGTTATTGGATTCTCAATTCAGTGTGTGATAAGAGTGATATGTTGCTGGTGAGATGTTTATTGTGATGAGGCTAGGATGATGCTGGAATTTGTGACATCAAATCGATCGCTGGTTGTAGCCTCCCTTTTCTATCCATTAATAAAGGTTGCTGCTCATTTTCCCATATATGTATATGTTTATGTTTCTACTTTTCATATGATGGATTCTTAACTGATATATATGTTTCATGTTGAATCGATTTAACTGATTAAGATAAATAGGCATTTTTACATTGCAATCTCTTTGTTGTTTAGTGTTTATACTTGTTGGAACTAGTCTGGCGATCTAAGTTGGATTGGAAGCTACAACAAGAGCGACAAAAGGAGAATAGGAAGCGCTTGTATCACAAGTAAGTTCTGCTATATTGCTGTGTGTATATTTACTCTTAGATGAAGTGTCTGAAAATTCTTTGATATTTTGTTCTAAATGCATAGCACCACATTTAGGGAATGTGTTTTATCCGTAATTCATAATTCTGCATAACAAATTGGTGACTCTGCTGGGGAGTTTCCTTATCATTCCTGGTGTTTTTTTCTCTGCTAATCCACCCATTAGCATCTAATGTCAATTATTAGACTTTTGAATCAAAGAATTGCATTAGAAGTGTGTCCAGTAGCTTGAATTTTGAATCTCTGCTGCGCCCAACACACTGTTTGTCAAGACACAGTGCTTTGCATAGCACTATCTCCTACTCAGGGGTGCTTTGCAATGAACTGTCTCTTTAGAGACTGTGTTTCCCCCTTAGCCAACCAAATTCCCTTTGAATTTGTCATTGCCACCATACTCAACCTTTTTTTTCTATGTTTTCAATTGTCTGATACCTCATAGAGACTAGTGAATTTTCCTGATTCTTCCTCCTTTGAAAAGTAAGTTTGTTCAATGTCTCTTTAAGTGTTTTTCTTTATCATTGAAAAATAAAATTCAAAGTATTTTATTTCTGCATTAGATCCATTTGTTTTCGTAAAGGAAATTTTTGTTAAATTCTTCGTTTCAAGTAGGAAAATTTTTAGTTCCATTCTTCGTTTTTCCTAAAAGAGAAATAGTTATTCAATTCATCGTTTCTCAAAGAAGAAAGCATTTGTTTTTTGTTGATTTGATGCACATAATTTCCTTTTTGCATTCACATTAAGGAAACTGAAAAGAAAAACCTGAATTTGCATGTAGTGAATTGTGTGTTTTGCATAGGAACAAGTTAGGAAAACTGCATATTAGTTTGTGCTCTTTGTTGTTTGCTCTCAAAATTGATTGCTCTTTCCCTTTAGTAGCTAGGATTTTCATTGAAAAAACTAAAATTAAAAAGTTTGCTTATCATTTTAGTTTGCATTTTAGGAATTTCCTTCACATCATTGCGGTGAACCTTTGAAAGGAAAATTGATAAACAATATCAACTTAAAATTTACATCAATTTGCCTAAAAAAACATTGGAACCATAATGATAACATTTAGAAGGTCTAGACTAGAGACATATTTCGGCGTCGTTAAACTTAGCAGCTGTCATTAATTGTCTGCAATACATTCCGAGTGTGATACCTCACTCCACGTGCGTAAGTATATGGTAGCTCTTCCACGTACCTTTGGGTATATCGGGCGGTGTTATAGTACGAAAAGTATAAAGGGGTGCTCTCACTATGTGGTTTCGCATTAGACAGCGCTAATACGGACTTGGGCCTCCACGTACCTTCAGGTATATTTTGGAGGACAAATTTAGGTTGCTATCCATCCATAGTGAACCGAGTCAGCTGCCTTGTAAATTGTGATACACTGAACATATCATTTGGGGATATTTCCTGCCCGTACTTCTTGGTTCACCACGAGGTATTATGCAGTTCACAGTTTCTTGGTAAACCTTTTTCCTAGAATTACCCTTTTATTTTGTTTATTTGTTTCTGGTCATAAAATAAGTCAGTCATTGTGGAAGAAGAAAATCCATTTCCCCATCGTTTGTGTAGACTTTCATTAAAACCACCTTTACCACCAGAAGTCACTTCTGGTCAGCGAAGGCAACATCTCTCTACCGAAACCAGTACCATCAGTACCTTTGGTGAAGCATCATCTTCACATGTACTAGAGTCGGCACAATTTGTTTCTACAAATCCAGGCTCATCTACTGTTGTCGAGACGGAGTCCTCACATTGACCCATGGTCACGATCCATCCAATCAGTGAGACCATACCTCCCGAACCTGACATTGTTCAACTAGAAGTTGATCCAGATCTTGTCTCTTTTTTTCCAGAACATCTGCATCCTGAAGTCGAACGACAAGAATTTGTTCATATATCAGTTGCCCCACAATCTATTGTAGCCATTGAGTCTCCCATATCGCGCATTCAACCTCCTAAAATATAATTTGGGCCTAACGGTGAAATCCTTCCACCTGGTTTAATTTCGATTGAAGAAATACCACAATATGAAACACCTTTAACTCCAACTCATTTTGGGGCAGAGCTTTACCTGTGTGAGTCTTTTCCTCAATCACCTGCCTCTGCTTTTGTTGATACTGTGCCTATTCAAGTTCTCGTCGATCCAATAGGGTATACATTTAGTCAAGTAACCATCCCTGAACCAACATCTTCGGTTGGACCATCTGTTCCAATTAAGACAACACCTACTCTCGCTACCCCCTCGATGTTCACAACTTCACCAGAGTCATATTTACATGGTGGCCATATGGTCCCATCAGGTTATAAATATTTATCTATAATTTTCTCTGGTGCGTCTTCAAACCCATGGATTTTACCAATGTCATCGTTTGGTATTCTAACTGGTAAACCTATAATGAGTACTAAAGTGAGTACTAAACGGCTTGATCCTTTATATCCATCATCAGGGCAATATCAAGCTGGTCCATCTGGGTATATTCCATCCAGTATAATCTCAACTAGACTCTCGACATTTGGAGTACAATATTTTATGTCTTATTATACTCCTCATGCTGGGGGGAAACCTATGGTCACCCACTTTGACAATACTCTGTCATTATTTGGTCATCCTAATGTTGAAATGAATGTTTGTCAATGGTAGCCCACGATGCCTATCCAACCACAAACGGTTGTACACTCGTATCAACTGGTTCAACCTGTTGCACCCACATCAAATCCACTTGTTAATACCTCTTTACCCCTGTTACAGACTCAATTTTTTGTATCTCAACCATTTCAGGCGGGTCCTTCAACCGAATACCCTCAAGTTTTGGGCCCTCAGACTCCAACTCCTTTGACTGGTTTACAACAACCACCTGTATCTAGAATCCTTTATTCACAAGATGGATTACCATATTATGGGATGTTGCAACCACAACCAGGTTATACCTATCCTCAACCGAATCCAAGTTATCCTAATTTGGGTTATAACATTGGTGGATAGACCCCTTGGCAGCCGCAGGCACAAATGCCACAACCTTCATTTCAATAAGTATCGTATCCAGGTTTTGGTCAACAGAACCCTCAAATGTGTTTTGTTATCAAAACAACCCCTATCTGGGTTACCAGCAACATATTCCTTATGCTGGTGCTCAAAGACCTGTTGCCCAAGTAATTCCATCATACCTTGGCTATGCTCAACCCAACCTCAATCGATAGTTGTCCTTTGTTGCAACTTTAGAGTTACCGGATTTAAACCATCTCACCAATGATCCAATCAACTATGCTCCTTGGTGGTCGGTGATACCTCATAAATTACCCTTGAATATTCCTAAGTTCAATGGAAACCCTGGGGAAGACTCGTCAACTCATGTTATGACTTATAATTTGTGGTGTTTATCTAAATCCCTTAATGATGACTCTGTTCGACTACGTCTTTTCCAGCGTACGCTCACTGGTACGGCCGCAAAATGGTACATTGAGTTACCTAGAGCTTCTTTCGATAATTTCACTGCCCTAGCTGCTGTCTTTTTGACTCACTTCCAATTACCCATACGATATGAAACTGGAACGAAACTCTTAACTAATTTTAAACATAATAATGCTACTCACATTTCTGATCATATTCATGAGTGGCATCATCGTTGTAGAATGGTTAAGACATTTGTTCTTGATCAGCTCCTTGTCGAGTGGTTCATTAAGTCCATGTTACCATCTATAAATGAGGATGTGGCTAAGGGTGGCATCGTCACTGAAGAGCAGGTCATAGCTCGTGCCCAATATTTATACTTGATTTATACTCAGTTTGGCATGCTCTATGATAAAATTCCTAACGCCCTGAGATCTAATTTTACTGTTCCTCCTCAATCAAAGGACTCTCATGCCAGAGATGATATGATCAGTACTGCAAGAACAAATCATACTACTACATCTAATCCTGTGCCTTATTCCTAAATTCATGTCATGTCATCTGACAAGGGAAAAAGTAACAAGAAACCTGGAAGTAGGAAAAAAGGGAAATCAAAGAAAAAGAAAACTTCTACCGCGCAGGAAATATCATCTAATCAATCGTCTAAAAATCAGAAACCTCGTTACCCTTACATAATCTGTAATGAGGAACAATTTGTTCGAGATTGTCCTCACCGTGCTGAAGTATCAAAAATGGTTAAGACCTCACATGCGTCAGCTGTGTTTACAGATTCGTTTATGAATCCAAACACAAATTTGGTTGCTACGGATCCAGCTTCTAGTTCCCAAGTGCTTATGCTATCCGTCACGAAGCCATCGCCAGATGTTTTTGTGTCAACATGTAATAAATATTACGGTAGTCAGGTTACTGATAAACCTACTACCTCAACCACGAATCCGTCTACGGAATCAATACCGCCAACTACTATTCTTGAATTGACAATCAAGCCACCAAAGGGAATCGTTCATAAGTCGATATTTAATCCTCGAGCCAAAGCTGCTCAAAATTATAATATAGTTGAAGATTTGGCTCAATCCCCTTCAGCTATGTCAGTGCTTGAGGTGCTACAAAATTTTCCCTCCCAGAAATAGGCTTTGTTGTCGACAATTTGTGGAATTGGTCCGACTGATTCTAATCTCGTAATCTTTAATCATACGGGCTATGTGCCGAAATTACCATAAGAATTTGCATTCTCCATCGAAGTAAATGTTCTCAATCACCTTGTTCATTGTACTATTATTGATGAGAGGGAATCTACGTGCATTATGTCTTTAAAGTGTTGAAATTCACTTGGCTCACAGCGCCTATCTCAATCGCCAACGACGTTGAAAGCTTTCGATGAATGTACATATAAGCCTTGCTGTATTATCAATAACTTGCATGTTGAACTAGGGGGAACTAGGAGGGAAAACAATGAATGTTTAAGTTGAGGTCATTGACGGACCCCTTAACTACAATATTTTACTTAGAAGGCCATGGGTATATGCTATGACTGTGATTTCTTCTACATATTTTAGAATGATTTCCTTTCCACATAAAGGTGCTATCATAGTCATCAATCAGCTATCCTTCTTTGCCTCTAGTTCCCAGGTAACTGGAAGTGTTCCAATAGTTCACACACCCCAACTCGCACTTAATTTTATCACCAAATTGATCTTGATTGGCTGCTCATCAATCAAATCAGTGTAACTCTTTCAAACCACTTCTAACTAAAGATTAGCCTCTTCAGTTTGAGAGGGCTCTCTCAAAGGGGGTTTTATGATTTTAAATAAAGGTAATACTAGATGGCTAACTCTATGAATTGTGACATGGTTTTGTATGATTTGCAGTTTGAAAAATAAATGTTTGCTACCATTGGGCTATGGAGTCAACATCAGTACATCTTAGTGAAAATGGTTCTTCACATGGAAGCTGAGGCAGATAGAGGTTTTTAACAAAGATAATTAATACACATAACATAGGAAAACATAGTAGTTTTACCCCTAAAGTAAGTCAGAGCATAGTATTATGAATTCTGAGTAATTAGAGATAAAATCTACTGCAATTGATTAAACATAAAGATACAGATCAATAACACATCAAAAACCTCATTAGAATCTCAAGTATGGAAGTAGAATGTCACTTTGTATTACTGATAATGGGTAAAAAATACAAGCAGCAATTTAGTACAATATTCTCCAACCTTTTGCTCTTCGATGTTTAGTATATAATAGACATTCTTTACAATCTAGATGATCTGCCCAGCTGGCTAGATCTTCGAATTCTACCTTGAAAGCTATCGTAACTGAAACCACTAACTTGTAACAGAAAAATGACAGCTACCTTTTAAAGAAAACAAACTCCTAATAGGACTTTATCTCTTGTTTATTACATTCGTTTATCCTATTAGTGAAACAGTTACATAATGGTTACATAATCAATGTCACATGCTCGAAGGACAAATCACCATAATTCACCACCACTTTACATCTTCAAAGCACCCCTAGATCTGTGGAACACAATCCTGCTTTTTAGGTGTAGAAATTTTCTGAATAATGAAGATTTATCCCCTGATCACATACTAATTCGAATTCATATGCAACACATAATCTCTTCTACAATCAATCATCAATTTGCGGAAATAGAAACAGTCGCATGCGCACATAACCACAATATGTAATGGGGAAAGATTATAGCTGAAAACCCCCAGCTATTTGTATATTATAATAGAAGAGAAACATGTAACAATCTCAGTACAATACTCCTCACAAGTACTCAGTACTGTCTCCAAAAGTTACACACAAACTAGCTCAGTTTTGAACAAGTCACAGGTTCAGAAAACTCATCACTATTTACTTTTGCCCTCTGTGCATAATCAAAGTTTGGTGTAATGAAGTAATGAGAGATCAAGTTCGAATCTCAACGGCTCCAAGCTAGCAATCATCATTGGTATTTTCCTCCGATACTTGTGCACTAAGCATGCACAATTTCTTTACATCCGTAACTAATAGCAAACTCACCCTTTCATCTACCTCTTTCACTGGTCTCCACTGAACTGTCCATGCACTGTAGTGAACTGATGTGTTCTGAGTTGAATAATGAGTTAATAATTAGTGAATTAAATAATATTTAATTCACTCCACTCATTACTAGTTGATTAGCTAGTTAAACTAATCTCAACTAGTTCAACTAAGTTAAACCGAACACAACTCCACCAACTGTCTCATCAACTCCACCAAACTTCTGCCACTGAAGTCCTAACTGAAGTCAACCATGCATGAGCTCACCAAACCCCAAGGAATAGCATAATTCCTTCTGTCAGATGCATGGGCCACATCCATAGCTCCAACTGAAGTGCTGTAAGAGAATAAACTGAAGTTTAGAGTCCAAATATTATTAAGGGCTAATAATATTTGGCTGACCTATTTTTAGACAGGCAGTCTAAAAATAGACTTCGACCTATATGTCTAAAAATAGAGGTCCATCTATTTTTACCAACTCGACCAATCATCCAAGAATAACATACTGCAACCCCTGGACCATGCTCCATATGTCTAGAAATAGACATAGTCTAAAAATAGACTTTGCGCCAAAAATAGCCTGCGGGCCCACTTAGTGAAGGCGACTTCATTTCACTAAGCTCCATAATCTTGTTGCATTTTCAACACTCCCTCTCAGCAAGATATGGATTATCTGCAACCCCTATCCTGCCTCTGTGGAATTCGAACTTGCTCCTGGTGAGCACCTTCGTCAGGATGTCGGCATCCTGATCCTCCGTGGGAACATATGAAAGCATCATGATTCTCCGCTGAACACAATCTCTGATATGATGGTACCTGATTTTGATGTGTTTGGATCTATCATGAAATACTGGATTAGCCGAGAGTTTAATGCAACTCTGGTTATCACAGTAGATCACTGTAGGCTCCAAATGCAACCCGAACAATCCAACGAGGATCTTCCTCATCCAAATAGCCTCGCATGCAGCCAAGCTAGCTGCCATGTACTCGGCCTCTGCTGAACTGAGTGCCACGGATCTCTGCTTCTTGCTGTACCAGGAAACTGTTGTCGACCCAATGCTGAAAACTCCTCCAGATGTGCTCTTCCGGTCCGTTGGGCTCCCTGCCCAATCTGCATCAGTGAAGCCGGAAAGCTTCGCTCCATCCTCCTGTCTGTACCATAGACCATATCCCAATGTGCCACTAAGATAACGCAATACATGCTTGCCTGCCTTCTAGAAGAGCTTGGTAGGCTTAACCATAGCTTGCGAAAGCTGGTTAACAGCATAGCATATATCGGGTCGTGTATTGACCAGATACATAAGCGACCCCACCAACTGTCGATAGACAGTGGCATCCACTACCTCCGCTGAAGTAGCATCCTCCTTCCTCCAACCACCGGGAAGAGGAGTGTCAACAGGCTTGCAGCCTTGCATGTTGAACCTCTCCAGAATCTCCCGGGCATACTTGCCCTGAGAAACAAACAGTCCTCCGCTGCGCTGCCAAATCTCCAATCCCAGGAAATAATGAAGGAGGCCCAGGTCCTTCATCTCAAACTCTCGTGCAAGATCATCCTTGCATGAAAGTATCAACTGCTCGTCGCCAGTCAAAATCAGATCATCTACATACAGGACGATGATCAACAGCTTCCCCTCCACCACAATCTGGTACAGGTTTGGATCCGCCTCACTCTTGGAGAATCCAAGCCCGGTGAAGTAGCTGTCTATCCGAGTGTACCAAGCACGAGGTGCTTGCTTCAGCCCGTACAGTGCTCTCTTGAGTCGGCAAACATGCGACTCACTGCTGAAGATCTCGAAACCTTCAGGCTGCTCTATGTACACCTCCTCCTCAATGACTCCGTTGAGGAACGCAGTCTTCACATCCATCTGATGGATGTGCCATCCCATATGCGCTGAGAGAGCTAGGATCGTCCGTATGGAAGAGTACCTTGCGACAGGTGCAAAGGTCTCCTCATAATCGATCCCCTCGATCTGTGAGAAGCCACGGGCAACAAATCTTGCCTTTTACTTCTCCACACTCCCGTCAGCCGCCTGCTTCACTTTGTAGATCCATCGCGAACCCACCACTGATTTCCCCCCAGTCTTGGGACAATCTCCCATGCACTGTTTCTGACGATCGAATCATATTCTTCGATCATGGAATCTACCCATGCGGGTTCCTCCACAGCTTCCTCAAAAGAGGATGGCTCCGTCACGACACATTGACTCATAAGAGCCATGTATCCAGTGTACCGATCTGGTGACTGCCTCTGTCTGCGCTGTGCTGTAGGTGGTCCTACAACCTTCTCTGCATCTAGAGCCAGTCGCTCAGCTTCTGTAGTGCGCTTGCGCCCTAGGTTGGCGCTGCATGGGTGGTCTCTTCCACCTCATGAAATTCCTCTTATGGCTGATCCACATCCGGAAGCTCCTCCTTAGGAACTAATAGCTCCTCATATGCATGCAAGTGTGGCTTCCTCTCAAGCGAACACTGCATGGCTTTCTCCTCCTGAAATTTGATATCCCGTCGCACAACAGTCTTGTGACTGTCTGGAAAATACACCCGATATTTGTGAGGTGTATCAGTGTACCCCACAAATATTCCAACCTTTGCGGTTGGATCCAGCTTCTTTCTAGCATCCTTCGTCACATGCATGTAGACAGGTGAGCCAAAAATCCTCAGATGAGAGATGTCAGGCCTCTTTCCAGAAAACGCCTCCTCCGGTGTACTCATGCCAAGAATCTTGTGAGGACAACGGTTCTGCACATATACTGTTGTATTGCATGCCTCAGCCCACAAGTGAAGGGGTAGGCCCTGATCATGCAACATCACCCGTGCAGCACCCACGATGCCGTTTTTTTCTTCCGCTCGGCCACCCGGTTCTGCTGTTGGGTTATGGGGTGCGATGAGCTCTCCGTAGAATCCCTTACGCGACGTAAAAGTCAGCGAGATTCAGTAGAGATGAATTCACCACCATTGTCGCTCCTGAGAGCCTTCACATGCTTCCCCGATTCCTTCTCAACCAACGCCTTGAATTCACAGAACTTTGAAAATGTCTCGCTCTTCTTCTGCATGAAGAAGGTCCAGCACTTCCGAGAGAAATCATCAACAAAGATCACATAGTACTTGTGCTTTGCTGTCGAAGCTACGGAGAAAGGACCACACACGTCTGTGTGAACTCTCTCAAGGATCTTCGTGGCGTGACTATCCTTCTCGTGAAAGGTGGCTTTCACATACTTCCCCAAGGTACACCCCTTGCACTGATCTGACTGTGCAAGAGTGCCCTTAGGAAGCCCAGTAGAAATCTGCTGCAGTATTTTCAAAGCTCCATGGTGAAGGTGGCCCAATCTCCTGTGCCACAGTTCGCCCTCATCATCTCGGCTCACCACTTCTCCCGCCTTGCATGCCATTGCTGCGCAGCCATCTACTTGCAACTGATAAAGGTTCTTGACTCGAACCCCTATCTTTCGGGTCTCACCAGTAGTCTTACTGCGCAGGAAGGCTTTTCCTTCGCTGAAGACCACATCATACCCCTTGTCTTCCAACATCGCCACAGAGATCAGATTCTTCATAAATCCTGGAACATACAAAACTTCCTTCAATACAAAGGGTTTACCAGACTCCCTCTCAAAGGAAATGGTACCGATACCAGTCGCACTGTATCTACCATCATCGCCCATCTCGATGTGCACTCCAAGATCTTTTTCCTCCAGATCTGAAAACAGATCTCTATCTCCGGTCATGTGAAATGACGCACCACTGTCCAAGAACCAAACTGATCCCACCACACTTGAAACCAAGCATGCGATCAGTGAAAAATCCAGTTCGAATTGAGAAGCCAATGCCTCTCCCACTGCAGATCCAGCAGCCTTCTTATTTTTCTTCTTCTGCGGACAATTTGTGGCATAGTGTCCGTGCTGGTGACAGTGAAAACACTTCACCTTGGACATGTCTTGCTTCTTGCCTTTCGCACCAGACTGAGAAGCTTTCTTGCTCTTCCCATTCTTTGCTTTGGCAGCCAAAGCGCAATTTTCTTCATCAGATACCTTTGATGAAGATCTGTCCCCGATAGTCCTCCTTATCTCCTCTTGCATGAGATCCGCCCAAAGTCGCTCCCATCCTGGCAACTTCTCCCGACCATTGACACTATCTTGATATGCATGCCAACTTTTATGAAGACCAAGGAGAGCCAGGTCTACCATATCCTCTTCTTCGACAGTCACCCCCACACTTCCCAGCTCATCTCTGCATTGAGTGAACTTCGTGAGGTACTTGGCGATACTGTCGCCTTTCTCCATATTAATGTTTCTGAGCTTATCCTTGAGCGCCAGCTTCCTTTGGTCGCTCTTACTCTGGAATAGAACTGTCGACGCTTTCCACATAAAATATGGAGAAGCTTTTCCATGCAAGATGGATACAATGTGATCCTTTACGCCCTCCAATAGAATCCTTCGACATTTCGCCATCTTCTTTTGCCAAGCCTCGACTTCAGCAGGATCAGTGGGCTTTTGGACATCCGTATCTACGAACTCCTTCAGTCCATTATCTTCTAATACTGCCTCCATTCGATCTTTCCATGCAACATAATTCGAACTGCCTTCAAGGGCATATTCGAGTCGCAAACCGTTGAAAGACATTTTCAACTCTGGCACCAAGAAAACAAACTGCTGCAAAATTCAAATTCCAAACTCAAAAACTCAACTGCTTCTGGATCTGTGAGAACAAATTATTTCTAGCACAGAGATCGACTGTAAGGGCATTTACTAGATATATCACCTTTCAGAGAAAGGATGGATCCAGAGGCTACCTGGCCCGTTATAGACTCTGTCTACCGAAATAAAATTGTAATCACTGTAATAGATCCCGATGATCAATTCACTCTGATACCATGTAGAAATTTGCTGAATAATGAAGATTTATCCACTAAGATTATCCTG